>OX104067.1:117658198-117688615 GCA_944474145.2 Dicrocoelium dendriticum | reverse complement strand
TGGGAAATGAAGTTATCCCTCACCACCTAAATTTCCCTACAATTCAATCATCAGTTGGTATATGTGGATTAAGATGGCACGAGACGTAGGGCAGCCACTCATCAATACCGGCTGCTTCTTTATGGAGTCGTGTGGAAGTTTCACTGTAGGTAGCAGATATGCGTTGTCTGTAGTCATTCAGCCGTTGTTGTGAATGAAATAATTTGATTTATCAAACCTGACAGATAATGAAAGCTAGTTTGGCTGACATCCCAATTGCACTTCCCAGCCTTACACAACATATAATAAAGATACAAAATAAAATATTTACACGCTAGGCGAAAACACATGGGGGAAGTAAAATCGGACAATTATGACCATGGTAATTAAGTATACTGCGCGTAGAGATAGGATTACGTTTTTGTATTGTCGGAAACGAAATCTATTGCATGGATTACTTGTTGATTTCTACGGAGTGGTTGGATTCAGTACGCGTGGCGTTCATACATTTGAATCTGCAGCTGGCTGAATACCTGCAAGTGAGATGACCGAAAAAGTAAGTTTGCTACAGCAAGTTACTTCGGATAAAAGCCTATTTATCAAGTGTGATAGCCTACTTAATCTACAACAAATATGCACCAACAGTTAATATCCGTGACTAATATCCTCATTCCAGTAGGCATGACAATGCACCGGATAATTTTATTTAACATCAATTACTGGTTAACTAAATCTTTTCGCTCGCAGGCTATGGCAATGGTTTAACAAAGGCATGAGAGTATCGGCCAGTGGAGATAAATAAATAGCCTATGTATGATTTTCATAAGTTCCGAGTAGTTATACGATACAGACGAGTTGCTCGCTTACTAACAACGGAAAGTCCTTCTGTTGACTGGATGGCATTAAGACAAACACAAATCAAATATTCGTAGAAAGTAGAAGTCACGATTAAAATGCACACAATAATCTGCCTCGACGGGGAATGGAACCCCGGTCCCACGAATTACCGGTCCGCTGCTCTACCACTGAGCTACCGAGGGCTGACGATCAGGTGCGCAATTTAATACATGACCTCTGCTTGGTGCGCGACGTATTGTCAATGAGCTCACAGTTGCTGTCCTGGTGTTGCAGATTGGCTCACTCACTCTTCACTTCCCAACGGACAGAAGTATCTGACCTGATGTCCAAAGGGCCATGGTAGATTACTGGAGGGATTTTGTGAGAAGTGCATTTTTCGTAGAAAGTAGAAGTTACGATTAAACTGCACACAATAAGCTACCTCGACAGGGAAACGAACCCCGGTCCCAAGAATTACCGGTAGCTCAGTGGTAGAGCAGTGGACCGGTAATTCGTGGGACCGGGGTTCTATTCCCCGTCGAGGCAGATTACTGTTTGCAGTTTAGTCGTGACTTCTATTTTCGACCAACATTGCACTTTTCACAAAATTCCATCACAAATCAAATAATTAACCTACATGACTTATGGCCTCTAGAGTATGGCAATTTATCCACTGCAAAGAAGAAGCTGTTCATACTTGAATACGATGAGTTTGATCACGTGTTGCATTCATCTATCAAGTTGTAACAGCAGCACGCGTTGTTTGCTCAAGCGGCGGTCTATTGTACACTGAAAAGATAACCCCCATCTCCGGAAACCTAGGAAGAGTGGCTCTACTTGTTGCTTTGCTTCTTTGCTGTGTACATCTGCAAGAGTACCTCACCCGCACTCTGAGGAGAAATGACACAACAAGATCAAAACTACGTTAAATTGCAATTCGCAGATTTGCAGTTATTTTAATGTAGGTACCTTAATAACTCGGACACAGTTAATTAGTTTCTGTTCCTTTACTTCACAACTAAGTGCGGCTCACAATTGTCTTGCAGCTCGCGTGTTGCCACATTTTGCAGATCTTACATCTTATGTTTTGTCAGTCTTGATTTATGCTTTCAGAAACGCAGTACCTTCAGTAATATATCTCAATGATACCGTCTTAACCACTTAAATTTACGCCAAGGTGATTTTATCGAATCAGGATGCAGATGCCACCTACCGGCCAGTGAAAATGCATTAGTAAACATCCTATACAATGTCAAATAACACATTATCTGAAACAGCACTTTTGCACAGCAAATACTTCTAACAAGCCAACGGGAGCCGGACAAACTTAAACCACTTTTCTACTCATTGCAGTCATCTATCAGTCAGTGAAATGCACCTGATAAGCAAACAATTTAGCGTCTAATGCAAATCACACGAGTTCAATTGATGCGAGACCCCTAAGAGTAGATTAGCTAAATGAAGGTCACGAAATCGCCGGAGGCAATGTTTAGATCATTCGGAGCGGAGTGCGAGTACCGAGGTCAATTACTGAGCTGGTGGAACGGATTAGCTGTGGAAGAGTCATTAAATGCGTGTAGGGCTGACTTAATTCGACTTGTCTGAAATACGTGCGCGCATGGATTCAAATTGGAAGAAGATTCTAAAATTTAATTATTAAAATCACAATAACAATACAAGAGTGACGGATTTGTGAATAACCAGTGACGCGAATCAACACATTGATTAGATCGACTCTCTCATCCGTTGCATCTGAACCAACATCAGAGAATTACTGGTTAATTCACATAATTATCATCCCAATTTGTAATAAATGAAAAGGTGCTTAGATACTGGTATCTTAGGCCTGCAAGAGCTCCTGTATCAAGTACGAAATGTGGCCCCAATAAACGAAGCAAAATTTCATACAAAACTTGAAGTTATGGATTAACAGACCGCTTTTTTCTAATATATTATTAATGGGCAGTACCCACTCTCCGAGTGCCAGCCACATCATTTACTAACTTTGCTTTAACTTATTGTGATACCAAAAGGTCGCCTATTCTAGGGCCTTTGATGTTATTGCCTGGTAGGTTGGAGCATACCAACGAAGGACCAACAACCTTTAAACCTTTAAAAGGACGCAGTGTTAACCACAGAGATGCAGTTTATGCATTTCAGGAAGTCGTGGGAGTTTCGAAATGATATCTTCCCAATCAGTTTAGCGCCTTGCTTGTAAGCATATACCGAGGCTGTTTCACTGTCATAAGATTCAGGAGGGTTTGATTATAACTAGCATGAATGAAAACAACTTGCTCATACAAGCTGTACATGCGCAAACTAAATAGTTATGTGGCGAATAATAGTTGCAGTAAGCACAATAATAATAATAATAATTTGTCAGCTGTATGTCGTAACGGCGTTTTGCTGCCGTACGACCACCACAAGTCGCCCGCGAGGACGCCCACCCCTACGTGGATTCGAACCCGCACCGCATGATTATGAGACAAGCTCGTTACCACTAGGCTACGGGCCGACTGAGTGGCGGATAATATAAGGCAAATTTCGAAGGAATAGTAGGCGACTGAAAGACCGTCTTATACTGACTCCATCTAGAGTTGTAGACATACTGCTCCTCTGGCATTACCGTCGTCATAAATATTCCGTCATTTTTTCAGTCAGTATCGATAAGATCCTGCTCGGGCATTTAAACGGCAGCATGTGAGTCACCACCGCTGCCGCAAAACCTTGTCACAACCAAGAGCCTAGTATGTGCGATTCAACGTATTCACAAGTTACTCTCTGATTTTTTGGAAGTCAGCGGAAATGGCCCAAATTAAAAGTTCATTTGTTCAAGGCACCAAGCTATGCGAAAGAGGAGGCACGCATTGGATTGGGGTGATAATGCTGGCAGATGTATTGGCCATTCTCGTAGACGCCATGTATGGTACGATGAAGTCAAAAACAATGGATAAACAGAATTTGAATTGCAACGCCTGAAACCTCATGCTGAGATTGACAGTACATATATCATGCCTCTCAACTGCAGTTGGACTACACCGACTTAAAATTAAACGATATTTTCTTGAACTGGAAATAATGTATTGCGCCTTGTTTAATTTGTTCAGTTTCGTCACTCGGCTGCATATTCCATGTCAATTTCCGTTCATTTTTAAAGTAGATATTATTTGTTTGATATCACCGGTGTGATTGCGCTTGATGTAAATATTGACAACCTTTGTACCAGACTAACGTCATACCCTACGATTCCTGTCTCCAGGAAACTTCTAACATTTCCTGGGATTACAGTTGTGTTGGACCGTCCTCGTCGCTGTATTTGCTCAAAGGAGAGTTCCATACAACGTGGAGCGGAATGCCGCCCAGCCACCGTCATTGACTGCCAAATCAAAGATTCCTTACCCCAATTTTCATTTCCTGTATGTGTACATAATGTGGAGAAAAAATTTATTCTAACACCAAATTTGCCATCATTACTTATGGCATTATCTTGGATTTACAGGTTATACTACCTATACCTCATTGAGCTAACTGATGTAAACCTAATTTTGCTAAGAAAAATTTATAGTTAGTAGGTTAACTAGGGCCTTCCTACGGTAGCTGATAAGCTTTAGCTATTTTACCCATATAAAATCATGTTTCCATTGTTCTGGACGCTTGTTTTCCATGAGTACCAAAGTAGTTACACGGGAATGCTGCTGCCGTCCAAGCTGAAGGAATATGTTCCGGCTCAATTAATTAAAGTTAGCTCCCATCCACATGCATCTCGGTCTTATTCCTTAACGTTTATACTAAAGGTGAGGACTGTGGATGGGGCTGAGTGGTGTAGCGCATGCCAACCGTGGTCACTGTGTAGGCGCAGGCCGGTTGTTGATGTCTCACAGAAACCGCAGTGACAGGCAAATCTGAAACCAGATGTTGCCAATCATGAGTTTGCAGTCAAAGCTGTCTAAGACGACCACTCCAGGCGACCGAGAAATAGGGCCGTCTTGAAAAAGTGGTCACTGTATACGAAACATACATAGGGACATAACGCATAAGAGAAAGTTTAGGAATGATTTTGACCAGTTGCCATAGACAGGTGGGCGTCACATCCCACATATATATATATATATATATATATATATATATATATCTGCCTTGTGGGTCAGGCTATTGAGCCAGAGGCTCCGGGTGGAGTCGCTCAAGCAAACTTCCGAAGCCCAACGACCATCTCGCATGCGATTGCCCACCAATGCAATCGTATGCCTGCGCGAAAAGCACTAAGCATCCGGTGCTGTATCGTGTGCACACTACTAGACCGGAACTCCAGCGAGCGCCCGGAGCGGCGCACTGCACTTGTCGCGAAGGAACTGGGGCGCTACCTTATCGGTATTGCGGCGCTCAGTGAAACTCGGCTCGCTAAGCAAGGTAAGTTGCATGAAGCAGGTGCTGGCTACACATTCTACTAGGTGGACAACGCCACCTCAGGACCACGTGATCATGGGCTCGAATTTGCAATATCCGATCGCCTCCATGGCCTGCTGGTGGGTGAAGCAACGGGCATCAGCGCGCGACAGATGACCGTTCGCCTACGACTCGGAAGAGGTAAGTTTGCCTCTTTTATAAGCACGTACGATCCGACCATGTGTTATTCTGATGGCACGCGTGATCAATTCTAAACTCAGCTATCCTCCGTGATACGGTCTGTGCCGCTGAGCGACCGACTATTTCTGCTGGGTGATTTCAACGCGCACGTTTGGCGTGATGCATCGGTGTGGACATATGTTATCGGTTCGCATGGCATTGGCTTAGCGAATGCAAACGGTGACAGGCTGCTCTCACTGTGTGCCACACATAGCCTGACGAACACTAGCACTCGGTTTGCACTGAGTGCGAGTGATACAGCAACTTGGACGCATCCACGGAGTGGTCACGCTCACCTGCTCGACTATGTCATCCTATGTCAGCGTGATATGCGTGAAGTACGCATATCATATGTCTTGCGTGGAGCTGAGTGTGGCACTGATCACAAACTGGTGGGGACCAAACTGTATATATATATATATATACATATATTCGTAAAACTATGTCTTGCACTCCAGCTGAGAATCGGCGTAAATTTAACATTCCCTCCCTCGGCACTGTGGCGAAACTTACTGAGCTGGAGAAGGCGATGGCTGTACGCTTGTGTGATGTGGAAGGCATAGCCACAGTGGGCGACCAGTGGCACCACATTCGCGAACAGGTGACAGCTGCTGCCAAGGGAACCATCGGGCGCGCAAACTATAAGTAGTCTGATTAGTTTGATAAGAACAATGCGGTGATTGGCGCATTGATGTCGGAGAAGAATGCAGCATTTGCTGCACATGTCGCAGACCCCAGTGACTTAAGGAAGAGTAGTCAGTTTCGCAAACTTCGACGGCGACTGACCCGAGAGCTCTGTCGCATAAAGAATGCATGTTGGACGCAGAAGACAATGCAGATGGAATGCTACGCCGAACGTCGCCAACACAAGGAATTCTTGGACACCTTGAAGACGGTATATGGACAGAGATCGCAACCGCTGAGGACGCTGATCGATGGTAGTTCAGGCACTACCTGCACACGGACTGCAGACATAATGCGAATCCGGCAAAAACACTTTGTCGCTTGAACAGCCTTTCATAGATCGACTGGCCTTCTTTGAACGGCCTCAAGCAGCACAATGTGATAGCGACTCTGGCGGAATGCCGAAACTGGATACGATGTAGAGAGCAATTGCTAAGCTGCGAAACGGCAAATGTGCGGGGGCCGACGAAGTCCCGCCTGAATTATCGAAACACGGCGGACTCGCATTGGTGACTGCGCCGCACCATTTGGTGCAATGTTTATGGATTGAGGAGGAGGCGGCTGCTGATTTGAAGAATGCCCTTGTGCTACCACTAAACATGGGTAAAGGGGGCAAGCAATGTTGCACGAATTATCGTGGCATCAACTTGCTGAGTTGTGTGGGCAAGGTGATTGCCCGAATCCTGCTCAACCACCACGTCAGTCAGGTTGTGGAACCGAACGTGGCGGAAGAGCAATGTGGATTCCGTTGGGTCGCAGCACTATAGATATGGTGTTTGCGGCTCTTGAGTTGCAGGCGAACTGCAGAGAACCACACCAGCCATTGTGCTCCCTTTTTGTTTATTTCACCAAGACATTTGATACGGTAAAGCGCGATGTATTGTGGCTGGTGTTGGGTAAGCTTGGTTGTACGTCCAAGTTAGCACAGGGAACCTGCACTAAGTCAAACTGAATCTAACATTACCAAGACGTGAATAAGATGTGTTTATGGGTATCTAATGTTCATTTAAGGTGTTGCGAAACCACTGGAAATTTGTTCAGTGCGAATTCCGTGGACTGGAAAATAGCGCGGTTGCCCAGATGCAGCAGAATGCACGATTGAACTCGCAATAGAAGCAAGATGCGAGCGCTCACATTCGATTTACTAATGCAGGACAATAATGCGGCGTATGTCATACGTTTGCCTGCATGACGAACTTTCTTGCTTCTACTGAGTTAGATGTTGATTGAGCTACCCAGTTTGGCTGCCCCTGATGTGAATGTTGACAATGTACCTACCTGTCAAATACCATCTACCTCGATTGCTGACTCCAGGAGACAATTTGCCGCTGCTGAAGGAGACAAGATGGACCGTCGTCGTGATTGTGCTTGGCTCAGGGAGTGGTTATATCCTGTATAGAACGGGCGACGGCCCAGCCACCGCCTTGTGCACGTCTGGTTTATATGATTTTCCATTTAGGCCAGAATGATTCTGTTTTGCTTGTTGAAGAATTATGGGCCGGTTCCGTTGATGAAATGTGGTTCAAATGCACATGCCTCCCGGTCTTATTCCCTCGGGTTTACACTGAATATGGGGTGTGTGTGGATGGAACTGTGTGTAGTGCAGAGCAAGCCACCCATGGTCCCTCTATAGGCGCAGGCGTCCTGTGGCTTTCCCCTTGGAGGCCACTGTGACAGGCAAATCCGGATACGGATGCCGCCAATCCATATATATAATCAACCTTAACTTCTTTCAAATTTCTTTGCTAAACTTGACAATAAAGAGATAAACGCAAGATGTTGAGGTCTATAATGGTTAAATGGATTTAGTAAGATTTTATTTGGTCCATCGCATTTTGCTTATAAACCGCATATATTAACTAACAATCCGTTGAATACCACGCGATCGTTTGTCCATTTTGTGGCTCGTCAATGCTGCGTGTTCCTTTGGTTCCTTACTGGGGATGGAATCCAAGACCATTATCAGCTTGCGAAATTCGGATAGACCTCTGTTTTTCATAAAAGCATCACATATTGATAACTGGATTATTTAGCTCACGAGGCAAGCACAGTGATACTAGTTCTAATAGCATACATGTCGTCACTATAATCAACAAAAGTTTTACAAACTAAAAGGGACACTGGATACGCGGATACAGTTTCATATGAACACAATACACGAAGGAAGACGTGTTCTCCTTGGGCAACTGGATCAAAAACTTTAATCGAGGCAAACAACGCGCGTGATGAAGCCAACCCCATACGGTAAGAGTATGTTATAGCGCCCGCTGATTGCACAATTTGGGTTATATTATCCTGACCGCAATGTGGATTGAGTATAATCCACTCGCTTTACCACGTGTGCACGTGTGTGCACAAATGAACCTGTGCAGCAGAGCGAATATGTCTGGTTTGATCCGCCAAACGGTTCATTTCGGTTTGCAAAACTTCCTACTTAAAGTAAAAGGGAGTATATTGGACCTCAGATGTTTACGACATTTGACCATCTAAATAAGTTGCCCGTTCATTTGTACATTGTTTGTATGTTCGCCACGTAAACCTTATGGATAAATTGTTTTAAGTGTTGGCCATTTCTTCCTGTTAACCTAGGGAGTTTTCACTGCATCTAAACCAATGAACCATCAATGCGTGTGAAATACTATTTAACCATCTCGAATGCACACGAACAGTCCGACCACACGGATCAAGATTGATAGGATTGTCTAAGTTAGACGGACAGGGAAATATGTCTTGTTTGGCAGTCCGCCAGATCAGTGGAACTATATAAGTAAAGAAATCTTTCTCCGTAATATTTGGTACTTTGTTAACTACACTGGAAGTTGAGACCGTGATTACCGTATTCTGTAGCATTAGGTTGATTTAACTAGGTGAATATCTGATATGCGAGTGCACAAAGTATTTTCTTAGCAGATTGTCCCTTTTGAATCTTGAAACACAATTACAAATAATGTGGTCAAAAACAAACAGGTATAACAGATCACTTGCTTAAAAAGCGACAAAGGGACTGGAATGAATATAGGTAGTGTTCGCTATCAACGGATGAGATTTTAGTGCACTCCACTGACTTCGTCTGGTCAGGGATTTTAAAATCCAACTGTGTAGAACCGTGAGACAGTAGCACCATTTAACTTTCACTATCACCGCGTGCAGAAATAATAGTAGGTTCAGATAGTGAGGATATTTTTCATGTGCAGACATTTTATTTCTTTCTTATGAAAATATATTTTGTCGCACTTCCATTTTCGATTTTAACCTAGATGGGTAAGCCGAAAAACGCAGTTTCATTCGCTTAGATTGCAGCCTTAATTATTTGAGTGTACATGATACCATTGATTCGAATTTGTCAGCTAAGAGCAAGCGCATTAGCTCATCGCTTTTTGCATAAGTTACTACCCAATTTCACAATGGGTGACTTCAGTCGGAAACAATGTCGTTGCATTATAATAATGCCAGGCGTATACTCATTTGCCTCTTGAATTCCGGTATAGCGCCGACTTAACCAGTTTAGAAAAAAGAGAGTACGTTATCCGCACTAAGGTGATCATCTGATACCATAGTGAATTGTGCCTTAACGGTGATAACTGCTTAGGTGTATAAGTTTATAACCCATTGGCGTACCCAAGCACGATCTACTGCCATTGCGTACCATCAAAAGTTCTCTTTTCGCGTTTGTCACCTAGACTGGGACAGCAGTCTGCGTGTCTATCGGAACCTGTGTTAATTGAACACAACTTACAGCAATTGTGTCCGTTAACCTTTACCAGATTTTGTGAGCAGTATTGACACAAAAAGTCACTGAGGAAGAAGTCCATTCACATACACTATGTCGCGAAGCTGTCAGCTTCTTCGACACTACAATGGCCTTGAGCATCAGTCATTATTATCTGATGCAGCATCGTCTAAGTACAATAGCTCACATAATCAAGAGATCCAGCTAAGACTGGAGTTTATGTTATGGTGTATAATTTGCAACCTATTAGAGAAGCCTATTCAAGTTGCGGTGATACAATCTATGCTAGTGAAGCTCAGAAAAATAGAATTTGCTTACCTGGCTAGTGAACTACTTTGTACTTATCATGTTAGGTTTGCCGATGAAATTTTCTGTACGGATATAAAGGTGTGTCGCAATCAGTGGACCATTTTTTCACGCCGATATCCAAAGCAAACACGAGAATACTGTACATTTGTACGTTGGATTGCAGGGTCCTTAGAATTTGGGTTTATGCATTCGTATTGATTAATACGTTTTCTACCTAAGTGTGATTCAGCTGGAGAATAGCAAGTAGTTTAGTATTCCGTGGTTGAAGAAATTCTAGCCAGTATAAATTAAGTCGATATAGTAAGCGTGTATTGTCCCGGTACAGCGGAGGGATTCGTTTCAATTTTCACGTTGCTCGGCGCTTGGGTTGCCAGCTAGCGAAGATGGATTACCCAGAATATGCGATATATACCTAGCATATACACTGACCCAGTCGAGCAAGGTTACCGAAAACAGCAGACTAGAGCCCTGCATATATATATATATATATATATATATATATATATATATATATATATATACTTAATGTGTCCCATGCTGAGGCTGATGTTGCATTCTTGATGCTTCTTCACCGCAATTGGGCTAAACCAACTTACACTTAAACTAGGTCTCTTTAAGCTGCATAAATTTCATTCCAGTTTATTTAGTTTGTTTTGCCTATCTGGATAGTCTTCTATTAGCTGGCCATGTTGTTTACGCTAATTGCGCTTATCTTCGGTAATTTTGTTGCGTTTGTAGCACTTTTGAGTAATTTGTGGACATTCTTTTTCCTTATCGCGGATACATTGCTAACCAAATTACTTCATATGCTAATTTAGCGAAGAGTTATGCCACCGTATCTGTATACATTATTGGATTTATTTTATTTCATTTTGTCGTTTCAAGTGATTGGCTGTTGTTTGATATCCCCGATGTGGCTGCGCTTGATGTGCATGTTGACAAGGTGCCTACCAGTTTATTACCCACTACCTCGTCCATACTGGCTCCAGGAGACAGTTGGTTGCTGCTTTAGGGGACGGTGTGCACGGTCCATGTGGCCATGCTAGGCTCGAAGAGTGGTTCCATGCACTCAGTGTGGAGCGGACTACGGTCCAGCCACCGCCTTGTGTGCGCTTGATTCCCCAAATACAGCGTGCTTGTGTTTGTCTGTGAAGGATTGTGGGCCGGCTCCGTTGATGAAACGTGGTTCCCATCCACATGCCTCCCGGTATTATTCCTTCGGGTTTACACTAGATATGGGGTGTGTGGATGGAGCTGTGGGTGGCGCAACACAAGCCACCTTTAGTCCCTCTGTAGGCGCAGGCGTCCTGTGGCTGGCCACATTGACAAGGCAAATCCGAAACCGGATGCCGCCAACCATACTTAATGGTTGAAGTAATATTCATCCATTACCCTCGAATTTACTGTAAGCGTTTGAACAATGCGGAGCAGAATTAAGTGGCCTAAATCGAAAGTTTTATTAAACAATCGGAATAAGAAAATCATCCACGTAGGTGTTGTCACCGCAGACATGTGTTTTGAAAATTAATTTGAAAAAGCCTAGTTAGTGATACATATGATTGAACGGTTCTCTGTCGGATTACGCGTAGACTTCCTCGAGAAGCATCGATTTCGTGCAAACCTTATATTTGCTCTTTATAAATCGCTTGATCATAATAGAACCTTTGGGTGAACACTTGGTCAATGCTAATCCCACCTCATATGGATCGTGATTTGAACATCTAATAAAAGCGGTACATTTGTCGTTTTCTTTCTAAACGCAAAGCATATCTATGGATATTGACGTTGAGGGTAAGGTAATTTACAAGGGCGATAGCCAACTCTTGACGTCCCTTGAAATAAATAATAATAATAATAATAATCATAAATAACTCGCCAACTATACGCTGGAACGACGTTTCGCTGTCACGCGACCACCACCATTCGCGCGTGGGCTAAGTATACCGCGTGGCCGCCTCTCCCTAAGAGGATTCTAACCCTATGACTGCAAACCAGACGCGTATACCACTCGGCCACCAGCCGACTTGTAGTCGATTAAGCATATTGTTCTAAACATCACTATGATAACTTATTCAGTTTTTAGGGAGACCAGGCAGTGTGAATGAAATTAGTGTGAAAAAGACTGACTACCGCAGAGCGCAGACTACCAAGTGACAGCGCATACAACGGCGTTTGCGAATCTACAGCTGGATCACTTGTTACTTACGACAATGATTGCGTTGGAGACAGACATAACCAAATGGATCTATGCTTTCAGTTATTGTCCTTTACTGGCATGAACATTTCAAATTCTGCGCGCATTGCTAACCTTTCTCGGATGTGGACATTCAGCTTTTTAAGAGTCTGGCAGGATTACGAAGAGTGGAACAGCGGAGCAATAAACTTTTACAGATAAAAATGCAATGCATGACAGGTTCCTTAGGAGGGCATGAATGTGGAAAGGTAATCGTGATGCTACAATGAAAAGGGCTTTGGTCGACACACAATACGTCCACTTTGAAGCATATATAACATATGAGTAGGGGATTTTGATTTAATTAATCGAGATTCCTAGCAGCCAGTTTCCAGCTAAGCGATTAATTACATCATAATCCCCTACTCATGAGTACGTCAACATATATGCACCCTGACAGTTTCTAAATGCTATGTGGTACATAAATACTGTTAGTCGACATTGTGTCTTGCCGGGCCAACCCTGTCCTCTGCAACGTTCGTAACTTACATGGGAGTGGAGGATAAGACGCGCTATATAGCAGTTAGCTTGTAAATTATGACAATCTGAAGCTGTCCCCCGTGGCCCAGTAGAATAAGCTGCTGATTGGCGGTGCAAGCCGCTGGTGGTCAGTGGTTCGAATCCTGATGGATCCGATGGATGCATAATACTGACGATGTCCAACAGGCTGAAACTGCAGTCTATACCTTTTCGGAAGCAAGCCAGTCCTTAACGGAATCAAGCTCCTCCTTAAGAATATTCAACCGAATTCTTAACCACATCAAGCTGAATCCATCGTCTTGACCAATTGCAAATCAGTACAAGTGTACTCAGAACGTCTGCATCGGTTGGTGCAGCGCTCAGCCAACAAACCACGTGACACACAGTGACGCGAAAACAATACGTGAGCTCATTCACTGTAGGACGGGTGCTGACTAGCACGCGGCATCTATGGACGGTTGAGGAAGTACTGTAACTTCCACCCAACAAACCGGGGTAGGTTAAATGTCTCGGTTTGCCGTGCACGAAATCTGGAAGCGTCTCGGTTTGGCTCATCGATAACCTGGCCACCTTACATGCACCGTACCTAACAGGTGCGTCACCACCGCTGAATCTCAAAGTAGAGCATTAGACGTCGCCGTGAAATGCGCCTCAGGTGTTCCAGCAGCGTTGTGTGCAGTTCGCTCGCGGTATCTCATATAAACACATATTCACAGTTATTGAGAATACATTTGTGAACACCGTTAGTCATCTTATCTACGAAAAGTGTGTATTTCAGATACACCATTGTTGAACAGATCCCGAGTTTTATTCCTTGGTTAGTGCGGTCGGAAAGGAAAAGGTAGTTCCTTCTACCTATAATATGCTTATCGTCCCAATCCATTCCGCTGTATATCTTCAATGTGATTTCAGCATATTGTGAAACGTGGCTTTCACTACCGGTTTCGGGTGTCCACTATCCAGGAATTACCTTACTGTCTACTTCCTTCTCTGTGCACATGGCCTTATCTGTGAAACACAGAGATCGGAATTGTAGTACTGTGTCCCATCTGTGTCTGTCGGTTGACGATATATCGGTTCGGAAGCTAATCATTCTTGCAAACAGAGCAGTCAAGGAATGGCGATGTGCTACTCTATGGTGGGCGATTTCCGATTCCTCACAAACTAGCTTTTCTTATCCACTTTTGTGTTCAAAATGTGCCATCCACTTGATACCAACAACTTTTGGCCATTTACTGGAGTTTGCCAGTACTATGTACAACATAGTGGACATTGGCGATCTAATGATAACATCATGTTCTCCAGTGCCTATTTCCGACTGAAACCCGAGCTAGAACAACAAACCGCGCAATGTCACTGTCGGTTGTTTCAACCAACTTAATTTTCGGTCACTCCCTAGGTTAATCTCTTCAGTCAAACGGTGTTTCACCCTACCCAGTGCAATCGATACTGTCTCATTGTAGAGTAGATTTCATGTCTGGTCGTCTGCGCGTAACAGTGAGCACGCGGATGGCCGCCCACTTCTGCGTTGTGTGTCTTGATGCCGCGTAAGTGAGTGGGTGGAAGTTACAGTACTTCCTCAACCGTCCATAGATGCCGCGTGCTAGTCCGCACCCATCCTACAGTGAATGAGCTCACGTGTTGTTTTCGCGTCACTGTGTGTCACGTGGTTTGTTGGCTGAGCGCTGCACCAACCGATGCAGACGTTCTGAGTACACTTGTACTGATTTGCAATTGGTCAAGACGATGGATTCAGCTTGATGTGGTTAAGAATTCGGTTGAATATTCTTAAGGAGGAGCTTGATTCCGTTAAGGACTGGCTTGCTTCCGAAAAGGTATAGTAATTTTCCGGGCATGTAGACGACTATCTGATTTGGAAACTGGCTGCGAAGAACCTCAATTAAACATATAACATAGCTCAGATTTTCACAAGAACAAAAGCAAATTCAAGGTCGAATTGTCAGAGATACATGTTTTAGATGCTACATGCAGTCTGTAGGCCAACCAGAGGACACACAAACACCAATAATTTATTATCTGTTGGCCTGGGTGATTTATTGAGGATGCACAAAGTGTGGAAAACTTACCCAACATCCGAAACAAATGATCGGACTACACTAACCTAATCAAATATATGCCTGTTGCATACCTAACCAAAGCAATCATGCACTAAACCAGTCTAACCTTGTCTCGTATTAGGAAACTATTCTCAATAATTCTCTATACGTCATCCCATACGATTGTTTGACGCCGCCGTTAATCAGGCATTATAGTAACTTTAAATTGTAGCGTATACGAGTCGGCTTCTTTGGCGAAAATGAAGAACAAGAGCTAACCAAAGAACAGACACTTAGACATCACTCGGCTATCGTCTTCCATCGTTCAGTGGCATAAGCCAACGGCCAGTGAGGAAATCCACTACCTGATAAGTGTTCGGTTCCATGAAGAACGACGAGGGAATGCACACAACGGATGAGCCCCACTGGAACGAAATGAATACTGAATACTGAAATTAGATAACGAGAATATATAAATGCGTGTTGCTCCTTCCTAATTAGATAGAGCTCCTGCACGGATTCAGTTCGCTGGTCCTGCTCAGTGGCGACATATTATTGTTGCGTTACATCTTATCCGGGTGCAATACACCCAGTTTACCTGCAGTGCGCAAAATGAGTTTCAGGGATGCTCTTAAATTCCGACACCGATTTCGCCTCAACTATTCTCTCAGGTAACTTGTACCAATATATCATCACAGGACCATGTGAACCATGTGTTTTAATTCCGGTACCGTTAATTTGTGCCCGTGTCCGCGAGTACTGCTTGGTGCGCGAAGTTGCAACAGCGACCTCGGAATGAACAAGTAGCCCGGGTGCAGTATCCGGTGCGGCATTATGAGATCAACTTATAGGCAACAGTATGGTGGGATTTAAAGCACAAGTCTCCTGCATCGCTCCTAGTAAGACATACCCTGCTAACTAGGAATGAGTCGGGTAGCTACATGCTGGTATATTCTGGATTAGGAGTTAGCATATCTGGCTTGTAGTCTAATTGTGATCAAGCAAGTAAGAGTAATTTGTCTACTATCTTCCACGATAAGGAAGATTCACACATCATCCAGAGGTGAGAAAACGCACTGCGTTCTCAGCCACAGACTAGTAAGGGCGATCAAGCACCGAAGGGGAAGTGGAAATATGCAGTCCTTACTCATGTCTCATTCAAGCAGACTCTATGTGCATTCAAATGGCTTGGTATGCACAAAGCAAAACTTTTTGATATACTATCCGCCGCTAGATTCCCTATGACTACTGTGCCACCTTTCAGGCGTTCTACAATGTTTTCTTTCCTCACGATTAATTGGTCAGGCTGAAAGGTGCGGTAAATTAGAAGAAAAGCAATTTTTCATCATGGCTCCATCGATGTCCGTTATGTTTCCCTAATAATTTCCTAGTAGCTTTGTAGAATATGACAATCCGTTGGTCGGGCTTTTGAGACTCCTCTTTAATTTCTTAGCCAAATTTAAGTAGAGCGTATCAGGAAGTGACAACCTTGGACCTAGTGGTGCACGATATTTGTATGTCTTCAGAAGTCCGTATGAATATGCGATGTTTATGTCACAAGCATAAATTCTGCCGGTCAACTCCTTTTGATTTGCTTCAATTCTTAAGTGTTTTAGCATCATAATTATTCAAATCTTACATTTTCTAGTTGGGTCTTCCTCCGTGCATCGGAAGGCTACTGGGTCACATAAAAGGATTCATATCGTTAGAAACTGATCTGTGTTATTAGTTACAACAACCATACACATTACATTCGCAGGCAGAATCGAGATAGTTTTATTAATAGTACGAATTTCATTGCATTATCTTTTTGGGAGAAACAATTTTTTGCTTTCTGTGTTTGGATTGGTATAGTGGGGCGACTTGAATGAGATTTCGTCTTTTGTTAACGCGATTGTTTTGCATGACATTGCAGAATCCGGAAAGAAATTCAGTGGGTTAGCTAAAATAGTATTTTGTTTCTAATCCTTTGATGAGCATATAACTTTCAGCAACACTGAGGATCCGGTTTGCCAGATTTCTGAACCAACCGGCATCGGTATTATCGCAGTTGCACAGTCAATTATAAGCAAATGTGCGAAGAATATTTTTTCGATAAATCTCATCGGGAGTATACAATTGTAAAGCAAAATATTGGAGGGAATAAAACTCATAAAGGCTTTTACAGAAAGCAACCAACCAAGTAACCAGGAAGTGTGAAAACTTAATAAATGGTTTGATCAACCAGACTCTCGCTTTAGGAAGCAAGTGAACAAGGCAGGTCATATGAGAATTTCAAAGCCAAGGCAATTTCAGAGCCTGTAGCAAACTGCGCTATATGCACAGCTCCGGTTTCAGAACATTGAATGTGAAACGGAACTGTCGATGGATTTTACGGTGCCTTTTCTAAGTGACGCGGGACGGTGTTCAGCGATTATTTTGGGCAAACATCTGGTCGTATGTCCAAACTACCTAGCACCACAGATGCAGATGCACTGGTATAAGATAAACTATTCGGACCGAACCAGGAGTTTATCTTTTAAGCGCTGAAAATTTAATGGTCTTGTTACTGCAAGTAGTTTTAGCTTAGCGGCTGGAAATGTCTTTTCCACTGCCGTCGAGGTTTTCTATTCAACAGTTCGAACACGAGGTCACCTTTAAAGGGAACTGTAAGGAATACATCTTTTTGAGGCACTGTAGCAACACACTTGACAGAATCAGGCTGTTTGGAGTGCTTTTTGATGAAAGGCACAGGGTACCCATTTGCTTGCAACGTGTTAAACATGAGCTTAGTTTCGCTTTCCAGCGTCCTTGCGCTGCAGTTTGCTCTGGCACAATGGTATAAGGCACGAACTAAATTCCTCTTTTATCTCAACGGTACAAAGTTAAGAAAGTGAGTGAATTGACCTACCCACTGCGTTTGGCGAAAAAGCAGTCCGTTTGGTCGTCCTGTTTTCATGCCGGTGCAATCGAACGTCTAAGAACGCTAAGCAGCCACCTTGCTCAACTTCACTGGTGCATTTTAATGATGGATGCACTCTGTTAAACTGATCTAGTAGGGTTAGATAATCGATGGAAGAGTCGCAGACAATGAAAGCTCCGTCCGTGTAACGGCAGTATAAATCAAATGAAGAAATAAGAGTGTTCAGATGTCCAGGTTCCAGCGTTGAAAGGAAGATGTCTGCAAAGTGGGGCCTAGGTGAGCACCCACTGAGACTACATCCATCGGTCCGAGATTCAAGTAAACAGAAATTGTACGCCGAAGATTTAACGCAAATCAGATCTTTTAGTTTATTCACCAGAATTCTAACATTACTGTTTATCAGTGATGAATTCAGAAATGTGGGTCTCACTCTTTACCAATCTCACCTTCCTGCTTTATTGTACACCCCCAAAGCGGATTACAGAAAAGAATCTTCTTCGCGCATCTCTTTACTTCTAGCTCAAATGGGAATAATTTCTGAACAGCCAATTTTCCCAACTTATCCAGCAATCTGGAATGATTCTTTGCTTTTTGCGCTGCAATGTGCAATATATCCCTAGCTTGTCTATTCTGTCAATTGTTGGCCTTCTGGGCAAACAATCTGTGTTAGGTAAGGCACTTATCCTTATTCGGTATGCGATTATGAGCATCAGTTTTCTTCATCTATATAATCGCTTTTTCAAAATTTTCTGCAATAGCTGATGCTTGGGGATAGCTTCTCGAAGGATTGTAGTTGAAAATTCGAAGAAGAAATCTAGTTCGAATGTAGTCATGGTGAAAAGCTACGTAGTACCGTGAAGAGGTCTGACTGAAGGCGAAATCCTCCCTTCGACTAGTTCCCAAATCGGTTGCTATATGTCTTAAAATCAGTAGCCATAATGGCTCGTCATTATGAGTTTCTTCTCCGGACCGAGGAATTTAATTGAAGTCGTTTCATCACTGGTCGTGCGGACTTCGTCGATACTTCAATGTGTAGTGAGCAATCTCGCTAAAGGAATCGTCTGTCCTTCCTAGGCGAATAGTTTTCTTTTGAACTTCCCCTTTACGATTAATGTTCCGTGGGTATTTTTGTCTTTTGGTCAACCGCTGCCGGTTACTGTATCACCTTGTGAATTACAATCCGTCCAGTTATTTCGCAGTTATCACTACTTCGCGTGCAGTTGAATGTACAAATCTGTTGTATGCTTCGTGGTATCCTCAACACTGTCGTCTCTCCATGGGTCGGAACCTCCGTTCTATCTCAGTCAACTTTGATTGGGACCAGTGATAATGACTTATCCTTTCCGCCGGCTAATTTTTGCCCTTGTAACCTTGTAGATAATTTCCTACCAGTTGGGCCTAGGTAGCGTTTCTCACCATCTAGGCACTCTTTCCGGTAAAAGATATTCCGGTATCCTCTTGCTTTCTTTTGCCTTCCGGTCTGGAGAGTTCCCTCGAGATTGGCAGATTTTACGTGAGCTTCCATGTGGTGGTGGGGCTTGTAGGTTCGGAAAGACATTTCTGATACGTTCTTTATATACACAATCGATGCGTTTTACGTTTGTAGATGCAGGTGCTGCATTTGCTCTCTTGTAGTTTATGATTCTTCGAATGAAGCTTTGTGCGTATCCGTTGGGCAAGACGGATGTAAACATGTTTGCTTGTTCTTTCGTTTTGTTTCGGCAGGACTATATCGTGATTCTATCAGGTTTGGCAGTGTCTGGTTACAACTTGTATTTTTGTTGTTGAACTTTAACATTTAGTCAGTGCTAGTGTCTTTTCTTCAAAGTGACGTTTGTAGCGCTCTGTCCACAGTTCTGACTACCAAGAAAACTAAGAAAGTCAGTTGGATTTCCATTTGTGTTTCCCCAGCGACACGAATGAGGTCCATTGCATTATTCAGAAAGACTTTTGTAGTCTGCAGCCGAGTGCATTTTGTTTCACGGACTTGTGGTCAACATATGAAGCATCAGGGTTCCACTTGATTGGTAGCAGGTGTTCCTTATAGTATTGCATGACTATCTCTTCAATGCGTTCAGCTACAGCGGGTCCCGGTTGGGTACAATTTTACGCGTATCCCGGAGGATCTGCATACAGTTACTGGTGCATAGCTTAAAATCACATTGCAATACTGAAGAAATACTATTAAAAGCAAAAACAAGTGCTGTTGACAAACAAGTTTAAAAGGGATCGGAACATAAAGATATGAAAGAGTTCATGAGTCTCTTTTTAACAGAACAAAAGTCATTTCAAGAAATATATTGTCATGCACTTGGTAATGCAAGGAAGAACTTAGCAGACTACCTAAAAACTAGAGCACTTAAATAGAGAAAATTTCGCGAATAGCGTTAAAGTAACAAAAACTTGGTTAATGTCCTTGTTAATATTATTGGACGTATAATGAACAAGTAACAATGCATTATCACCTACAATCAAAACACGTCCTTGACAAGTCCCGTAGGATGGTTTGAGTAAAAATTAAAATTTGGAGGAACATTTAATAACTAAATCGCTGTTTCAAGCGTTCACCGAGTTAAATGCACTACGGCATAACGATAGTTTGAAGTGGGAATGTGATGTGGACACGCAAAATAGTATAGAGGGCTGTTAAATAACAGTACGCGCGTAGGGAATAAAAAGCAAACGGCAACGTCCACTCGTGTGTTACTTCATTCGTCAGAGGTGGTATGATAATTTAGTTAAGATATGCCGAAGCTGAACACAATGAAACTATTGCATGTATCCTCACCGCCACGTTATTTTGTCCTCCGAGTGAAACAAACGAATCAAATAAGACAAGCTGGAAGGCTTATCATGGAAGCGCTTTCTGAATAGCGTTAATGTTGGGCATGGATAACTAGAGTCGGTAGGGTATTACCGACACACGAAACAAAGAGGGAGAAAAAGGTTCGTTGAGAGTCATGTCGACTGTAGTGCATAGCCATTTTGAGCTGATGGCTTCTCAGGTTGGTATTTTGACTCAGCTGCAACAGATTGCGCATGGGTAAATTATATTCGCCAGTATTAAGCAAACGAGGACGACTTCTCCCCGCTAACGTCGATCAGCCTCACTGTACAATCTCAGGGACTGCGGTCTCCGTTGGTAGGACAGACGAAACAATCCTCCAACGAGTTTGGTTGTTTTAAGCTGTGGAGCTTAAAATGAACTGATGTCGCGCTTGAGCCAGGACGTCAGGCCTGGATCACATATTCGACGTTGGGCCTCACGTAGGCAGTCAGTATTTGCGAAAAGATTGAAGGCGCGAAAGTTCCAAAGGCCCTCCGTAAGTGTCCAAGATTTTGACTGACTCTTTTAGATTCATTTTCAGCTTGTCTTGTGCAGCCAATATCGTCCTGCATGATCACCCTAAGGTCGACTTCCGGAGAATCACGTTGCAACTGCTGTCTCCAAACCGATATTCTTGGGTCAGCTGATGGCATACACGTAAGATTTTGCAACATGCCACGTTGAATTGGAGCAGATTATCGATGACCACGCATAAGCCCTGTCGAGATCGCTCTGCATTGCCATGTGATCACCCGCTGTACTGATTTCATGCCAGCTTTTGACATCCTCTGCAAATATTAAGGAATTCTACTGTGGTACATTTGCGAAATCTTTAATGAATGTTAGGAATGAACGTGGCCCCCATTACCGGTCCTTCGAGCACGTCACACTTGATGACAATTTGGTTGGAAATGGAGCCGCGGAATCTCACATTCAGCTGAGGTTGATTGAAGAATTTTCAGATCCAACCGAGCACTGGGTCACGGATTCCATATCTTCGAAGCTTTTGATGGAAAATGTGATGATCTGAACGATCAAAGGCTTGCGCGAATCCAAGTAGACGTCGTAGATTCTCACTCTGGCATCGGCTGTCTCTCCAGCTTGCTAAGGCTAGAAGCATGTTCATAGTGCAAGACGGGTTTCGGCGAAATCCGTGTAGTTATGACACCAGCATATGGTTGCTCTCAAGATATCTCGTGAGCGCCTCTGTAATTGTAAGTCCAATTATTTTGGTTAAAACTGGGAGGAGTATGATTGGACGGTAGTTCGAGGGCTCCGCACAAAAACCTGTTTTGTAAATAGAAGTTATTAGTCTATGTTTCCATATTGTGGAAACCTGCGTTTCGTAAAGGCAACGAACGAACCCGGCTAATGTTTCGGAAACTTTCATGGCCGCTGTCTTCAGTGCCTTCGGTTTGATGTCTTCCACGCCAGTTGAGCCGTGCACGCGCTATGAAATTAGGTTTTTCATCACATTGGCTGCCGTGAACGATACGAGGTTTAACCCTTTTGCCAATGGGCTGTGTCAAAAGTGGACAAAATGATGATTCAATCAGGAAGAGTGGAGGAAGTTTTGGCAAAGCGTGTTGGCCGTAACTTGTGCGAACATGTGTTGCAAGTAAAACCGGGATCTTGCGCTACCCTCAGCGGAGCTTGTTTACAGTTTTATACAACAACTTGCGATTTGCAACAAATTTCGCTGCCATGTTCTGTTGGTGCTGGAGTTAGTCTTGGCGCATCAAATTGACGCAGTGGTTTTGGTGAGTTGCGTAAGCACACCAGGTCACATTACTTGGACTTACTTTGTAAGCTTGTCAGTCTGAATACCTTAAGGCCATACGTTTTCTAGTACGGCTCCTTAAGAACGAGTTCACTTGCTTGGAGCAAAGGACTTGCTTTCTGACGCACTTGCTAATAGCTCAGTTAATTGGGTGAGGAACAACATACAGGCATCAGGCGGCTTCTAGGCTATGAAGGACCAGTCGGTTTCTTGAAAGAATGTGGACAGGATAACGTAATGCGTAATAACATATGTTTCCACGTTGTTCTCACTGATGAACTCCGGGTAACACATGTGACCAAAGTACAACCTCGCGTGATCGCTACGGCCAAATTGTGCATCTATGGTCACGGTGTCGCTGGTGAGCACAAATTACAAAACAGTGGGTGTGTCACCCGTTCGGAATCTCGTGGGTTAGATGACATGGTTGTACAGAGGTACATAGGCAATCACCTTTTGTAAGTCAGGCTTGAATTGTTCGCTGTGCAATGTTACGATTTCTATTGTGTGCAGGTTGAATTCCCCCACCAGAAGGATGTGACTGTATGGTCGTGTCAGTAGCCGCTCCATCGCAGAAGTTAGGCACTGATCCAATTCCAAGTGGACATTGTTGGGCGGTACACTATTGCTAGTAAACACACATCACCACATCTTAGGTGACTACGACACCAAAGCGAATCGATGGCCTAAGTTTCCCGGTCCTCAATGATATCAACTTGCAAGTAGGGTCGCAAGTACTATGAACAACAATGAACAATGAATTTATACGGGTTAAGAAGCGTTGCTTTACAAGCCCCGTTGGATAGTTGGTGGGGATATCAACATAATAATTATGATGAAAAGGATAGTAAAATAGTTAACACTTTAAATACGAAAATAAGGACTTATCGTTTGCTTCGCTGCAGTCCTGCGATCCACTTAGATTCACAACACCCACAGTTAACAACAAATAATTCCAGGGTAAACTCCAGGTGTAGGATGGAGACATAGTGTTAAGTAACAAAGTGTAAGTGGATGAGTGCATCGTCCAACCGTCTTTTAAATATTGTTAGTGTCGGTGCAGAGACGACCGATTCTGGGAGAGCATTCCACGGGTGACAGACACGGATGGAAAAGAAATTTCTGCGACACTCCAGACGACTGTATTGTTCTGCGAGTTTTAATGAGTGGCCCCTCAGATTAGTATTGCTGCTGAGTTGCAGTAAAGGGCGGCACACATGATGTGGGTTTCGCAGAATCAAGTATGTCATAATCAGGTCGCCTCGTAGCCTGCGATAGCTTCCACTGAACAATCCTAGTCGTCGCAGCCTCTCCTGGTAGGACAGATTGCGCATTCCAGTTACGTTCTTAGATGCGCGGCGTTGAGGCTGCTCCAGTGCATTAAGGTCGTGTTTCAGCCATGGATGCCAGGCTTGAATTGCGTATTCGACATGGGGGCGAACATACGCACTGAGCATTTGTCGAAATATGGAGCTGTTTATTTGTCCAAACGCCCGCCCCAACAGCCCAACGTGTTGATTCCCGGTCTTCGAGGCCTTTTCCGATTGCCTGGAGCAACCCAAGTCATCTTGAACCAGGACACCCAAGTCACGTTCGAGAGTTGATTGTTGCAGTACATCCGTTCCGAGTCGGCATGAGTAGCTGCCCTGACGTCGGATGGAAAGCACCTTGCATTTACTGACGTTGAAATGCAATAAATTTTGGATCGACCAGTGATACACTGTATCTAAGTCACTTTGGAGCAAACGTTGGTCGGCGTTCGCCTGGATCCTGCGCCAGATCTTGATATCGTCGGCAAACATTAGGAAGTTTGAAGCGATTCCCTGTGCAAGGTCATTAATAAACACTAGAAACAAACGTGGACCTAGAACCGAGCCTTGCGGCACACCACACTCGACTTGTATGGGGTCCGATAAAGAGCTCCGAACTCTGACCACTAATTGCCGTTGAAGTAGAAAGTTGGCGATCCAGTTTAGAAGCGGGTCTCCGATCCCGTAATGCTGCAGCTTGGATAGTAGTATCCGATGGTCTAGACGATCGAAAGCCTTGGAAAAATCCCGGTAGATCACATCAACACCTTCTCCAGCGTCGGCTGCCTCGGTCCAACTACTGCGTGCAATGAGTAAATTAGTTGTACATGACCGCTGTCGACGGAAACCGTGCTGTTCAGGAGTGATGAGGTTGCAGTTTTCCAGATAGCACACCAGTGCATCGGCAACTATGGATTCCATGACCTTGGAGAGTATAGGAAGAAGGGTTACTGGGCGGTAGTTGGAGGGATCAGATCTGCTTCCAACTTTGTGAATCGGGCTTATTATTCCAAGCTTCCACATGGCGGGAACTTGGTTCTTGTCTAAGCAGTGCTGGAAAAACTGAGCTAAATGTCCTGCCAGTTGGTTTGCTGCTACTCCCAATGCCTCAGGACGAATGGCGTCGACACCCGGCGAGCTGTGTTTGCGTAGAGAGGTCAGCTTTTGCAATACAGCCTCTGCGGTAAAATTGATGTGGGTTAGTCCTGGTGAGCAGAAGACAAAGCTTGGTAGATCGCTTGGTGGCAAGACCCTTTGAAACGTGGGGGCGTATTGCATCTGCAGCGCGTTTGCAGCTTCCATAGACGTTCTTGTTGGGCCGTCAGCCGTCTTGAGTGGAGGAAATCCTTGCCTCACCATTCGTAGGCTATTAACGTGCTTGTACAGCAGTTTGTGGTTAGCACTGAAGGTTTTTGCGATGTTCTGCTGATAGGCGGCTTTGTCTTCTCTTAACAGTTGAGTGCAGTGGTTACGTTGGGCTACGTAGTTGTCCCACGTTTCTGGTGCTGGAGCTTCTCTGTACACTCGCCATGCTGCATTGCGTACTGTCATCCATTTTCGGGTTCTGCTCCTAACGAAAGAAAAGGATTTGCACTTATTGTAAGCTTTTATCTCTGAAGCCTGTGCAATCAGCTGACTGAATGTGTTGACGAACTCGAGCCAGGCGAGTTCTGGGGGTTCTTCTTCGAGGAAAGACCATGTTGTGGCGCTGACTAGCTGGGCGAGTCGGTCGTACCTTGTGTTGGTTCGCACAGTATCATCTTCATCATTCCGATATTCTGCATAGCAGACGAAGTTGTAACTGATGACTGCGTGATCACTGCGACCCAACGGGCAGTCTAAAACCAACGCATCAATCATATGCTCTTCGTTGGTAAGCACAAGATCCAACACAGATGGCCGGTTACCAGTTCTGAACCGAGTGGGCAAAGTGATGAGGTTGTAAAGAGGAGCAGTAGTTACTAGATCTTGTAAATCGATTTTGAATTGTTCGCCGGTTGTGGCAGGGGCTTCTAAACAATGTACGTTGAAATCACCCATGATAAGAATGTGAGTGTACTTTTGTTGTAAACTGCACCTTAAAGCAGCCATTAGGTGGTAGTCGGTTTCGGGTGTTGAGTTTGGGGCGCGGTACACCAAGATAAAAAGGCAAGCGTCCCTACCTTTTAACTGCAACCGGCACCAAAGAGAGTCGGGGAACTGCGAATCGGAATCCTCCACGGCTTCGCACTGTAAGTCGTTTCGGTAGTACAGGATTGCCCCTCCTCCTTTTGTGAGCCTATCGTTCCGGATCAACGACATGCCGAGTAGCGACACTTCAGCGTCCGTCATTCCCGTGTGCAACCATGTCTCGGTGATACCAATGACATCATACGATCCGGAAGCTTGGCGATCTTTCAGTTCAGCTAGTTTGTTAGAAAGTCCCTGAGCATTTGTATACAAGCAGGCCAATTTCTCGGTCTCTAGGAGCCCGCAGAGAGGTGAAGCTGTCAAGTGTGGGAGAATGCCGACCGATGGGAGGTCGGCAGTTATTCGTTTTTTGATGGGTCACTAATACCTCGTATGCAATTTGATTCGGCCAAGGTGCGTCCCAGCCTTCGTTTAGACCTACTTCAGGGTCAATTAAAGCAGCAGTCAAGTTACACTTCTGTACATCCGTCGGTATGCTTGCTACTTCAGTTGCTTTAATACTTGAGCTGTGCGAATTTTTTGCGAACTTTAACCGAATTTCGGAAGGAAGATGTTTCCGATTTCTTCGCCATCGATCCAAAACATCCTTTGCTTGTTGCTCTGACTGAACCACAAGTTTTAGGATTCTAGGGCCGCATCCTCTATAATTCGATGAGAGAGGTATCCTAGTGAGCGACAGTGCCACAACATCATCCAAAGAAAGTGTTTCACGAATGAACCGCCACTGTTCTAAATCGTGCTTTCTGGTTTCTTGAACATGGTTAGAAGGATGTTCTGGCACTCCATGTATGAAGACTGTGTTTAGGCGGTCTTGCTTGCCGTGCCCCTCTTCGATGTTTCTTTTTGATTGTCGCGCGCTCCAAGGGACATCAGGATAGATACGTATCGCACAGGAGTCGTGTTTTAGCGCGCTTGCGGAGAGCAAAACATTTTCCACGTCGGTTGACGATTCTAGAGTTACTCGAATAAGTCTGGGTTCACCATAGTGTGGCGAGTTCGGATGACGAGTAATTCGTAACAAGTTTATGGGCTTGGCTTTGATACTCATCTGCATACACAATGAGTTCCATTGGTCTTGGTCGTCTGATAACTTATCCCGTAATGTGATGGCGGTAGATTGAGGAACATTTGAGCATACAACAGTCCGGGCACTGTTGTTGGATCCCTTTTTAATCGATCTACAAGGTATGGTACTCATTTGTCTTGACTTGTTGACAAGTGATTGTTTGCTGTTTTTCTCTCCATTTGCGTTAACGATGTTTACAATGGAAGAGGACGCAGCGGCGGCCTTTCGGTGGACCCTTGCAGCAATCTCTGCATATGTAACCGATGTTCTGGGAGGCTTAGTCTCGACAAGATATATTTGAGCTACAAGTACCAAGGGTTGGTGTTTGGCTGCTCCATCCTTGGTAATACTAGATGTCAGGTCTAGTGGAATTTGCTTAACCAGACGTTTTGAATGGTGCCTGATTTTCTTTGCTGTGGGTACTGCTTGATTTACGTAGGTACAGTCTGTTTTCGCCCGGCGTTCTACCAAAGTTGGAGAAGACAACGGAGATGGAGACATGGCTGATTGCGGTGCAGGCAAAGCGATTTGTTCAGCATTCCGTTGCTTAGCAGCCGCTTCGCTTCTGTGGTCCATACTCGCTCCCATTGAAGTAATCTCATTGTTTATCCTCTGCTCTGCTTCTGCGATTAACCGGTCGCATTTCTCAGCTAGGATAAGCAAGCACTTAACGAGGGGGATGGTGGAACACGCAGTACAGAACCAAAATGCATCTGTGGAGCTATTTCGCTCCCGTAACTGTTGTTGGGACACATTTGCACATTTCGTATGGTACCATGCTAAACAGTGCGAACAAGCCAGACCGATTTTTACTACCCGATGACATTCTCCTAACCCGCAAATGCCTTTCGATGGGAGTCTCTTCGGTTTCGCCTTTCTACCATTCAATTCGGTCTCGTTACCTGACCCAGTGGGTTGGTTAGCGTTCTGTACTTTTACAGCTTTGCGAGCGGCGCACATCAGTCAGACGAGCGTGGTGGTTGCAAGGTCAAATGAGCGGTCGGCGTGGTCGCGCGGTCCGTGTGATGGGTAATGCAGCCGCACTGGCTGACAAGGTCACAAGGAATGGCGAGTGACTGCAACCTGAACAGAGCGCTGAACAAAGATTGACAGATCACAGATTCTTTCACAGCTGTGTTGAGAAACACTGGATCGGAGTAAGCTTAGGCTTTTCGGCCTGCCTCGAGAATTCTGTATCGAATGGTGTTACACAGAATGGCAATCAGCTCAATACGATTGAGTTAAACGCTTGCGCTTAATCACAGATGCCAGTGAAAAACGCTTATTGATGGCACAGCTTCTAATCGTACAAGATATTTCCACGTATGACGGATCACTGTGTAGAGCTGGTAAATCCGGTTCGAATGAGCGTACAGTGACAACGCTGCGAGAAGATGGAGAGAGGATAGAGGGAAATAATCCAAATGAACCAGTAGCACGCACGGCACGCGTGTGTGAGGATCCACGCGGAGCACTTCGCCTCACCTGCTTGTTTGATCGCATCGTATGGACGTCAGGCCAGGTAGAGAAATCTCATCGTCGGTGCTCACCCTTTTTCTGTGACAATAACTAAGTCCCAAGGCATGAAGACCTGACGAATGCTAAGTTCGGTTAGCTTGCTTGAAGGACCTTGTACATTGGTATAAAAGCAGGTAAGGCATCAGTGGTTAGAAGCGTTTTATGAATGCTGAACAACGCAGAGCGACAAGGGACGTTGGAGGTTTGTTCCGCCTTCCCTGGCCATCCAAGCTGAAAACCCTCGAAATACACAGTAGACGTAATCGGAGTCTAAAGGGCGAACTCATAATGGTGTACCAGATACTATCCATCCCGAAACACACGTGCCGTTCTTTTTTGATACGCAGTAAAATCACATCTCTAGGGGGTCATCATTTTAAGCAGTTGACGCAGTACAGCCGAATGAAATGTGGACGAAAAGTTCGCTTCCTCCGAGTGGCAGAGCCATGGCACACTCTACGGGAACATATACTTATTGATCGTACCTTATCTCTTTCAGAAATGGCTTGACAATACTCTGACATGTATACTCTACGTGATGTACCCATGACCATCAGCGGCTGACTTTAATGCACAACAAACAGTGAAAGGTTTCATAACCGTATTCTGGATTGAACTACAGCAAACCCCATGCTGAGTCCTGTATTCCCCGCATTCTTTTACTGGCAAGATTTATTTTGTAATCATCGCCATAACCATCCTACTGCACATGTCTAACATTCGCTTATATTCCCGTCATAAACCATTGGTTCATTGCGCCATTGCCGATTTTCTGTAAGGGTGTTTGCCAATCATTGCTGGGTCAGCAGCCGGTCGTATTTCTGTAGAACCCCGGACACAGACCCCATGGCCAGTCCAGATTTTTGTATAGGGTTCTCATTGCTAGCAGGAGGATGACTATCCCATCCTCCTTCAGCTGCCGGTTTTGGTATTGTCTCCGTTAGGAGATACACCTTGACGAAATTGCTTTTATAAATTACTCGAACACCTACTTAACTTCTCTGTACTCCGGTGCCTACCGCGCTTTTACTTAGTTCGGATGAGAGCATTTGACACTTACTGTGCCAAATTTTTATCACATTTCCAGCCATCAGTTTGAAGTGTAATGGTAGTTGCATCACTCGGGAACCACACCCTTCGTAGTTAGGTGATAGTGGGAACCTTTATTTGTATAAAGTCATAAGAAGGCGAAAACTGGCAGATGTGAACATTTCGTATTGTCTCTTCAGTGCCAACACAATAACATGCAAATATATAAGAAGACATATAGGGTGAGACCGGAAAAAGTTAGTACAGAGTAGACGGCAGGCGTGACACTTCTAAGCCCAGGGCAGCCGTAGGCCTACAAACAACTCTTTCTGCACACAGAGTGCGGGTTTGAAACGGCTGACCGCGACTGCCTCTGCGAAACGTATAAAACGGGGGTTGGCCTGTCTCAACATGATTGTAAACATTTTCGCCGGCTCAAACTGATGACAGGTGGCCAGTAAATGTCCACCTATGGATGAAACAGGTGGCTTACGTGAACAGGTGGTATGAGCGGCCCACGACTGGGTGATTTGATGCTGCAACCATTTAGGTACATGTTCCTTTATGCTGGAGTTCAACGAACTATTGGTACGGCCAGTGTAGTGTATACCAAAGCTACAAGTAAATTGGTAAATACAATGTAAGTTGGCGCCAATGGGTTGTCTTTCCGTCATTGGGATAACAGGTATTCTATTACTCCGGTTGATAAGAACAGTTTCGGCAGCATAATAAGTCCTCTGGACTGCGGAAGTTATGCGCTTTGTTGTCCTTATATTGGCAAAATTTCCCTTAAATGGTAGCTCGATGTAGATCTTCTTTTTAGACACTGTCGAAACCTGTCCCGGCACCCTCGCCTGACTATG
>OX104067.1:117632460-117657975 GCA_944474145.2 Dicrocoelium dendriticum | reverse complement strand
CGATGGTGGGAGACAGCAAAGCGGTGGATTTGGTGACGGTCGCCCAGAATTTGTCGGAACGAGTGACAGTGAGAAGCATCCAGCATGCTGAGTTGGAACAGAAAGTAAAGCGCCTATCCGAAATGGTGGAGCAGCTGTTGTCGATAGAGTCTTCAAGCACCGCTCCACAACGCAATGTACGGGTAGTCCGGAACGGTCGCCGCTGTTTCCGATGCAACCAGAGTGGTCATGTGGCGAGATTCTGCACCAACGTCAATGTGCCCCATTGTTTCTCTCTATCCATGCCGAGTCGGTGGCGAGTACCAGTCCTCCAGGTGACTATAGAAGGTGTGTCTGTCCGAGCCATAGTAGACACAGGAGCGGCAGTGTCAATTACGAAGAAGTTCAACGGGGTTCCAGTAAACCCATCGTCAATCACGATGCAGACGGTCGGCGGGCATTCTTTGAAAGTGACGGGCACGCAGCGGTTACGAATCAGGATAGGAGAAACGCTCATCAGCCATGACATGTTCATCGTGGAGGAGACGACCGAAACCATCATCGGAACCGACATCCTGAAACGGCTCGGTGTCACAATTGACCTGAAAAACGATGTGGTGATCGTGGCTAACGATACGATCGAGATAAACAAGGGGAGAACCGACCGGGTTGGTGCCCTCAAAGCCGTGCCTGATTGTCAGAACCGTGCAATACGCAACGTACTGAGCAGGTATGCCCACTTATTCACAGACGCGGAAGATGATTACGGATTTTGCAATTGGGTTGAACACCGAATACCGTTGATCCCAGGAGGACAATGCAAGCCAATCTTCAGACGAATTCCACAGAACACCCTGGTTGAGATACAGAAGCAGGTGACCGAGATGGAATCGAAAGGAATCATCAGGCGAACGCACAGCCCGTATTCATCACCCGTGCTATTGACGAAGAAGGCCGACGGAACCTATCGATTTTGCATCGATTTCAGAGAACTAAACAGGGTGACGGTGAAGGATGCATTCCCGATGCCTCAGATGGAAGAAATTTTCTCAAGCCTTCACAGTGCCAAGCAGATATCTCTGATTGATCTCCGCTCGGGATATTGGCAACTGCCGATCGCAGAAGAAGATCGCCACAAGACGGCTTTCAGTGTCAATGGCCAGCAGTATGAGTTTTTGAGAATGCCGTTTGGATTGTGCAACGCCCCGGCTACATTCAGGCGTTTGTTGCTGATGGTCCTGGCGAACCTGCAAGGCGTGGTTGTTTATGGTGATGACATCATCGTCTTCTCTGAGACGGAACAGGAACATGTGACCAGACTTGGAGCAGCACTGCAGAGGCTGGACGAAGCTGGTCTGAAACTCAGTCGTAAAAAGTCGCAGATTGCCCAAAAGTCAATTGTATGCTTGGGTCACATCGTGGGCAATGGTCAAGTCCATCCACTTCCGGAGAAACGCGAGACGATCAAGTGCTTCGCAAAACCAAAATCCAAGCGTCAGCTCCGTTCGTTCTTGGGAGTGGTGGCATATGATTCAAAGTTTGTGCCCCAGTTCGCAGAGAAGGTCAGCCCGTTGTTAAAGCTGCTTCGCAAGGACGTGCCGTTCGTGTGGACAGCTGAAGCGGATCAAGCCTTTGACCATCTAAAGGCATGCATAGCAGAAGCCCCGACATGTCTACGGCTACCCAATCCTGGTGAGAGGTTCACTGTGGCTGTCGACGCTAGCAACGTGGCAATCGGTGCGGTTTTGTCTCAACCGGCTGGGGTGGTGGAGTACGCGAGCAGAGTGCTGACGGGGGCGGAACAGAAGTATTCAACAACGGAGAAAGAATGCTTGGCCATCGTGTGGGCGTTAGAGAAGTGGAGAAATTACTTACTGGCGAATGAATTCCGGGTCGTCACTGACCACAAACCGCTCTCGTGGTTGATGACGGCGAAAGACCCGCGGGGACGGCTTGCGCGATGGGCCTACCGATTGCAGGAATTCAACTTCACCATTGAGCACGTGGATGGAACGCAGAATGTATTGCCAGATATGTTGTCACGCCCGTGTTTGGACGACATCATGCCAGACAATGCCATACCGGTGCGTGCGATCGCGATGGGGGAGAGGAACCTGCTGGGAGATCAAAGGTCAGATGAATTCGTGAATGTGTTGTGCTCTCACTTACAGGCTGGCACCAAACCGGAGGCCACATCGGAAGAGGTGGAGGAACTCCTCAAGATCTGGGACAGGTTGAAGGTCGAAAACGATAACGTGGTGGTGGCGATAGACGGACGGAAAGTGCCTTTTGTTCCACCAAATCAGCGAGAACGTGTGATGCGTATAACTCATGATGGCGCCCATATGGGATTCGAGCGGGTCTTTGAATTGCTGCGGAGGCGAGTGTTTTGGCCAACCATGAGGAAGGACGTCGCGGCATACATTCGGGGGTGCCCAAACTGCCAAACGAGTCGGGAGATGGAGTCCCCGAGACCGCCGATGCGATCGATGGAGGTTGGTGAGCCACTTCAGTGTTGGGGACTGGACGTCTTTGGGCCCTTACCAGTGAGTCGAACAGGAAACAGATACATTCTAGTGATGATTGACCACTTCACTCGATGGGTGGAAGCCATACCAATCAAGGACCAAACAGGCGAGACAGTGTCGCAAGTATTCGAATTTAATGTGCCTGCAAGGTATGGGATCCCACAGTGTATCATCACGGACCAAGGGCCCTGCTTCGAGTCAAAAGCGTTTAAGGCAGTGTTGGACAAGTGGGGCATCCAGAGACGGCGAACTTCACCGTACCACCCACAAACCAACGGGATGACCGAGCGGTTCAACCGGACATTGAAGACGTGGATGAACTGCACGAAGTTGGCATGGGAAGATGCTTTGCCTCAGGTTCTGATCGCGTATCGGACCAGCATGCAATCAACCACCAAGGTCGCGCCATTCGAATTACTGTTCGGCAGAGAACCACGGATAGCGCTCGATACTTGCCTACCGAACCAGAGCGAGCGGAAACATCCAGCTGGGCATCAAGAGCGACTGCGAGGGAAAGCTAGAAGCGAAACCAAAGCTCGACAAGCGCGGAATAAGCGAAATTACGACGCCAGGCATGAGGCTCACAAGTGGAGGCCATTCAGGATTGGAGAACAAGTCAAGTTACGGAATAATGATCGGCCAGATCATGACGGGCCGGGAGCAAGCAAGTTCAGAGAACGCTGGAAAGGCCCCTACACCATTATCGACCAGAACGCGGGCAACTTCTTAATCGACTGCGGAGGAATAAAACGCTGGGTTAATGCTGCTCTCTTGCGACCATGGTACGAGTGGAAGAAAGGTCCTCGAGGAGGGGCGGGTGTAGAGGGGCCGCTTCCAAGAATGCGTCGGGGGAGCTCTTCGGAGCTAGCTGAGAGCGGATCGAGAAGGACGGCTAGCGACGAGCCTGGGCCCGGAACTACGGAGCGGGAATATGTGGACAGCGCAATAAATCAGACATATACGCCGCTAGCGCAGCCCACAGGACCGAGGCCGAGCCGATTGACACAGCCCAGAACAAGCAAGTCGAGAGCTCTCGAACGACTCCTGGCCGATCCAAATCGGGTACAGAGAAGTGGGGATCGAGGCGAAAACAGGAAGGCGGATCTTCCAAGTCAGAGCTCCCGAGGCGAAAGGACTGGCTCGTCTCTAACATCCGTACCTGTGTTGCGTTGTGGGACGGAAATCTACTTAAACTGTTGATTTACACTGATGTTTACTTTCACTTTAACCATCCTACGGGACTTGTACTGCAATCGCTTTTTTACCTGTAATATATCATTTTTCATTGTTCATTGTTTTTGTTCGTTACATGTTGATCAAGAGACACATCTTCGGATGAGACAAGAGAGTACTACATTGTCAACTATACAATAGTAGATGATGCTTAACTCAAAATGTCTCTCACTCGGTCCTATGGGTGTGAAAGACCGGAGTGAAAGGCGTATGCATGCAGCTGGGTTCAAGTGCACTTGCCATTCTCGTCCATCATGAAAACGCTGGAGCGGCGCGGATCGTTGAGTTGCAGTCAACTACGTCACACCACGGGGCAAGTTCACTGATCGATACATACCGGGTTTCGGTTTGGTTGGAATGAATGCAAGCTTAAAAAATCAAGAATACAGTGCACCATCACCGGGCTACTGCTGTAGAATTGTGGTGGCGCTTGAACTTGCCTAACTGACACGATCAATGATTGTTCAATAGGTGCTTAGTGTTATCCCACCTAATGACAAAAATGGTCATTGGCAACGCTCTGTAGACTAAAAGTTGGCTTACAACAACCCACCTTAGTAAACTAGGCTTGGCTTACAATTAGGCTTTGAAAAATATGAAATTTAACGTTTTGAGAATGACGTCTGGAAAACTTATGCCGCCTAAAGTCTACTCGCTGCCGCATAGAATAGTTTCCCGCCACAGTCTTGTGTGTTTATTCCAACTTATGCACTGATAAGGCAATATTCCTTTAGCATGGAACTGAGAAGCTGCATTCCTAAGCGACATGTAAGCCTCGCCGTTACTGAGATTCACATATACCACAAAGCATGACGCGCAATGCCTCGCAAAACTGATTGACAAATCATGGAACCAAAGCACACGTATGTGGTTTTTCATGCATACTGCCCACCACAAGCCAGTTATTCATAAGGTAACTTTTCTGCTACATATTACTAGAGCCTCCGGATGTAAAATGCTAAAGCCTTAATAAGCCACAATTTCACGGTCTGTATTTTCATGGAAAACTCGTTGATCATCTTTATTTCCCCTTTATGTGACCGGTATTTTATTGTTTAGAAGCATTCCTCCCGCATCGGAATCTGTAAGCAGATGAAGACGATAAAAATACGAAACCCGCGTAGCCCTTTCTCATATCACTATCTCGACCACATCCTCCCTTGTTCCTTAGGTATAATCTTGAAACACAAGTATTCGCATTGCAAACCAAGTTACATAGAAGTGGTCAGTCTAAACGCTGTTGATTTAGCTTTTCACCTTGGATGCATTCTGGCCCGGCGCATCTTTGGCGTCATTTGCCCGTGCACCAATTTATTCCAGATATCAATGATAAAGATAAATACGTATATTATCATCAATTGGACAAAGCGGTGATATGTAGGTCAAGGAAGGTGCTCATAGTGTCCGCCAGCTTTCTGCTTGCAGTGCGGAAATCGCCTGAGGCAATAGGCTGTAATTTTTTACAAAGTTTCCGAGTTGATGATGCGACATTCTTTGACAATACTGCTTTTCACTTGTTCCAGTGAAATAGGCATTGCCTTGTAAACTCCTCTTTTCAATAACCCCAGAGGAAGAAAAGTACGCGGTTTAAATCTGGCGACCAGGCAGTCCAATTCGTTGGACCTCCACTACCGTTGCTTACGTGACCGATAAATTCGATAAGATAATCCTCCACCGTTTGTGCATGATAGGCAGCTTCGCCATATTAAAAATATCAGGACTGAAGTGAATTGTCGAAGTCGTCAACGAAAGTCAATGTTGAATGTATCTCTATCTTGCCAGCGGCAGTTCTTTTATCATGCACGAACAATGATTAAGCGAGGAATGGTGGGAATCATCTTTCAGTTATCTGGTAAACATGAGGCAAACCTACTAGCTGAAACCTGGCCCTGGCTTTCAACAAGCGTCTAACACAGCCTACTAAGCTTCAGCTATTTTGTCTACCGCCCTAAACTTTACAGTGAGCATCAACAGCGACGCCTGCATCCTGTCGGACAGGGGAATCATGGCGCGTTTCTCATGCTCCCGTCCAGTTTTCCTTTCTCGGGGCGTTCATTCTACCCCGACGAAGTATTGACAACATTGTCCATCGCACCGATGCGGTAGTGAAATCAATCCGTATGCAGTATGAATCTATAAATATTGGCGGCCCACCGTAATCGTGTTCCTCGACATCAAAGGTGCTACGATTCGGTTGATCGATGTGCCCTTTGGAATTGTCTACTCAGGTAAGGTGTGCCCAAGAAATATGTAAATATTATCCAAGCATTATATGCGCGTAGCACGGGCAGAGTGAGGGCTTACGGCAAGCTGTCAATACCCTTCAATATATCCAGCGGTGTGGGACAAGGATGCCCGCTGTCACCTTTCCTTTTCAACTTCGCCATTGACGAAGTCATGGAGATTGCATTTACAGGACATGACTTGGAAAGTGTGGAGCTACTCCCAGGAGAACGACTTCTTAACTTGGAGTATGCAGACGACATTGCCCTAATCTGTGACAGCTCCCAGACATGCCAAGCCGCGCTGGACAGATTAGCACTGGCTGTCAGCCGTTTAGGGCTTTGATTTGCACCATCGAAGTGCAAACCGTTCCTCAAGATTGGCAGGGATCGCCCCTGTGTTGACCCTTGGTGGGAATCAACAAAAAGTCTTTCAGAAATTCAATTACCTGGGAAGTTGTATCAGCGCCCTCGGGATCGAAGAAGAGATCACGAACCGCATAGCAAGAGCTGGAAGTGCTTTTGCTAACCTTCGCCATCTATGGCGACGGCGCGACATTATTCTCGCCCTGAAGGGTAGAGTGTACAACGCAGCGGTTTGTTCGACCTTACTCTAGGGTTGCGAAACCTGGCCCCTAAGATCGGCGGACATGAAGAGGCTACTTACGTTCGACCATCGGTGCCTTCGCAGTTTGGCTCGCATCTGGCAGGAACACCGCGTGAGTCATAAGCTTGTTCGACGCCTTGTTTACGGCCCAGGAAAAGGAAATGAATCGCTCAGCACCTTTGTATCCCCCACGAGGCTCCGATGGCTCGGCGACATGTCCTGCATGATAGCCCACCGACTCCCTCGACGTGCGTTGTTTGCTCACCGGGGATGTGGGTGGAAGAAGAGGAGAGGTGGCCAAGCGATGACTTGGTCGAGAGGAATGAAGGCCCTCACTTCAGAGCTAGCCTCGGTCGGAGCTCCAAGGCTCCCTGGTTGGGTTCAAAAAGACGGTGAACACGTTTGGCTGGATACACTTGTTGACATGACAAGGAGCCGACGTCAATGGCGTTCCTGCTGTGAGTTTCTTCGTCCCTTCCCATCCCTTTTAGCCTCCCCTTCCATCTACCATCTCATTTCGTGGGGTAAAACATAATATTTTTTGCCTAGTAGATGGGTGCTGGCTTACCGGAACGATGCCTATCCATTGCTGGTAGCTCAGCTGGCATGCAAATGTCGTATTTATTTTTTCCTTTTCGTACTGCATGTATGTATGTGTTTCCTTTATGTACTACGGTACAATAGCGGAGGTGTTTCACCACCTCCAGCTGACATGTCTAATGATGATGATGATGATGAACCTATATATATACATATATATATAAATATATATACACGTGAACTATGTCTCAAGCGCAAAAAGATCTATGAAAAAGATGTCCAAACTGACCAACGTTGTTTCGCTTGCAGAGCATTATTCACCTGATTCTATTGGCTAGCACTCTCTGCAAAATGTTACCGACATTCCGCGACATTCGTTGTTGACACTGCGTTTCAGTTCTTGCTGCTTGCAGCTGTAGAATGACAGAGGTCTTCAACATTTAGTATAGTGAGATGCCAACAAAGTGAAACTATGGTATGTTAATAGATCAATTTACCCGTGAAAAATACCGAAGAAATGCTGATCCATGCGTTTCGAGAATGGCGCCGCTATCAAATTTGGAAAGTGCAGAACGCCAAATAACCTACTTGCTCAGGTAACGACACTACCTTGAGTGGCAGAAATGTGGATCCCAAAAAGGCTCCAAACAGAAGGCATTTTCTGGTTAGGAGAATGCCATCTATTGGTCAGAATAGGTTTGGCTTGCTCGCACTGTTTGCACTGGTATCATCCGAAATGTGCAAATGTGTCCCAACCATAGGTACGAGAGTGAAATAGCTCCTAAGATGCATTTTGGTTCTGTGCTGCGTGCTTTACCCTCCTACTCATTAAGTGCTTGCTTATACTAGTACAGAAGTGCGACCGGTTAACCGCAGAAGCCGAACAGTTTATAAAGGATATGATTACTACCATGGAAGCGAGTATGCACCTTAAAAGCGTGGCGGTTTCTAAGCAAAGCTATGTTGCATAACCTACTTCCCTGCACTGCAAGCAGTCAGGTACCCATCTACGTCTTCTTCCCACATTTTGATAGAAAGCCAGACGAAAACTTACCGCACCTATGAGAGTCTAACAGTACTCATGGTAAAGAAAATCAGGCACCACTCGAAACGTCTGGTTAAGTAAACTCCACTAGTCTTGATATCTAGCATTAAAATGATCAAGCAACCGAACACCATCCCTCGGTAACTGTAGCTCAAATGTGTCTTGTTGAGACCAGGCCCTCCGGAATATCCGATACATATGCAGAGATTGCTGCAAAGGTCAACTGGGTGGACGTCGTTTAGGCCTGTACTTTTGTCAACACTGTTAATGCGAATAAAAGACAAAAGGCAAACAAGCAACATTTGTCAGCATTTCAGGATAGACGATTACTCTCTCTTGCAAACCAATGAAATGAAATTAATAAATATTGCCCAAAATCTTTTGTTCACAAATATCCCCGAATCTACCACCATCAAATGGCGAAGAAAATTAACGGACGACAATACCAAGGTAACTGATTGTGCTTGATGTTGAGTGTCAAAGTCAAACACATATACCTTTTAAGAATTACTCATCAACTGAACTCTTCCAAACTATGGAGAACCAGACATATGCGAGTAACACTAGAATACTGCACCGACGTAGAAAACCTTTTTGCTTTCTGCAAGAGCGCTATGACACGCATACACAGCTACGCTGATGTCCCTTGGATCGTGAGACCATCAAGAAGAAGCACCGAAGAGGGACACAAGCAAGCAAGGCTGCCTAAACACAAGCTTCATATGTGTCGTGTCAGGACATTTTTCTAACGATGTTCAAGAGGCCAGAAGGAAAGAATTTAGCACATTGACTGTATATTTGTGCAAAACTTTACTTAGATAAAATTGTAACGCTATCGCTGATCAGGCTACCATTATCAACAAATCATAGAGGGTGGGGAAATAGAATCCTCAGCTTGTAGTTCAGTCAAAGAAAAAACAAACGATATTTTTATCTATGGCGGAGAAACCAAAAAATCTTTCTTCTGAGTTTCAGTTTTAGGTCGCAGAAGCTTTGAAAAGTTCAAATATCGAAACAATTGAAACAGCAAATGGAACGAAGCTGATAAAGGAGCTTAACTTTACCATTGCCTTAATTGACTCTGACGTAGGTCTGAAGGAAGACTTGGAAGCACCCTAGCCCAATCAAGTTTCAGACGCGGTATCATTAGCTTATCAAAAAAACAAGTAACTGCCGACCTCCCACACTTAAACACTTTAGCACCCTGTGTGCCACTAGAAACCGAGTAACTAGCTTGCTTACATACGAATGGTTTGGGTCTTTTTAATAAAAACGGCCCAACTAAAAGTTGCCCAACCTTCTTTGTCATATGATGTCTTTAGTATCATTGCGAGGTGGTTGCATACAGGAATGACGGACCCTGACGTTTCGCTACCGGGCATGTCACTGATTCGGATCGATAGACTCACCAAAAGAGTAGTGGTAACCCTGTTTTGCCGAAGCGACTAACAGTGCGAAACTGTGAGGGATTCAGACTAGCAGTTCCCCGCTTTCCTTTGCTGCTCATCAGTTAAAAGGCAGAGACGGGTGCCTTGTTATAATAATGTATCGCCCTGTAACCCCATACCCGAATTCGACTGATACCATGCGGTTTCTTAGATACGCAGTTTACAGCTAAAGTGCACTCAAATATTTTTCATGGGTTTATCAATGTTTAGGACGCCTGTTAAGATCGGAGAACAATACAAAGCCGATCTACAAGAGCTCGTAACCACTCATCCTCTTTAAAGTAATATAACTTTGCCCATTTGGTAAAGAAGAAGTAGCAGTTCATATGTGCCGCATCTTATGCATAACAACGAGGAGCAAATGATTGATGTTTTAGTTGTAGACTGCCAGTTGGGTCGCGGTGATCCCGTAGTCATCAGTTTCAACTTCGCCTGATCTACGGAATATCAGAATGAGAAAGCCCAGACTGTGTTAACTATCACAAGCAACGATCGCTTAGCCTAGCTCGTCAGTGCTAAAATTTAGTCGTGCCTTGCAGAAGAACACTTTGAATTCACCTGGCTCGAGTTCGTCAACATACGCAGTCAGATAATCGCAGAAGCTTCAGAGATAAGAGTTGCAATAAATGTTAACCAATTACTTTCTTTAGGAGCAGAACTAGAAAACGGATATCAGTACGCAACTCAGCATGGCGAGTGTACAGAGAAGCTCCAACACCAGAATGTTGGAACAATCAGGCAACCCAACGTAACCACTTCACTCAACTGCTCACGGAAGTCGATGACGCCTTGCTACAGAACATCGCATAAACGTTAAGTTCTTTCCACAAACTATTGTACAAGCACGGCAATAGCCTACAGAAGGTAAGGCAAGGATTTCTTCCACTCAGGACGGCCGATATCCCAACAAGAATGGCTGTGGAAACAGCAGACGCACTACCAATGTAATATGTTCTCTGATTTTAGAGGGTCTTGCCACCAAGCAATCTTAAAGCCCTTGATATCCCTACGCGAGGACTAACCCGCATCAATTTTATCGCAGGCTGCATTGCAAAAGCCCGCTTTTTCGTAAGCACAGCTCTGCTGGTGTCGATACGATTCGCGCAGAGGAAATGGGAGCAGCAGCAAGCCAACTAAAGGGAAATTTAGTCCGGTTTTTCCAGTGCTGCATAGAGCAGAATCACGTTCCCGCTATGTAGAAGCTTTAAATAACCGTGGTTCACAGAGGTGGAAGCAGAAATGAGCCCTCAAAATATCGCTCAGTATCCCTTTCTCCTGTACACTCCAAGAACATGAGATCCATGGAATCCGATGCCCTGGTGTGTTATCAGAGAAATTTGCAACATCCTTGCGCCTGAGCAGAATGTCTTCTGTCAACAGCAGTCATGCACAAAGAAGTTACTGATTGCACGCAGTAGCTGGACCACATTTGCTGACGCTGGAGGAGGTGTTGCTGTGATCTACCTGGATTTTTCGAAGGCGTTCGACCTTCTAGACCATCGGATACTACTCTGCATGCTCCAGAATTATTAGAAAAATGGCACACATTAAAGCTGGATTGCCAACTTACTATTTCAACGGCAATTAGTGGTCAGAGTTGGGTGCTATTTTTCGGACCCCATACAAGTAGAGTGTGGGTTGCTTCAAGGCTGAATACTAGGTCCACGTTTGCTTTTGGTGTTTATTAATGGCCTTGCACAGGGAATCGCTTCAAATTTCCTAATTGCCCACGATATCAAGATTTGGCATAGGATCCTGATGTATGCCGAACGGCATTTGCTTCAGGATGACATAGGTATGGTATAATAATGGTCAACCCAAAATAAACTGCATTTCAATGTGAGTAAATGCATGGTACTTCCCATCCAACATCAGAGTAGCTACTCATACAGGCTCGGAACGAATGTACTGCAACAATCAACTGTCGAAGGTGACTTGGGTGTGCTGGTTCTAGATTACCTGGGTTGTTGCAGGCAATCCGAAAAGGCCTCGAAAACTGGAGACCATCACGCCGGACTGTTGCGACGGGCCATTGGACAAATAAACATCTCCATATTTCGACAAATGCTCAGTGCGTATTTTCGTCTCCATGTCGAATACGCCATTCAAGCCTGGCATTCTTGGCTAAAACAGGACCTTAAACACTGAAGTGGCAGCAACTTCGGGCATTTAAGGACGTAATTGGAATGCGCAATCTTTCAAACCAGGTGAAGCTGAAGCGGTTGAGGGTATTCTGTGGAAACTATCGCAGACTATTAGGCGAACTGCTTATGGCGTACTTGATTCTGAGAGACCCACGTCATGTGTGCCGCTACTTATTGCAACAGCAGCAATACAACCCTGAGGGGTCTATCATTGAAACTCGCCGAACAGTGTAGTCGTCTGGAGTGCCTTAGTAATTTGTTTTCCATTTGTGCCTGTCATTTGTGGAATGCTCTCCCAGAATCGGTCGTCTCTGCATCGACACTAACAGTATTAAAAAAACGGTTGTGTGACGCACTCACCCAATCACATTTTGTCACCTACTGCTGCGTCTCCATCCTACACCTGGAGTCTAGCATGGATGCATTTGATGTTAACTTCTGATGCTGGGAATCTACATGGATAGCAGAAGTACAGAGGAGCAAACGATAAGTCCTTATATTCGTACTTGATGTAATGACTGTTTTACTCTTTTTATTAGGATCATGATTATTACTACTTATTATTATTCGTATTATTTCGATATGCTACCAACTATCCAACGGGACTTGTAAAGCAACGCTTCGTGACCCGTATAAATGCATTGTTCATTTTGAATTGTTCAGGATTATTGCAGAGGGCTGAGTAGACTATTACGTTTGCGTTTTCTATATCTTTTCACATCGATCTGCGTGTCAATGTTTCCAGTGGGTTAGTTGCGTGGAAAACAAACACCTCCAGTCCATTTGCTGAAAAGACGACTAGGGTCTCGTCTGCCTTCAAGGTTGGTCCGAAACCAAAAATTGCATGTTAACTCAGTTATCGCCAAAAGTAGCTTACTACCAATGCCACACAGGACGTTCAGACATTTAAACTTACTAAGTACAGAACCAAGGACGCAGTTGAACCTGTGCATACGCATCCATCACTGAATGCTTGTATATTATGGGTAGTCCTCAACAACCCAGGCTGTACAAATGGTCTCCAAATGACCCCATAGATTACCACCAGTAATCTTATTGCTATTGCGAAATCCAAGTTTAATTCCACAAAGAAAAAGCAACTCGATTACTTTGAGTCAGTACAAGTTTAGATGGGATATCCTAGGTGTTTTAGCTTAGATTGTAAATTTGTAGCTTGTCACTCATCACCGCCAATCAAACCAATTTGATGAACAGAGATTTCCTATTTGAGCTAAATTCCGCTCGGCACAAATTCATCAAAGGACGAGCATTACCGTATGTTTTAGGTCAAACGTTTAGGATGGGTTAAATCGTTTACTAACTCATATGCCCTGGTGTACCCGGTGTGAGTTATAAGGTGACAAGCGATCACAAACGTTTCCATATTTCAAGGGCGTCACCTGCGCCGGAGTAGCGTCCCGCTCTTCTATCCACACCAGAATTCCGACTTCACTGACGGGCAAGTTTTCAAACTCCGCGTCTAAGGTCTAAATTGCTGACCTTGGGTCTAGCTTGATGCAACCTGCTTAATTATTCTTGCTGTTATTACCCGCTCAGGTGCTTGTATTTCCTTTGTTCAGACGACAACATCATCTGATCCTGCCCCAGCACTAAGCCAATGACATCGAAGTTGACGCTCAGCAAATTATCCTCGCTTTTCGTGAGCGATAAAAATCCGCCCTTTCTATTTTTTCCTGATATTTCCTCAATGTGAAGCGCCCATCTCGACAGCTTGCCACCGGGATCTTTGCGGGACATAATGCATGCCAGCGGTTTGCGAGCGATTTCGACGCACCACCGTTGCCCAAATAAGTACCGTTGCCATTTATCCGGAGCCCAGACAACTGCTGGACATTCCTACGCCACTGCTGAATACCTACATTCTATTGGTGTCAATATCCTGCTAGCGTATTCGAGCGCTCCCAGCTTCTGCATTTGCATGGCACCGATTCCGACGTCTCTTATGCTGTGGAATCTGTCCATGATTCACTGTAGACCGGAAACTTCACCGCTAGTTTCTGTCACTGCATCTCCTTCCGAATATCCACAAAAGCACGCTGAGTTACTACCGTCCTAGTGTATGTCCTTCCTTTTCATAACAAAAAGTACAAAATTGGCGCCAACATGTCAAATTACCTAACGAATTTACTGTAATATCCGGCGCAGCCCGAAAATGTCCGAAGACTGCGTTTTGTGGTTGGAACTATTGTGTATCTAATCGATAATACTTCCTGATAGAGCAGTGTCGCGGAAGTTTTCTTTATTTGTGGCTTGGAAACACTTATCCGCCATCCAGACTGCTGAATATTTTACTTCTTCCTTCCCAGAGGAAAATAGTGTTCAGTCTCCGACTCAGTATATGCCACTATGCGGTCTCCATACACAGTCACATTCGCTTGTCCATTCACCATGCGCAGCCTCAAACGCTGGAAGCTGAATGGGTCACCAGACAATCCAAACGGCATCTTTTAATATTGACACTGCAAATCGCCGACAATAAATGCTGTTTTGTCTCGGTCCTCACATTTGATCGACTGCTGCCATTACCCAGATCTCAGGTCCCGTACAGCACATCTCCTTGACATCTGGAGCCTGTTGAAAAATGCGCACTGGCTGGGACCGGGACGAACTGACGCAGTGAAATTGCATTCAGCGCCCTGAAGTTCACGTGAAATCGCCACTTCACCTTGAGATTCTTCACCAAAACAACTAGGTAAATACATGGACTGTGTGCCACTTCGATTACATTAGCATTCAACCTGCGCTCAGTTGTTTGTTATGCACCTTCAGATTAGGAGATCCGTCTACCTAATGGCAACATCGTATGACTAATAGCTGTATTTCACAAACATTGCACAAATGTGGTGCAAGCAGACATGTGTAAAGCCCGTGTTTAGTCGTGTCAGACGACTATGATCGGTAGACTGTCTGACCGATGAGCTGTAATGAATTGCGGTCAAATGCTGTGAACCGGTTATCCTCGAATGTTTATAGAGAAGCACAGCCAACCACGAAGACCAATGGGTTTGGTATAGGAGGCAGCCATGAATTAGCTTTCAAGTGAAATTTGACCAAGTTAAAGACCAAGAAGCGCTTGATCGATGCTGCGCATAGGACCTGCCATGCTGCCCAAGATGTCATCAACAACCAAACCCGCAAGTTGCCAGTACCTCATCCGAAAGAAGCCCTGCCAATCGGCGCCAGCTCACGTTATGTATATCAATTTAAATGTAAATGAGGAGCCTGTTACATTGGCAGCACCAAAAAAGCATTGTCTTCCAGAATGATGGAACACGTACAGATGTTGAACATTCGAGGAACAAACGAAAATTCTTAAACTCTCCAAGCACTGTCGTTGCATAAGCTGCCAAAAACCTCGATAGATAAACATCTGTTGATCATAGGTTGGCTGAGACCCTCGCGATTAGTGATATGCAAACAATGCTGGGCGTCCACAATCAGTTATTCGTTTATCGCAGGCGTTCGTGAAAAGAAAGACCTAAATATTCTCATGGTTGTTGCTATGTATAGTAACAACCGCCGTTTGTTGTCGCTTCCTAGCGGTCAACATTATTGGTATCGAATATATAACAGGAAGTTGCTAAAACACAAGGTTGAGAAGAGCATTCCATTAGATAAGTCTCATCAGACATTTACAATTATAAAATGGAAAGCTGAAGCAACCTAGGCTAGTGAAGCGCGATAAATATTAGCGAATCAGAGCGAGGCAGAAAGTGAGCTGTCTTAATCGATACATTGGTCAGTCCACTCAAGCAGCGGATCCAACAGTATACGTAAGCAGACATAGATACACACACACATACAGACGTATGGTCACGAGACATAGGACGTACTTTTCAACTGATTAAGTGACGCATTCATCACCCGGTGGTTGTCAGCGTGTGGAATGAAAGCTGTTTGGATGTGTGTTAGCCCCAGGGCAGAAGAAGCGCTTGAATAAACGCCCTCTGTTTGTATTATTAAGGTTGTGTACTCCTGATAACAATGGCTTCTGCCGTCCGAAACATTCGTTTCCTAAGTCCCTTGGTACAACATAAAACACTTTGATGGCATCAGTCACCTTGTTTTGATGATCGCTTTCGGCTAGATGTTCTAGCATAGAACTCTTGATGCATCCGACAGTGACTTTCTGCAATGCCATGAGACAGTGCTCAGATATCCGTTAAGACAGACGCCTAGCCGTATGTGCGACGTACTTCACATCACAGGTGCAAGTAACTTGTTATAAAATATAAGATTCGGACTGGACCGGGAGTCTGTCTTTGAGACGTTGGGCAACAAACAGTGCGATTTCGACAATGATGTGTGGATATGCCGTTGGAAACGTTCGAGCTGCTGCAACGGAAACTTTTGTTCAGCAAATCGACAGCAATATCGCCCTTATAGGGAACGGATAGAAACAGATCTACCTTGGGGACAGTTGTAATCAATTCATGACGATCATGCATCACTGCGTGCTTTCGGCTGAAGTAGACTGAATAACCATTTACTTGCAGCTTTTGGAAAACACGGTTCTTTTCGGCCTCCAATGTCTCTGGGCTATATAATTTGGCGGCGCGATAGTACATGCAACGAACAAGGTTCCGTTTGTACTTCAAGGGTACAAAATTTAGAAAATACCTGTATTGACCGACCTACGCCGTTTTTCAAAACACGCTTCTTTCTAGTGAACCGTCTTCATTTCTCCTTAGTAAAATGTCCAAGAAGGCCAGTTTACCATCATTCTCGATTTCAATGGTGAACTTCAAAAATGGATGTGAACTGTTTAACAGGTTCAACAGACTGGAAACCTCAGTGTTTGAGTCACAGATTTTATACGTGTCATCGTTGTATCGACAATAGAAATCAACTGACGAGATGATGGATTGTATAGGTCCATGTTCGAGCGTTGCAAGAAAAATGTCAGAAAGAAACGGTCCGAGAGGAGCCCGCATGGCGACTCCGTCGATCTGTCTGTAGCAGATTCCATCAAACAAAAACTGTCTGTTGAAAGTACATAGTAAGATTAATTCCTTCAGTTTCTGCACTGGAATACTCACATTTATGTTCCTTTGGTTTAAGTAATAACAAACAAAATTACCCGTCTTTATCGGCGGAACTTTCGTAAAAAGTGATTCAACCTCGGAAAAGCATCAAGTTACCATTTACTCTCATGCATCCAACATGTTTCACAAATTCGAAGGTGTCTTTCAGAGTGTAAGTGCATAACTCGCGACGCACTGGTTCTAGCAGATCTACAATCCATTTCGCAACGCAGTGTAAAGCGGAGCTCCAAATGGCAATTATCGGAGGCTGAGGAAACTGTGATTTGTGTAATTTAAGTAATCCGTAAAGTCGAGGAGGTTGTGATCCAACTGGAGTTAGCCATTCCACCAGTGCGTCATCTAGCAGGTTCGTGTGTTTCAGCTCCTTCAATCTTTGCTTGATGTCCTGCTCATCCTGCGCGGTCTTATACTAATGTACTGTTTCACATAAGGCATTTCCCGTGTCCCGCAAATGGAATTTATCTTAGAGACATAGTCAGCAGTATCTATCGGCACTCATACTGATCAGTCATCGGGTATGGAAATTAATAAATCTGGATTAGATCTCAATTCCCTGACGGCCTCTTAGTAACCCAAATATTGTTGTGCGAGATGAACCAGGATGTTTCTGAATGTTTCCTTTGAAAACGGATGTCGGAGCACTGTCTCATGGCATTGCAGAAAGTAACTGTCGGTTGCATCAAGAGTTCTATGCTAGAACATCTAGTCGGAAGCGATCATCAAAACAAGGTGACGGATGCAATCAAAGTGTTTTATGTTGTACCAAGGGACTTAGGAAACGAATATTTCGGACGGCAGAAGCCATTGTGATCAGGAGTACACAACCTTAATCATGCAAACAGAGGGCGTTTATTCAAGCGCTTCTTCTGCCCTGGGGCTAACACACATCCAAACAGCTTTCATTCCACACGCTGACAACCAACGGGTGATGAGTGCGTCACTTAATCAGTTGAAAAGTACGTCCTATGTCTCGTGACCATACGTCTGTATGTGTGTGTGTATCTATGTCTGCTTACGTATACTGTTGGATCCGCTGCTTGAGTGGACTGACCAATGTATCGATTAAGACAGCTCACTTTCTACCTCGCTCTGATTCGCTAATCTTTATCGCGCTTCACCAGTCTATCCTGCTTCCACTTTCCATTTTATAATTCGTAGAAAGTATAAGTCACGATTAAACTTCACACAATATTCTGCCCCGACGGGAAACCGAACCCCGGTTCCAGGAATTTCCGGTGCGCTGCTCCACCAGTGAGCTACCGCGGGCTGACGATTAGGTGCGCAATTTAATACATGACTTCTGCTTGGTGCGCGACGTATTGCCAATGAGCTCACAGTATCTGTGTGTTCCTATCTATCTATCTATCTACCTATCTATTTATCTATCTATCCATCTATCTCTCTATCTGTATCTATCTATCTATCTATCTATCTATCTATCTATCTATCTATCTATCTATCTATCTATCTATCTATCTATCTATCTATATATCAAGCTATAAACGTAAAAACCTTATGAGATTTATCTAAAGGAATGCTCTTCGCAACCTTGTGTTTTATCAATTCAATGGGTATAATTTTCGGGTTAAAAAGAACAACAGGAAATGTTTGCATCTTCTAACTGTCACCTTTTTGCTCTATTTTCCCCATCCGAGTCAGACCTGTACATTCATATGAGTAAAATAGCAGTGAGCGTATCAGTGCTTTCCTTCTGTTCAAATAGATCCAACTTATGTACCGTCCAGTTTTATAATGCGCTAGCAAATGTAAACGATAAGATCCAACTAATTTAATGATGCATGTGAACGATTGCAGCTGGCCTTACAAGCGAAATTTTTATCTGACCAGCTTGAGAGCTTTGAGCAGTTTCCTTTTTGAACACAAAACGGATGACACAACGGAATACTGATCGCCACGGCGTTACCAACGGTGCAGATGGGCAAGCCATTAGACTGGAGTAGAGTTATCCAGTATAGTATTCAAAAGCAGTGAATTGGGTCAATCTGACTCCCGATTTCAAGAACTTGAGCCATAATTAAGTTAGTTATGGCCCCGGTAGTACCTCGATGACATCAACTTGGAAGGTGCTGATTAATACGCTTCGACATGTGCCGGGCCGTTAGACCGATGTAAGTGTTTAAACAAGTGCACTCGAACTGATAAATAACCATAGAAGCGGTCAGCGTCAGCAACATTTCTTTTTTATTAATACGAATGGGAGGATTTGTTGATAAATACACTTAAGGCTAGCTAATTTGAAAGATGACTTAACAGTTCCTGAAATATTTCTGGTTACACGCTCGGCGGCCGCTTGCTCCCTGTAAGGTAGTCCTACTAAATGTTCGTTTTTGTCAGATGTGAGAACCTGCACCGGGTCGGTGTTGTCTTGTATGTTCTTAAGAATGAATCGGTCGGGACATTCGTCTTCGCACAGCCATTTGGCATGAACACCAACCTATTATCAAAAATGTCTTCAGTGCGAATCCTGTGAGCACCTGGTTAAGGGGCAAATTAAATTTTATTTGTAACTAAGAGAAAAACTTTTAAAAGTTCATGTATTAGTTACTCAAGGTTTTCTACCTGTAGACTTTCCGTTGAATCGAGGCACCTGACATTCAAGTCGATAATGTACCAAGAAAAGGCAGCAGATAGTTCGCTTCTATCTCATTCGTAAACTATGATACTACCCGCGCCCGCTTAAGGCGCTCAGTAACGGCGTCTAGGTCAATGGACTGATCAGACACAAAAATATGTCATCTATATAACGATGGTAACAATCGAAATTAGTGATCTCCGCATGTAGTTTGCTTTTCTTTAATTTCACCATGAAGACATCAGAAAACAACAATGAAAAGTGATTTATCACGGGATACAAGCAAGTGTTTGACACGTCCATTAGGATGGTTGGATTGAGCACACCGAACTAGAAATATATGTGAGTCATCTACCTAGCGTCCACCGATAGATGCTTTGATAAATATTATAGGTGTAAAATACAAATCGAGTGTAAGCGTACAAAAATACACGGGGTGCAGTGGTTGTGTATGTAAAGCGTGAGAAAAGTAAAATATGATCGCTCAATTATTCGCTGCCTCCTTGAGTGCGTATGAAACATATATCCTATAGAAGGGCCAGATTAATGTAATCCGAAATGGCATAGTTTAGGTAACAAAGTGTTGGGAGCTAAGAACAAGGATAATTCATATTTTTTAAATGTCCAATGTCGGAGAGGACAACCCTGAGTCTGGGAGTGCGTTCCAGGGTTGGAATACCCGCAGGAAAATTAATTCCGTCGAAACTCTATACCAGGCGTTCTCAAAATGCATTCGGTTGTGGCCCACCGTTTAAACCTTTCCATTGCTCATGGCCCCGCCACAATTGATCACCAGAAGTTAAGCAATCGGCGGTGCCTAACATAAGTGAACCTGTGATTTCTAATGGTCATATTTGTATCTTTCATGATGAATACTAAATGTTAGTGTTGATATCGCAGCTCTTTTGCTAATATAATTTATTTTCGAACTTCAACAGCCTTAAGATAACTCGTTGTGCAGCACTAGCAAGCCACTTGTTTGTAGTTAGGCGAAATTCGTCATTCTTTGTTAATATTGCCCTTACTTACGGTTGGTTTGTAACTGTAAGTACGTGATGGATCAAGCTATATATTACCGTCTTGGCAATTTTTCTGTTGAAATAGTAATGCGAGCCTTAAACCTGATATCATTGAACAAACTTGCTTGTGCCCAGCTCCAGACTTGACAACGGGTAGCAAAGTCTTTTTTGTTGGGATATTCATTCTGTTACTCCTTTTCTTAGCTAGACCCCTCTGATGAGATCACATTCAAACTAACATGTGCATGGAAAAGCAAGAAACTATACTTTAGCCATTTCCCATAGATTGTTATATCTGTTATAGGCATTGGTCTTTATTAAAAGACCTTTTTATATTGTGTGAATTTTGCTCTTTCTAGTGTCTCACTTTGAACTGCTATAAGACTTTTCTTGGCTTTTACCTCCAAAATTGCAGCGCTGTACATCAGCTGGACCTGAAATCCAAATCGGGATTTCCATGTCAATCGCGTCACAAAACTTGTCGATTATTTATTTCCGGAATTGCTGTAGCTGACTGTCATAAACAATGAAGTATTCATTCTTCAGCTACTCTGTGACTGTAGCGAGAATAGAAAATGTGAAAATGCTCAAAGATTTGAACGATAATGGCTTCTTCGCTCGAGATGAGGTCACTTAAAGTGCCTTAAAGGATTGTCTTTAATAAGTGAAGTTTTTCACAAACATCAGTCAGATAAAACATGTCTGGGATAGATGTTATTAGTTCTCTTTAAGAATTAGTTTTAGTAAGGAATGTGATAATGTTGATCCCGGAGTGCATCATAATTAGGAAAGTAGTCGCCCTATGTGAGCCATCTAACTTCAGTATGAGTTAGTAAACCATGGAAATGTTTGGTGTTTTCCTCACATAACTGATGAAAAAGACGATCACGATGAGATTGCGATTTCATGTTGTTGAATATTATTATAATAGTTGACAGTGAATTATTTAGGCGCCCTCCCAAATTCTTAGGGACTAGGTGTTCCTGATGGATCACAAATTGAAATGTATACACAGAACGAATAACCTTTTTAAATGGGCAATATGTCCTTTATATCTTCTGAACATTACAGTAACACCACCTATTGCGCAGGTAACTATATTCTGCGTTGGAATGGAGTTTACAGTCAGAAAGCTAATGATTGCTTCGAACATAGAATGGCCTTTCGTATAAATTTTAATTCTCCAGGCTAACAGCATCTCATGCACTAATTCATTACCACTGAAGAAGCGGACATATGTCTCGAAAAGAGCCTAGTTGAGAAATAAATTATTGGCGTTTGGAAGTAATAGAGTAACGGAGGTACTTTCTATATCCTGAGCCAGCTCAGCTATTCGACGCGATTTTGTTGAGTTGCTTAGCAGTATGGTTTGAAATGAATTTTTGTAGATCTATTTTCATCAGGTCAGACAGTAGTATGGATACCGAAGTCAAACTAATATTTGTATCCAAGATTATTTGGACAGCAGTTTGCGCAAGAGTTTCATATTTTGTAACAAACCGTAAGTCCATTCGTTACTTTCGGTCCTGTCAGAACACACTGTCTTCAAACTTGGTCATTTTGCGACAATATCCTGCAGCTTTCCACTAAGTTCCACGAACTTTTCTCCTTCGTTCTTGTGAACACTTTTACCTGATTTCTCATTTTACTTGGTCTCATATTTTCATTTAAAGTACCTATTGGTAAAATAAACAAGTAGATAAAGTGGGTTCTGAGATAATACAACAAATCCAATTGACAAGTATTCCCTGGAGTAGTGCGGACATTAGCTCTTTGCCGATGAGCTAATTGTACACTTTCATCCAGGCTTCTCTACGCAAAGCTACTTGGTACATGCTAAACACTAATGCACTTGCGATGTCACCTAGATCGTTGATGAAACCTTTGCAAAAAAGCTTGCCAAGCTCGGCGAATAGTATGACTGTCACGGGCTCATTTCTTAAATATATCATGATAAATTTTTAATATGTAATTTATATAAACTGCCTTTGTTTTAGTTCCCTTTCTCGTTTACACTGAGGGTGTTTAATAACGTCATTCTACATGGTTAAAAGCACAGTTAGTGTGATTGATTAGCGGCACTAAATGTATTCTTGCTTGATCAGGAGGTTATAAGCTTTGTTAAGCATACTTGTAGCATCTGTGGGTGGCTAGGCGTTAAAAATAAAAGTGCAGAAACACTACTAGAGGCAACCCAAAGATGTTTTTTGAGGATGACTTTAAAATACTGTGGATAGCTAAAATGACCAAAGGAAACTTCTTTGCAATAGCCATGGAAATAGATAACTGGAATTAAGAAAATGCCAGTGATCGCTGGACACACCTGCATTACTGGAAATTTATAGCAAATGCTGACAACAAGTCAAGTGAACGACAGAAGTAAGAATAACGGAAGAAAATGCCGGATTAATCAAGAAACAGGCATGAGAGAGTCAACAAGGAAACTAAAAACGCCCAATGGGTGTTGGCAATGCATTTGATTAATATGAGTATTAAGAGGAGTATCCTTTGGTACACATTATGTTATGTGTTCTCAACAGAGAACCAGGACATCCACACGTATGATGTAAGTTGACAAAACTGTTCGCCAAACTGGACACTTCCGCTAAACTGAATATTAAGAAAGCGTTATAACGCGTCGGTAGCTATCACGACTATAAGTCAAAAGGAACGAAGGTTCTTCAGATCTATTATGCCACGCGCCCAGAGCAGCTAGTGGAAATCGAAACGTTGCGCTCTAATGAGATTTACCCGCCAGGCGTACACGCGAGCTGAGACTGGAGACGAATAAAGCGCAACCTCGCTCTCCCGCACTGAGACCCAAAGAGTAAAGACTGACCACTACATGAGATGTCACACACTGGATGTGGCCTGATGAAAAATCAGTTAGTGTCCGTGTGGCTTTGTGCGGTCACTGCTGCAGCGTTCTGACGAGAGTTCACTAGGGCCAGTGCAACTTGCAGAGTCGAGCCAACAGTGTGCAAATTAGGGCCCAGTTGGTTCACTGTGTCAGCTCTGTAACAGAAAGTCTGCCCGCTCTGGTTTTCACAGCTTCGTAAATAACCACTTGCACGTAATTCATTTCGCTAACCGATAGTTACCAGAGTAGATTAGTGCGCAAAATGTGACAGACATTTCTTAATACATGTTGTTATTTGTGATATCATAACCGTTAAACCATTTTCTCATCCCTGGGACGCTGGATATTTGTATTGGCCTCCCAAATGAGCCATGTGGCCGCCGTTGAGAATGGCTGCTCTGAAGAGTTTTACTGTTCTCTAAATAGTAAGCAGTTACTCCTGAGCTGCGTGTTGTGGCTAAGTTTCAGCCGCTTGCTACATAAGTGCTTTGTTTCGCTCAATATTTAGTAAGCTAATATTTGTTGGCTTCGCATCCTTCGGTTGCATCCGCTGAAATCTCCCAGCAACTTCAGCTTTCGGTGGTAAGAGTAATAACGCAGGCTCTTTACATTCTTTATTGTTCTTCGTTGTGGTGCCTCCAATGCCTGTAGGTCAAGTTTCAACCCAGCTAGCCAAGCTTGGATAGCGTATTAAAAGTGTGGCCCAATGTAGGTATTGTGCAGTATTGGGGAGTGTGATGGGTCAGATCTCTCGAATTATCTCAGCAGCATGCCCGAAGTGCCGGTTCTATCTTTTCGCAGCTACCTCAGCCTGTTTGGAACAGTTGTGGTCGCTATGTACGAGCACACTAAGGTCACGTTCCTGGCAGCTGGTCTGCCATCTGTGTACCAGAAGCAAACATGTGTAGTCATGTTTACGATGTAATTGTACAACCTAATGGCGATCACATAGCTACAGCTATTTGGTCACTCGTAATTGTCAATTAATAGTAAATGTAGTTTGTAAATGGAAGGCAACAAGACGCTTTTAAAATTACGCATTTGTGTTTGCTTATCGCTGTTTGTGTTTCATCTATGTAGTTAAACATTTAATCTAGTGTCCCGAATAGTACGACGTTGATGAAAACCGAGAGTACATCCAAAGAAAACCTCAGTTTCTTACCAACGTTTCGGTCTCTGATTCTTTCGATGAAATGAAATGTGTGGCGAACGCTGTAGCATGTAACTCGCTGCCTTATTGGCTCAAACAATTCCACAAGCCATTGGGCGACGGTATGTTAAGGTGAGATAGTCATTGATAAATGTGGGCGAAGTGGGATATGAGCCTTATGAATTTTCGGTAACCCGTATAACCTTGGAGCTTTCGCGCCACTCATTTAAAGGCTAGCATAGCGAGCACTATTCGTGAAAACTGAGTTTCATCACTAAGAAAACTTTTGAGCTAGTTTATGTAGTATCTTCGTCTGGTAGAACAACCCTTTACCCTTGTTTGCTATGCACGGATAGCATTTGAACCGCTGTAGGATTCTTTTGGACTTCGCTACTAATCGTTTTGTTTGGTAAATTGGCTTTCAAACCGTATGTCACAGTGCAGTTGATTGTTTCTCTTTTTGGGGGCGAAATTAAGAGTTTGGGCTATTTACTACTAACATCGCTTCAATCGCACCTTTGTTCAGCTCCCAGTAGATTCCCTTTTCCAAAACAAACCTGTCCGTTCCCAGTCTAAGCCAGGCCGCCTTGTATCGCCGCATCGCACCCTGGCGGTCTGCCGGACTGTAGAACCACGTAATCAGCACTTCCTACGCGGTGGCCCAATGCAACATCACTGGGCCCCTGCTCATCTTTTCCAAAATTGTCATCGTATTGCTTTTGAAGATAATCCGCAAGTCAACTAGCATTGTTTGCTCCTGCTTCAATTCCACCGTCTCCGCAGGAACTTGCCAACGTCAGAATACTCAAATGACTCCGACCAAAAGAATCTACATGTTCCACCTCTGATTGGTCACGGCTTCCAATGTTGATAACGCAACGCGGTGCAAACGAATGATGTATTATGGAACCAAAGTCTAGATATTACAATAACACAAACATCAATATTCCTCTGCGGTTCCATGCATAATACTCAACAGTAGTAAACCACACACCAAACCGGTGGGCGAACCGGATTGTTCTGCATCAATTTTTGGCGAATACCAGATGAGCGTCAGTGCTTCTTCCATGTAATTCAGATA
>OX104067.1:117400098-117631961 GCA_944474145.2 Dicrocoelium dendriticum | reverse complement strand
CCCACCTTTCCCATTAGATTCAAAATAATATTCCGCACTAATATTTTTCCACTACGCATAACCATGTATCTGAACTTCAAGCATGAATACATATGAGCGAGGTTCTCAATCTGGCTTCGCCACAGCAAACAGCATTCGAGCTATGAACAACGGAATGGGATTTCACCGTATCCACGCATCACTCGCCTAGTGAAAACCTTAGAACTCTAACCTAGTATTAAATAAACTTAAACCTATGAAAACAAACGTGTCGGCTGCTTCAGTTGCTAACGAAAATTGAGGAAGTAATAATGATGCTTTAAAATATGGTATCTTATGGGCATTCGATAGACTATACAACTATTGGGTTAAGTAGTGTGATTTCGTTTTATAACCTACGCATTTGCAATTGAATCGGAAGTGACCTAGTAACATAAGATAAGGTTTAATGGTGTAAGTCGTCAGTGCAGAGAGGCGATAGTCGTCGGAGTCATTGAATGATCAGACCTGCTTTGTCCCAGCAGCGGAAAACGGTAGTATAGCGAATTCCTTGGCATGTGTTCGACTACCAAAAGTGTGAAACTTCAGTATGAAAGTTTAAATTGTTAATCCAAATTAAAAAGGCAAGCGAATTGCCGTGGGGTTTATGCGTTTTTGGAGATCTCTTGTTCAAAATCAGGGCACTAAATTTGGCCACCGGATTCGCATTCCACAGGTCAGTGGATTTTAAGTAAAATCACTGTCGCGTTCTTCCTGAAAAAACCTTTTGGCATAGTTCGAAATAACAATTTATTAGGTATGGCATACCGCGGAAGAATTATTGCTAGTCACTTGGCTGAAATAAAACAAGCTTGATTTTTGTTGCTTAACTGTTTAGACAAACGGATGCTTCACAATTTATTCAGGTTTGTCTTTTTAAGTTGTGAAATTGAAGCTATTTAACCAAAGCTTTCTATGAAAAAACCGTCCTCTTTCAAGACAGCCGGTCTTCTAGTTGTTCTTCCTCGTTACTCCTTGTTCAGCAGAGTGAGTATGCTAAGTACACTTTAGCCGTCGCAAGGAGACTGGACCGTAACATGGCGTGAACTAGTGCGTACCTCCTTGACTAATTGGGCTACGCTGGGTGGTGCCTCCTGGCACCGAAGTGCCAATCGGCGTCCTCTGTAGCTGGTCAGCAAGGGACCCAAATTAACCACGTTGCCATAAGTTACAGGTGGTGTAATTCCATCCCAGATTGTCACTCCTAATGGAGTACCTGCGTCGACTCTGATAATGCGTTGGTACTCCGTTGTTTCTCAATGAACTTCACCGGATGCTCTCTTGCCGATGCCGACTTATCTTTGCACGATAGCCAGCTGTTTGTGATGGTATGTTGTCTCTACAATTTGTAGGCGCCTTGACCCAGAATATTTGCTTAGGCTATTAAGGTCTTCAGGTAATTCCCCCTTTTCTCCCTCTTATTACTTGTTATTTCATAGGTCATCATGGTTGTGTGGCAGTAAAGTATCAGTTTAAATGTTTGATGTACTGCTGCTGCTGCTGTTGTTGTTGTTGTTGTTGAAGTAGACGTTATTTGCAACAATCTTTCTTATCGCCAGGTGTCATTCGGATGAAGTTCCATCTCTTACAGCCTGCCTGTGTCTATTAATATGAATGATGATATCGTGCTTTCTAGCTCCCTCTTTAACCTACGCTACTCAGTAAATAATTTGTAAATCGGCCGTCGGAATTACAAATCTAAGGGTTTAGCTAAATTGTGGTGCAGCAGCTCTGATGATACACCACTTGCTACCATTTTCATCCACTGTTTCACACAGACGTGCACTCTGTTGTACGATACTGTGGTCCTCTTGAACTACGCACTGTAGCGTATGGGCACATGACTCTACACATGGATAGCTATGTACAGGCAAACTATCGGTATATGCTTGAACAGGGAACATCTGTTTTTATCTAACATTAGTTAGTCGAATGATGTTCTGAAAGGTTGGACTTCTGGCTGGATTGAGGTGTGTTAGGAAGCTTTTAAAACCACCTACTTATATACTTTTTGTGCCTTCTTAATTGTTTCGCACTTTACATCTTAATTTACTTCTGGTGTTTGGACGTCTGTCAATGGGAAGGTATCCAGACAACGCGTTGTAGCGTATCTTGTCAAGTAAGTTCCGAAGAAATTTATATACTCTTGCTTCGGTGTCATGCGTGTAATGCCGTGTCTCAACTGCAATCCTATTTTAACATTTTCTTTTCGGCTTATAGAATTCCTTTTGCGAAAAATTTGCGAGATATTTTCTCTATATACTTTGCTTCGACCTGCAGTATGGCGTGTTTACTGATAGCCATCACCTTTGATCTAATACCATCCTCTGGATTTAAAATTTAACCAATCCAAATGCATTAGTTTCGACCTCCCATTTCAAGACACTCTAGGACTTTGGCAAAACCTTTCTGCTGGTCAATATACATAGCTCATGTTGCTAGGTGGGCTCGGTTAAAATGTATTTCCTTCCATCAAGTTTACGAAAAGATAGATAGATAGATAGAATGTGTTCAGTTCGTTTGGCAAATGAAAGTTCCGGAAAATGTCGGTAAACTCAAAAATCCATTGGCTACGCAATCGTTCAGATGGGGTCAGTATGACTAAAAACGATTCGTGAACATACTTATCTCTGTTGTGTAAGGCCCTTCGATAATTTACAAATGATTCTGCACAGTGCTCTAAATGTCTTTCAGAGGGCAACAAGGTCATTTGAACGCTGACATGGATTGGCATCACAAACTAAAGTACCGCAGCTCTGTTTGATGTTGTCCTCTTGGCCGACGCCCGAGCTGTGTTCAGATCCTTCCAAAGAGATTGGGTATCACATTTAAGCTCTCATCGGTGGCGATCGATCAGGTTGCAGTATGCCGAACCAAGTTCTGTCACTCGCAAGATCATGCTCCTAATATTCACTGGACCACGGTTCCATCAGACAGTTCCTCTGTTCGTTAAAGTTATTTTGTTTAATGCCTCTAATGAGACACATCAGCGAATTGGCACACTGCCATATTTCAAAAACCCATTTTCTTCAACCCGATAAGAATCGAGGGACAACTTCCATGGTCGTTAAAATATTATCGCCCACACACACTTTTTATTTCATACAAATAACGAATTAAAGCTCGTAAAATCAATGCATTGATGCGCCATGTACGAGTGCAGATCAAAAGGTTTCCAGATGCGCAGACAGAATGGGTGAAGATGACATGGCAAGAAAAATGTGAGCGTAACAAATTTTGTATATTATTCAGTGTTTCCAACTTACAGAATTCTATAACAGCAGAGCAGCACAGCTCACGATTCATAAAGTTCGCTATACGCTGGCTATACCTACGAAACTCAGTCGATGTCAGTGGAGGGCGATGATTTTCAGTGACTACAAATGTGGTTAACATTAGCACCATAGTATTGGGTGGTTGTGCGCGGCATTTGCTTATGATGCGCCTACAAGATCCACCGAGTTTCAGTGGTTTGCGCAACCCAAACATCTTAGTCGTTCCCTAAATTATGAGGTAAGGTGTGGTTGATCACTAGAGGCCACCACCGCGGACGACATGGCTGCTGTGCAAGAAATGCTGGAGGGGGAGACGCGATTGACTATGGTGCAGCTGGGCAAAGTCATCAGGAACTCATCGGACTCAATCTGCACTATCCTAAATGAGAACCACAGCTTCAGAAAGGTATGCGCACGCTCGGTACACCATCAGCTCAGTGAAGATCAGAAGGTTGTTCAGATGAGGTACTGCCGCAACAATACTTACCAGATTTCATGGTGAACGTTCCAATTCTGTCTGGGCGGTCCTCAGTGGTGATAAGAATTTAGTGTACAGTTTCGACCCAGAGACCAAGTAAAAATCGGTTTATTGGACGGCCGTTGTTGGGGCTCCGCCTCAGAAATTGCGGTGGAAGCGTGATATGGTAAAGCGGATGGTGGTTCTATTCGTGTGCATGTGACTACTGTACCCCTCGTATGGTAACGAATAACCACAGTAGACTGCCATACCGCCCACTGTCTGCAACAAGTGCAGGAAGCGGTAGCCAGACATCGTCCAAGGCCTCGAGCAAGAGGGAACTGGATGCACGATGAAAACGCACCTGCACGCGGGTCTCATAACGTAGTGAATTTTCTGGATAGAGAACGCATCCAACAGGACAGTCACACACCTCACGGTCCATACTTGGCTCCTTTATGACATTCCGTGTTCCCATATGTCAATCGTGTGATACACAGCACCAGCTACAGGTCCCCAGGAGCTGTAGTAGAAGCCTTTATTGAGTTACTTGTAATATTACCGAATTCGGCCAAATCTAGCTGCTTCTCCAAATAGTTAGATCGCATGGAACTAAGAGTAAAATTGATGGAGACTGATTCGAGAAAATGTAATGCTTATTTTCTTACAAAAATAAAAAACCATTGCATTGCAGATTTTTTTGCTCTACCCACTCATCTATTCAGTGAAGGGAAGGATACATGTGAAGCTGCAGAATAGAGGAGAAGATGGATGTTGAAAAGCAGTTAATTTAACCTAATTCTGTGTTGCTCTCTCCCAAAGCTGATCTTTAACCTTTACCAACTTCCACAAATGTTTAGGCCTATACTATGTTTGTGAGGACTAGAGCCTTAAAAACGGAGAATGCACTGACCGAGTGTCCGTTCAAGTGACCCATGCGAGATGGCTAACAGCACAGAGGAATTTGTTCCGCCAGAAGACCGCGTTCCACAACCCAGCATTAGAGGAGAATTGATGTTTTGGATAGCACTGCGCAGCAATGTTTGCATTTATACGGGTGGTTAACATAATTTGTTAACATAATTGATATCCTAATGTTAAATGACCCAGCACCGTTTCCCCGCGACGTTGTAGTATGGTCATTAGCTACATCGGGTTTCATCTATATATGTATACATGAATCCCACGTTCATCTCTTCAGAAATATTCCGTGACTCGTATGACCTCTTGATGGTAAACGTGAAATAGCCAAATATATTGCAAACTTACTGGCCGTTTTGCCCTACACTCCAGATTATTTGAGACAATAGTCGGAGAAGTCCTCTTCCATGCAATCATTTCGCTTGACTCTCCGAATTTCCTAATTGGCTTTCTAAGCCCCTCCGTGATATCGTTTTCTGGTCAGAGTCAAATGACTTCCCAAATTGCCTACCCAAATATTTTCATCAAACTAAATTAGGGCTTAAAATACTTTCGAAAATCGAACACCATGAACAGGATATGGAGGAAAAGTTTGGAATAGAAACGAGTCCAAATGGCATGTAGTTTGTCCACTAATAATTTTTTAAGCGATTGTCCACCACAAAAGACGTGATTGGGTATTTATGGCTTATGTAGGGTTGCATTGATATCGTTCTGCGTACCATGCCCTTTGCACGAAGTAGGGAATTCATTCTACCTTTAATGGGTTCTGAAAAAGTAATAAATTAACTTTTGTTTCCCAAACCGACAGATAATTGCTTAATGAATCGAGTCAGACACATCAGCACGTAATGTGAGGGTACTGGTTACCTATCGGCTCATCAACTGCTGAAAGCTCAATAAGGTGATGTACACTTTTCGCCACTTTAACAGGTTCATGATAATAACACCAACAGAACCACTAGTCCCGAGGGAAATAAAAGTTACCTTGGTCCAGATGTAGACGATGGCGAAAGCTTAGCAAATCGCTAGTGGATCTGCTCTCCTTAGCTTTAACAATATTAAATATGTCCAAGAAATTAACATAGCTCTTTTCACTTGAGCAGAATTACTCGCAATAAGCAGACTTATATTCAGCCTTGACTGCCCATTAAAACTTATTTCCAACTTCCATCCCAGGACATTTATAACTATGATGATAATATACCTTTGCTCAATATCAATTTCCAGTCAACAATATGCCTGTCATTTAAATTAAAACAGATAGGTGGTAAGGCATTTACAGCACCACGTCCCCAGTTAATCTATTATAGAAGTTGTTAAAACGCATCCTAGTTCTTTAGACTGTTAATCGGAAATACAAAGTAGTAATCCACGCGCGGAGTAGCCAAAAATGTTCCAACATTGTGAGCTAACTTGACCTAACCGCCAGAAGTACACGTGACCTGATACTGGAGACGAAATACCATAATCATAGCATAACTGCACTGAGCCTCAACCGTGGACGGAAGACTGGACGTTAGCAATAGTTCATTACTAATCCAGCCAAGGCGATATATGCCTTCTACACTTTCTCTTATTACTCGATATAATAGCAGTGTAATGCATAAACTATAGAGAAAGCTGGATGTTGGCCATGGATGTAGTTGTCGATCAGTGAAGGCGTTCTGAAGGAAACTCAGTGTCAGTGTGCCTTTGTGCGATAACTGCCGTATCAACTGAGGAACTCAGCTGGTTCACTGCCGTTTGGCACGACGTATACATTAGTGTCATGAGGAGCGTTCAATGCAATTTTTACCGTAGATGCATCAGCCTCCTGAGTAAAACGCACTTGATTCACTGTGTTTTAGCATCAGTGTATTGGATACGGAATTGCCTCATACTGAGCTTGATGTTACATCCATGATGCTTCTTCGCTGCAGTTTGGCCAAACTGACGTGCACTTAAACTATATGTTTTTAATCTGGATGAACTTCAGTCCACTTTATTTGGTTTGATACATTCTGTTATTCTACTGCATATTCGGTCTACATTTTGCCTGTTTGCATTCCATTACGTTTCTGGGTTGTTAGCTATCCCTAGTGTGGCTACGCTTGCTGTGGACATGGACAAGGAGTATAACCGTAAAACCCTCCATCTCGATTAAAGATTCTAGACGACAGTTGCTCGTTGCTGGAGGGGACGGAATGCACCTTACTCATGACGATGCTAAGTTCGAAGATTGGTTCCATCCAATGTGGAGCATACAAAGGTCCAACCATCAACTTGTGTGCGCTTGATTCATAAACCACAGCGTGCTTGTTTTTGTCTGTGAAGGGGTCTGGGCCGACTCCGTGGTTGTAACTTGACTCCCATCCATATGCCTCCCGGTCTTATTCCTTCGGGTTTACACCTGACATGGGGTGTGCAGATAGAAGAGTAGGTAAGGCAGCGCAAGCTACCTACGGTCCCTCTGCAGGCGTACGCGTCCTGTGGCTGTTTTATGGAGGCAGCAGTGACAGGTAAATCCGGACACAGATGCCGCCAATCCATTGAAGACGGTTTGGCTGTTAATTGCGAAGTCTGAATCACCGCATCCTAATTGTATTGCGGAGGTAAGCCTGGCGAAAGATGCACAAGTTTCGCGGCGCTTTGCGAGTTCCACAACAGAAATGACACTTCTCAGTCTTTAATGGAACTTGCCATAGAAACGCAGTGAATTAACACCCGATGATCAAAGTATCTTATACTAATCCTTAGCATGGATTTACTCACTTTATTCTTGTTTGGGCGGAAGACAACCTAAACCGTCGTCTTACGTCAGGGAAGAACAGAAAAGATTGGATGACTATCTAAGTAGGGAAGGTAATTTGAATACTGTGGTGGGATTGCAAAGAAGCTTATGTTCTGAGAGACGCATTTCTACCTTTAGCACATAGTAACGCAGAAGATTAATTTTACCCTGGATATGCAGCTTTATAGGCTAAAAATATTCAGTTTTCTGCATATCTGCATCATTTTATGGCTTTTCACTCAAGCCATTTGTAGAATCCTGATTTTCAATATTTTCAATATTTTCAATATTTTCAATATTTCTATATTTATGGAAACTATGGTCTTTTACTGGACAGTGACTCATCAAATTTAGTTAAGCGATACAGATCCGTTGGACATTAAATAAACCAAGTAATATTCCACACCAATCCGTACTGATGCGATGATTGGTTATCCGAGCTGAGCAACTTCCTTACAAGCCTTTCACAACCAATCGACGCGGCGCTTCCAATGCGTAGTAACGCTCGGCTTTTTGACAGATAATCATAGTATAAAAATTAATGGGATGGATGTACAAGATTACATGACTATTTCTGGTAATCCGAATGTTTTATCCTATAACCTATGTCATACACGTTGCTATGACCAAGTCTAATCAAATCACAGGATTCATTTCAATCCTATCTGGTTCTATAACTCCGCGAATTTCGTCAGCGTCTCCGATAGATCATTGAACTTTGGATCGCCTTATATCCCAAATGGCTGAGCAATTATTACCCCAAGTTTAATACTACCGGCTAGAGTAAAGCCATTGACCACAAAAGAATTATGTGTATCAAGGAAACGGTATAAAGCTAGTTCACCGAAAATGGAAAAAATAAAGTGTTCTTCCCTCTCCTGAATGGACGCTTGATTCCCAATCAAAACCCAAAGTCGCTGGCCCCCCACAAGACAGAGAGAAGACCGGATCGGAGGAGCAGAGCAACAGGGATGTATTAGCGAATCACACCGTTCATTATAAAGATGAAATGGAAAGTTAGTGAATGGTATTTAAAGCGCACGTGGAAAGCCCTGGAAAGGTCTACTCACAGCAAATCAAGGAACGCCGCCGTCACGTTAATTGGCCGCTTCTCGCGGTTGGCTCTCTGTTCGCTCCAAGCCGAGCGGTGAGTTTGGATGGCCTGCAGCTGCGATGGCGTCCTGGCTTGTTCGAATCGCGTATTCCTCCCTAGCACTTCCCCCCTTTGATTTGTGTTGTATGATTTCAGCTTGCGGTTGACTTGTATGGTTGACACGAATCTACGTCGCCGCTTCGGCCTCTGCGCTGCTAGGTTTCGGGGCGAATGTGTTGGTTGTCGTGTTGGGGCATGTTGGAAAGCCTTCGCTTCGCCGGCGTTGGCCAATATCTCCAGAGGTAACTGCGCTGCTGGTACTTGTTGTTGCAGTTCTTCTCCAGTCCCGGCCTCTAGCAGCTGATTGGCATATCTTACCCAAATATTCGTCCCAACCTGGATGCCGTAGATCACGTTACCACGTTTGTATAGCACATAACCCATAGCCTATTTAGGATAATGGATGCGATAATCTCTCGCCAGAACTTGTTGGCGAACATTAAAGGCTAGCTTCCGAGCACCATGTCGGATGTTGAATTGACGCTCCATCTGATAGTTGCGGTACAGTAACTGATCCTTCCTGGGTCTGAGGGCATCATGTGGCACATGGATTTTTCTTTGAAACAAACTTTCAGCCGGAGAGATTGCGTTCGGTGTCTGCGGATTTGAAGTTATGCGATACGTCGGAAGAAATGTGTTAAGAATCTCCTCCAAGGTACCTTCCCCTTTCATTTTTAGCAAGGCTGTTTTGAGTGTATCCTCAAATCGTTCGGTTTGCCTGTTCGATTGTGGGTGGGAAGGTGGAGACCTTACATGGACGATCGCGTTTCTGCCACAGAGGACAACAAATTCAGAGGGGTTGAATTGTGTACCAATGTCCGAAACCCACGTGTGTCCGAAACGGGAAAATACCTGTCGGAGAGCAGATACACTGGCTGCTGCGGTGGTTCACCGCATTGTAATCACCTTTAGCCATTTACTGTGGGCATGGGCAACGATGAGCAAATGATGACCGTCATTTGGACCCGCAAAGCTGACGTGTACCCTCGACCGTTGTTCAGTTGGTATTGGTCAGGACTGCTATTCCGTCCTCTTTGGTTGTTGTGATACAATGGCACATCGGGGACAGTTCTTCGTTAAATTCTCGGTCTGGGAATCCATGTAGGACCAATACACATAGCTTTGTACTAGCGATTTCTTGCGATTCATTTTGGTTGGACGGTATGAAGTTATTGGAGGAATTTCTATTGAAGGATGCAAGGAATGACGTCGCGATCTGAGAACAGCAGACAAATGCTGACGACTGACAGTGCTTCCTTCCGTTTGGGGAATTGTTTAACCTCCGGCGTTGTAACTCTCTTAGGCCAGCCACTGAGGTGAAAAGCGATCATTTATTGCAGGTAAAATCATGATGGGTCGCTTTCTGCCCCATTTCGAACGTTACTGCTAAGGCACCAAAAATGTCAGACACACGGTGACGTACTTGGGATTCTACAGAGATTTGAGCAACTTCCAAATCCTATGGTTCTTGATGACGTGTACTATTTAGACGAGATAACGCATCCGCTTGACCAATGTTGTGTGTAGATTGATGTTTGACGACAAATGGTAAACAAGTAGAACCGTTGCCCAGGTTTGGAGATGACCGGCCATGTAGACTGGAATGCCCTTGTTTGATCCAAAGGCTGTGACCAAGGGTTTGTGGTCCGTGAACAGCGTGAATTTTCGTCCATAGGGCATTTTGTGAAATTTCTCAACTGCAAGCACTATAGCCACAGCTTTTTTCTCGATCTGCCGATAGTTGCGTTCCGCTGGGGTGAGTGATCTGGCTGCATGTGCCACAGCTTTCTCCGAACCATTGGGGAAAATGTGGAACATGACCGCTCCAATTCCGTAGTCTGACGAGTCAGCAGCAACTATGATCTCCAGTTCCGAACTGAAATGCATTAGCTATAGGTCAGAACACAAGATAGACTTGACATTAACAAATGCGGCTTGACATTCAGGAGACCACACAAATTTGCGATTCTTTACCAGAAGTTCATTCGGCGGTCCTCGTAGCCGGTGTTTCGGGCACAAAAGAGCTGTAATGACTCATCAACTCCAAGAATGATCTGAGCTTCGCGACATTGTCAGGGGGAGGCATCTGTTTAATGGCACGTTGGAAGGATCCGAACGATGGCCATCCTTGTCGATGATAAATACAACAAACTTTACACACTTCATGCCGGTTTTGCACTTTTCTGCTTTCAAGTGGAAACCGTAGTCGTTAACGCGGTGGAGAACTGTTTCCAGTCTTTGTGTCAGCTCTCGAAAGGTAGACCCTTTGATTATGATGTCGTCCAAGTAAGCTGTGACTCCTGATAACCCAGCTCCCATCGTATCCATAACTTGTTGAAAAATCGCGGGAGCTGATTTGACACCAAACGGCAAACGGTTGAACTGGTAAAGACCTCGGTGCGTATTGATTGCCAGAAACTCCTTGGAAGCATCGTCGACTTCAATTTGAAGATAAATATCTAATAAATCTAGCATTGCAAAGTAAGAGCCACCACTGAGCTTAGCTAATAAATCTCCTGGGTCTGGCAAAGGACACTGGTGCATTTGAAAAAGAACATTCAATCTCGTAGCGTAGTCAGCATAGGTGCGAACGTTTCCATTGGTCTTCTTGACGACAACAGTAGGTGCTGCCCACGCTGAATAGTTCACAGGTTGGATGACGCCGGCGCGCTCTAAACGACCAAGCTCCGCATCAACAATCGGAAGCGCAGCGTATGGTACCGGTCTTTTGGGTCGGAATACCGGTTTAGCACCGTCTTTGAGAGCAAGGCTTACTTTAGTCTTTGTGCATCTTCCCAAGTCGTTGGCAAACACAGACGGGTATTTCGTTCGTAGCTGCTCGATCAGGTTGTTGTTTTGCTCGTCACCTTCCGAAGAGGGCCTCGTATATCCGAGCCGGAGGGTTTTGCAGACTTGACTCAGGGGGATGTCGAACAGGTGAAGCTTCTGGATCCAGTCGAGTCCAAGCAGATCCAAATGTGACAGGCCCGTATTGTACACGACACCGTTTGCCCGAGAAGCGCCAAAACCCATTTCACACTGCAGCTCACCAATGAGATTAAGTTGACCACCTAAAGCGTTGAGTGCAACATGTGTCGTTCGGCTGATTGATGAAGCACCAATATACTGCCAGGTTTTGCTGAAGATAAATGTGATGTCGAGGCTGTATCGAGCTGAAGAAGCATTTGTTTCCCTTTCAGGTGAACTCTGCTGTGCTTTCTGCCAGCCACAGGTCCATCAGAGTAGGCCGCTTGAACCGCACTATAGCTGCTGACTCTTTTGGTCGCGTATGTCTAGCACTCTTCAACAGCAGTCTTGATAAGCAGCGCGTTTCCTTATGGCCCTGTTTATGACACTTGTGGCAAACATGTATCAGGAATGGACACACTCGAACAAAATGCCATTCACCACATCTCCAACATGCAGTCGGAGGCTTGGGATTCTCTCCGTGCTTCTCATAGACTGTTTCACTTGGAAGCGGTTTCTTTGAGGTGGTTTTTAATACACTATGACTTGGGGTTGATGGTTGCTTCTCCAGCATAAGCGAGTCATGCTTGAGGTTCATCAATCGTTGGCATTCAGTAGTTATGGTCTGTAGAGTCATTTGCTGGTCTTGTTCAAGTTTACTCAGCAGCCTGGTGCGAATATCTGCATCCCGTGGGGAATGTAGGCCACAGATAAAAATCAGGCATTTGAACTGATCTGCCGTGATGCATTTGATGTCGAATTTTTCGAACTCCCGATTGTCCATGCCAGGGTAATAGACGTAGTGCTCAGCGTCCATCTTGGTGATATTCAGGCATTGATATCGCGTGTTGAAGATAGACGACTGCTCTCCAAATATTTGGCCTAAGCATTTGACATTCTCCTCAAAGGTGCAGTCTCGAAGGTTCTAAGGCAATATAAAGTTAACATATCCGGAGTGCTCCGCTGTTCCAAGTTTCTTTAGCAGCAATCGGAGTTTCCAATCGTCATCATGGTCTTCAATTTTAACGGGGAACACATCATATTAACGCTTGAACCAAGATTCAAAAGTGAGGCCAGCGTCAGCGTCGTACGAAGATTGGGTAATGCTGTTAATGATAACGTCTACCGATGCGGACGGCTTGACGGTTGTAGACAGTACACTGGTCTGGATTGAGAATTGGCGCGTAAGAAATTCGAACAGCCTGAGTTGGGATGCCTCAAATTGTGCTTATTGCTGCAGCAGAATGGCCTTGAGCTCGTCAGCCGATATGGACATTTTGATTAGGGTTCAACCTATTGCCAGCTGAAATGTTCAATCCTTGCCTAAATGGACGCTTGATTCCCAATCAAAACCCAAAGTCACTGGCCCCCCACAAGACAGAGAGAATACCGGATCGGAGGAGCAGAGCAACAGGGATGTATTAGCGAATCACACCGTTCATTATAAAGATGAAATGGAACGGTAGTGAATGGTATTTAAAGCGCACGTGGAAAGCCCTGGAACAGTCTACTCACAGCAAATCAAGGAACGCCGCCGTCACGTTAATTGGCCGCTTCTCGCGGTTGGCTCTCTGTTCGCTCCAAGCCGAGCGGTGAGTTTGGATGGCCTGCAGCTGCGATGGCGTCCTGTCTTGTTCGCATCGCGTATTCTTTCCCGAAGCTTGTGTCCTATGTTCTTTGTCAATCGCGTTGCTACGGCTAACTCTATTTTAACCATGGGATTCATTTCATTCCTTTCTGTTTCTAACACTACGCGAAGTTCCCCAGCTTCTCCGATAGATCATTGAACTTTATCTTAGTTTATATTCCAACTGGCTGAACAACTATTACTCAAGGTTTAATACTACCAGTTGAAGTAAAGCCAGTGACCAGAATAGGATTACGGCAATCAAAAAACCGTATGAATTTACTTCATTGGAAATGGGAAAAACCATTATGGAAATTGGAATATTTCAGGAGTACATGCAGTCAATATTCTACTCTTTTCACCAGTTAAAAAAAAACTATTTTAATTCGTCGCACCCTGAAGCTATGTACAGGATTTTCTGTGACTTCACTTTAAGCTGCAAATTATTGTCGAGATGCCACGAAAGTATTTGTTGACCAAGATGGAACTGATCGCCAAAAGTCAACAAGTGATTAATTCAAGTTTCTCTAGGTAATTTAAATGAATACAAGTTTTGGCAACACCACCAAATGAACATATTAGCTTGACACAGCGCATGCTATGTCCCTTCTAGCTGGAATAGCACCAAAGTTAAAACTACTTTTATTAGAATGGGGCACGGCCGGAAGGAGCTTATATATATTTTGCTATATATTAGCTAAAACTCATATCTTTATGTGAGTACACGAAGCTGTACTAAGAAAAAGATTAGAACCATGACAGTTTGACTGCAGTTCATCTTCAGGCTACCGGTGATGGTGTTGTCTCCCTGCCGACATCTCTAACTTGTTCTCTTTATGGACACTTTCCCGTAGGTCATGAGCTAATGCATACACTCTGGATTATGTGATCGAGGTGGGGAGCGTAATATTCACCGCCAATTGCTCGCCATTGCAACAATGTCGCAACGCGCTTCATATGCTTCTCAGTCTGGAAAGGTTGGGCCCCCAAGCAAATTCGTTCACATGCGGTCTTAATCATACAAAACGTTTTGGATGCACGGCCACCAAATTCATAAATAAGCATTTGCAGTTTCGTTAAATCGTCGATAGCATTTCTTGTTTTCCGCTGACGTGGTAACTGCTATCGAACGGATTAGCTGTTCAGCTTGGAGCTGGATGTAAATCTCCCTTTTCTCCGGTTACTCCTATCCTATATCGGTAAGGCTGGTGTATGTATTATATTCCGCTTGGCCAAACGGATGAAATACGTTGAACGATTCACCTGTAGTGATACCGCACTGCCGTTCAGTGTACTATCATTAAATCAGGACTCGTTTTATGCTGAATCGAACGATATGAACCGTGCAAAATTCCTGTTTACCCTCCTCGCGCTTTTGACGTCAATTGTTTATTGGGACCAGGTAACCAGTTGCACGGATGTCTGATTCACATGGTGCACTCATAAACGCTATTCTTCATCGGCATCATGTCAGGGTTAAACAATTGCAATAACAGTGTCTGCGACGGATTCTGCGCATCGGTTTGTGTGACAGGGTTGCGGACACGGAAGAGTTGCGCCGAAGTGGAATGCATGCAGTGGACTGCATAATTTTGCTGAGACACCTGAGTTGGAAGGGTCATCATAGTGGCGTATGGATTGCACGCGGATACCGAAGCAGCTTCCATATGGTCAGGTGAGCGTGGGGAAGCGGCATGCGGGGTAACCGAGGCATCGTTAGCAGGACATGATCAAAGTGAGTCTCTCACGTTCTAAGCTTGTTTGCAGGTCATGGGAATCGAAGGCGGTTGATCGACGTGCATGGCGCGATCTGATCACGAAGGCCATTGCCAAAGTGCAAAAGCCCTCGTGCATGCAGAGAAAAAGCGTCTATTGCGAAAGCGGCTGTCGCCATTCGGGTGTACTCCATCGACGTCGAGCGCATGATGCTGTAGCACATATGGTCGCGATTGCCTGAATCAGGCTGGCCTATTGAGCCACAAGCTAGGCCACGCGGGTCCAGTATCTAACAGACGGCGGATCCTGCTGAAAAGGTAAGCGGAACCGGCGCTGTATTCGCTTTACTAACCACGTGCTTGCGTGCTGAGTTTCGTTATTCCAGGTGGTGGGTTTGCCATCGTGTCTCAATGCATTCATTTTTAACCTCATTTTTACCTTTATTTGCATACGTTACTTAAGCTAATTATGTTTAACTAAGCTAACATTTTCGCTTTTGTAGCAGTTTTAAATATGTTTTCGGACACCTTGCACTTAACGGGGATTTTTCGGTAACCACTTTATTACATATGTTAACTTAGAGCTGCGCTCGATGTGCTATTTGACAAGGTGACTTCCTGTATATTACCCACTGATTCGTCTACACTGGCTTCAGGAGACTGTTGGTCGTTGCTGGAGGGAACGAAGTGCACGGTCCTTGTGGTAGTGCTAGGCTTGAAGAGTGGTTCAGTGCACCCAGTTAGGAGCGGACTACGGCCGAGCCACCACCTTGTGTGTGCTTCCTTCACCAACTACAACGTGCTTGTGTTTGTCTGTGAAGGAGTGTGGGCCGGCTCCGTTGATGAAACCTGGCTCCCATCCACATGCATCTCGTTGTTATTCCTTCGGATTTACACAGGATCTGTGCTGTACGGATGGAGTTATGGGTGGTGTCAACGCAATATATATATATATATATATATATATATATATATATATATTTGCATCCACAACGTGCAGCGAAACTGGACGTAGGTCACTGTGATTTTATGAATTTTATTAAGGTGATATCTATCTCCATCGTGAATAGTTCTCAATTGCCATTGTCGCATCTCCCTTCTTTGACAGGCTCATGACGACCATGCGGCATGGTCCATAACTGTATGGGTTAAAAATGCGGGCGAACTTGCTCACCTGTCCACATCAGTGAGAATGAGTGTTTTATGTTTGTTTCGATAGAGGAAGTTAGACTGACCTCACTATTATTTTACAAGCACTTAGTCTGTGAGTACAAACTGTCTTTTTCGCAACAGCTTAACATATAATAGATAAATCCTAATACTTGGGAACTTGCTGCTTACTCGACTAACTGTTCATTGCAAACGACATTTTTGCCTAATAAGTTAGGCTGACTGACGCAGTACAGAGACTGCTCCATCCGCCTCATTCAGCGCTGCCTGGTGATATCAAAGGAAGACTCACTAGTTGGCTGGCCATTTGGTTACTCCCCCTGAACCCGAGTCATCAGCTGCAGCTAGGCACAGCTTCACATATTGTGCGTAATTGAGGCACATTTGCTCAATCACACAGGTGGATGGCACATGCGGACGTCTATTTGTTTGACATACTGGATCCTTTGTTCAACTGGTCAACGGGGCAGCACAAAGCACACCGATGGCTATACTTCCACGGATCAAAAGCCCTTCAGTTGCAACACATCTGATTCCTCTACCTCTGATAAATCCCAACAGGCTTTGCAACAATCAGTTCAGCACTTCGTATGTCTGACAGGAGTTATACGTATGTTTCATATTAGTTCCGAGTTTACCTGTCCTAGGTTCCGCTTTGCTTATCTATGCGATTTATTCACCGATGTGGCTTTCATGCCTATCTTCAAAACGCTTAAGTGTGCACAATCAATTAATACAGCTGACTTGGGTTAAGCAAAATTATCCTCCATTAAGTGGCACGTGACCTCGGTTGTTTGAAGATGGAATTCATAACTCGGAATATGTACCGACGAATCAATATCTCGGAGTATGCTTGGAACCGACTGGGATTTCATGATTTCAGAAGGTTTGAATACCAATCGGTTTTGGTAGGGTTTTATTGTGGCAACATTTGGCCCTTGACACAAGAGCTACTTCAGGCTTCTTCTGGCACCTGGCCTGAAGAAGCTTTTGTGTCAAGGGCGAAACGTTGCCACAATAAAACCCTACCAAAACCGATTTGTATTCAAACCTTCTGAAATCAAGAAATCTCAGTCGGTTCCAAGCATATTCGGAGATATTGAATCAATATACGGACCACGTGTTCGAAAACTGGCTAGTGAATTCGTGCGCTTGGACTGGTGTTGAAGCGAATTGGGAGAATCAACGTATCTTCCACATGAGGTGTCTCAAGTGTGGGATTATTCCTAAAAGCCTTGTTGTCAGATCACCGGAAGGTTCTTCCACATCTATCAAAGCAGCCATCTGGACTGAAGAAGCTCTTTTGTCAAGGGCGAACAGTTGCCACAATAAAACCCTACCAAAACCGATTTGTATTCAAACCTTCTGAAATCATATACGGACGAAATTCACATATTCGATGGCAGACCATGAATGTGCCAAGTAGCACTGAACACTTTGAGCTGTGAACTGCACATACTAAATTCATGGCTTCCTTCAAATATTGGTAAGTAGCACTCCCAGAGCTGAATTTAGTAGGGGTTAGATAAAAGTGTTCCAAAATGTCAGCCATTTAGGAGTTGATCTTCTCGTGAACTAGAATCCAAAGATAGATCTGTATCTGCTGACACTAGCTGACACTAGTTTTGACAACGCTCCCTTGCTGTACGCTTGTGAAAGCCAGATATGTAATTGACACGCAAAGATTTTGTTAAGTTACACCTTGTGTCATGGTAGATTCGCTCACATCTTTTGTGGCACGGCTTCAGCAACGGGCTTGTTCGAAGTTATTTTATGTTTCAATAGGTTGCGCTGACTGGACCAACACACTGACTCCCGAATTGTGCGTTCATACAACCAAATTTTGACTAGATGAACGAAGCAGACCTGTCGATCACCAGAACTGAAGACTCGCACTTCGAAGCTAGCCTCAGGAATGGACTTTCTGCACCCTGATTGGCCAGTTCTGGCGACTTACCGTTTTGTGATCGCAGATAATAAATAAAGAAATGCTTTATTCCCTGCAGTGCGGGGCACGCCTGCGAAGGCATGGTCATTATAATATGAAGAGGTTGTTCGGTAGTTGTATAAAAATATAGTACGTTAAACAGTACCATTGGATTTCTGTGTCTGTGTATATGTAAGCGTAGCATTAATGGGCATAGTGAGTGAACTTTTGAACTGAAACTGAATTCGTGAGTTCGTTTGCTATGTTCGCCATCGTATGAAAGGAGCAAAGGAACTCTTCAAACTGGATAACATTCGTGAAGTGGGGATCCTCCGGAAGGGGAAGTGACAGTGACTTTATTTATCGGCAAGTCACATCCGCCACGTCGCAGTGTTGTTAAACAGACATTTGTGGCTTTTTATAGGAAGAACTCTTGCCAGACGAAATCCTACCACATTCCGGAACTCTGTCACCGAACTATTCGATGGAACGGGATTAACCCGAACCACCTAGCTGAATCCACGTGGATGTTGTTCGGCTAGCCAGCAGTCAGAACAAAAATTTTAACCACACTGTGCAGTGTATTGATTGAGGGTCGTCGCACGAAACAGGTAAGACAGACGACAATATGGGATAGGGTGAAAGGGTAGGTCAGACACTCCGCTCGCGTAGTCGGGTGCCTCATTCATCTGAATCGCAGTGGACCAGCAGGTGAAAAATAAGTTCACCCTCTGTGGTGTGGGAAGCCGTTGTACTTTTAATGCACCGGATTGACTAGCGTAGCATAACGTATAAGCGCTGTGATTCGCTAACCAAAATAGCGCTAAGTTGAAGTCAAATGTGCAATATACCGAGAATTTTCAACACAAACATAATGTGTCTAACCATTGGTACTTCAAATCCCTGCCTGGGATCCGCCTGCATCTAGCGAGTAGTGCTAAGGGAAGATAAGGGCATAGCTGAGAAATGAATCTCTGGGTGGATTTTGCATGTGATTTTCTCAAATTGCGCATAAACTTTGCATAAGCGGACCCCCAGTAGAGAAGTGGAAAACGATCCAAATTTCTCGAATTATTCATGACAATAGAAAGTAATATATTCTACAATTTTTCAAGCACTGTATATATAAAAGGAAGCAAAGTGAAATCTGTCTCATCTGCGTCAGACTTTCGAGGAATTTTCGAAAGCGGAAAAAAGAATGGAAGTTCAATTGGAAATACTGTTGGCTCCCTAAATATACGGAAGTGATAATTTGAAAAACTGCACAATCGCTGAAAATGGCTCGCAGTCAATGACATTTCAATTAACTTGCGCCCGACATTTGATTGAATATAGAGTTAGTTCCAACTTCTGACTCCGAAATATCTGTTGTATAGTATTCAGCCTCTGCAGAACATACGACCGTCGCGACAATAAAATTGCTCCGGCTGAACCGCAGCTGCTGGTAGATGGGACCTGGGATTCCACTCGGCTAGTTGTTGCCGCTAGAATTCGCCCTGAGATGACCCTCACATCCAGCAGAAGAAAAGAAAGCCTATGAAGCAAATGGGGCGCGGTTATACTGTCCAATTTAGGCTGGGCACCACAGGGATCCTTGTAAATATATTTCTTAGGATAAGGGGATTCACCAACCCAGTGTACATATTGCTGTGTAACGAGAGAGCGAGAGAAGTAAGGTGATATTTACATAGTGTCAAGAACTACTAGTCCAGTTGCTCTATTTGTTACAACTGTTTCATTAATATAGTTGAACTGTTAACGAAGGCTTTGTCCTACTATCAACAGCAAAGAATAACCCAACATCGTTGTTTGAGCATAGTTTCCATTTTCAGAATCACTTGTTATGAACAAATGGATTCTGCCTGTTCAGAAATATAAAACGGAGTTTAACTTAGTGCTGTTAAGTTACCACTGTAAATAAGTTCAGTGGATCCAGTCGCAACGTCCTGCCTTGCTTTCATATTCAAAAAGCAATTGAAGGCAAAACATGGAGGGTGGAATCAATCTAACTTTACTCGAAAAGCAACTCCGATAGAGGGAGACTAAAATTTCATTATAACTTTGATTGTTGCCAGCCTATACTGAATAGGCAAGTATTCTTAGTTGTTGTGGAGTTCTCCGAGCTAGGCAAGTTGGTTGCAAACGTTTCTCCACCATTCGAGCTGGCATCTTCAGTGTGGGATTGATAGCAGTTAAGTATTAAGTAAGTAAGTAAGTATTAGCCTCCTCACATAGTCAGTGGGATCTATCTTGAGACTGTATGTAGAACGGAGCGGAATACCTTCAACTAACTATTGTCAGCTGATGTTTGTTTCAGCAAACAATTAAATGATATCCGTTGGGATTCGCGAAACTGTTTCACCAAAACAACGCATGCAGTAGTGAGCGAAAGCCGGGTATAGCGATGTAGGGAACACAAACACATGACTATTCTAAATCACGTAAGGTGTTTCGGGGATGTTTGAGAACCTGTGGTGATAACCAAGAACTAGTGCACTGCTCAAACATTTTTGGCGAAACGAGCCGTGTTTCTTAACGTCCATACAAGCATCTTTCCTACACATATAACTGGACTCGCCATTAAAACTTGCATTTTGTTCCTGACCGGCTACCTGAGATGTCTCACTGATTTCACTGAATGTAATTAGATTGGCTAAATCACATGCGACTTTTAGTTTGCTTTATAACGTATTGGATGATCACGTGAGTTCACCTGCTAGCTAGAGGGCGAATAAAATGATTCATTTCACTCCTTTTTATTGGCTGGTTAGGAGTGTTAGAGGTGGGAAACTCCCAAATAATATTCGCCATTTGTATGCGTGATAATGACAAGCAATAATGCTTGCATATTGTCGGCGTACACAGCTGCGGTTGCTCACGCACTGACTCTGAAAACTGGGCAGAGAGATCTCCCAAGCACTTCAATTTTTACTTCCCACATGACAGCTACTTTGTGGATTAAGGACCTGATAGAATGGAATCATTTGCAAGAAGTTAAACAGAACACCAAATGGGAGGCCTATCTACAATTACGTCCTCAATCTATCACGATGAATTCAAGACATGCCTTATGTATGATACCATACAAATAGAAAGCGCGGTAAGCAGGTTGCCGACTAAAGCAGAATTGCAAGTCGTTCTGCATAGTTGCAATTCAACCAATTAGCAAATCTAGGAACTTGAAAAAATTCCTTTCGGGTTTGACGAATTTCAGACACCTGCTGAAGTACAAGCATTTAGCTATCGTACTTCTGCAGGATCGGAAGAAAGCCGCGAAATTATTCTGTTGCAAATTGTTGCTAAAACTGACGCACCGATTACGGATGCATCTGTGTCTCGCAGGCAACCCAGTAAGTTCAATTATATTGTGTTTCCATCCACCGGTCCACAGTCATTATAAATGTATACTAGAAATTTATCAGCTGCTAGGCCAGTTTGGTTAATTGGTTGCTGCTTATGGAGCAGAATCTTGTGAATTTCCTAAACTGCATTATATAGCCAATTTTTTTACAAAACACACTGGATGTGGACATCGGATCCAGACAAGACGCTGAGCTTAGACAACTTAAGTTCTTCTCAGATTCCATGGTTGCGGAGTGAATTAGCAACACCATACAAGGACGCCTCTAAAGGATTGTCGAGCTACGTATGATAAAGGTGGCTGCATTTCTATTCGAAATTATGTAGCATTCCTTCAATATGGTAGTGGTCAGCACCCCACTTTACTGGACCGTCTTTTTATCTCCTTAACAACTGTGTAGGGACACCAATCGGATGGTTTCAACGGCACATTATTGAATTACACCAACTACCAACCTTCATGGCTAATTCTGATTACCCAACTCAGACACAGTTCATGCTTGTTACCGGTAGCCTTATCATGACCTGATCAGCTTATGCTCGCCATCCCCGCGGCAACTGATAACACTGAGCTACACACAGGTCCACGGATCATGCGAGGAGCGTCAAATAGAATTTGTACCATGGTATCCTGAAATGTGTTGCAGCCGATGCTAATCCTATGACAGAATTATGTCCGCTGATACCGGTTGGCAGCAAAGGCTTATAAGAGATGAAAAATGCAGCCAATTGGATTGCACGTGTCCACAGAAAGTAATTGAGTTATACAGGCATAGATGGACAACAATAATATTGGGGATGATTTAATGAGGTCAGAAATGATTAGCTTTTATTGCCTGCAAACTTTTCTTGGCTACATAAGAGCGATTGTGTATTGGGAACGTGGGTGACGTTGAGCACACTTAGTTTCGTATGCTCCGTGAAATGCGGTTTAACTAACAAATACATGTCGGTCAGAGTGAATTGCTCTGCTATGCTCATATGTGCTACGTCGATGAACGCTGAATCACACTCAACACGTATGTCACTCGTCACTTCTAATTAGGTCAAGTTGCAACAAGTATGATGGCTTTCATAGGTCTGTAGAGTTTATAAGATGTATGTAAAGTGTGGTTCATCGGTAAGGAATCGGCGCACAACGCCAAATATTCTGAAGAGCAGAATTGCCGACCTGCTACTTTCGTTGATAGATCGTTATGAAATAACATATCGCAACAACAGAGTACACAGCAGCATCTGCCAAAGGTTTAGTACTTGAAAGACAGACATTTTGCTTTCTGATAAAATCGAATTGAAAAATCCATTGATTGATCAGAAGTCTGTGTAAGCGAACATATGTTTTCGGTAATTCTTCATCAGGATTCTACAATTACATGAAATGCAAAATTTTTGTATACAGACCCAACGGGTCGTTAGTCAACCAAATTGATCCTATTGCGTTGTGACACACCGTCAGTTAGGTTACAGTTGTAGTCGTACGTGCGTACAGTTCAACTGCAGTCCGTCCTGGCCAAGGTAGGCTCAACGCTTGAGTGAACCTTTGCTGCGTGCACAGTGCTGCGTCGTACAGCCGAATGGCGATGGCTTCTGTGGCGTCTAATATCCGCTTCCGGAAATACCTTGATCGATTATCTGTGGCCTGATAGATTACTTTGAACGAGTCAGCCGACTTGGTGGCGTGACCCGTGTCCGCAAGGTACGTGGTGATTGCAGAGTTGGTGGCCTTTTGGCCTCCATTTCCGAGCCAGGCTGGATGGTGTTCCTTTAACCGAATACTGAATAATGAATACCTTTCGGATAAGCGTATTATCGTAGCCTACTCCACAGGAACAGGTAAAGAAGTATACACACATCGATTTGGTGTGAACAGGAAGCTTATCCTTGAGGTTTAGTCTCACCATTGGGCTGCTGGTGAACCTCGCCGCTGGGAAGGTATTCTTAAGTGTGGAGGAGAGACGGCGGGACGGATTCTCGGATACTATTTCCCCTTTGTAAGGCAGTTGTGGGAAAATAGGTTTCCGTTCCGCCGTCAGGACCATAGGTGCCTCCCTTTTTCGCCCCATATTCGCATTAATAAAATTCTCTGGGTGGCCATTCTCCTTAAGCGTCGCTCGTATTAGTTGCAACTCTTCGAAAAGCGTATCCTTCGAGCAGATTCTTTCGGCCCGGTTCACGAGACTGAGGACCAAGTTTCTCTTAATTCGAAGCGGCACAAAGCTATGAAAGTTTAGTGTACTGTCCATTACAAGTGCACTTTCGGTAAACGTTGAGTTTTACTACACCATCATCAAGTCTTTGCAGAGCTACATCGAGAAAATGGAAAGCGCCGTTTTCTTCTACCTTTTGGGTGAATTGTATGGTATTGTGAGCCTGGTTAAATACGCTGGTGAGCTTCTCGATGTTACCGGAGGTGTCATATAGGACGAAGATGTCATCTACGTAACGGTGGTATAACCTGAGGCTACTTTTGACCGCTTTCAATTTACCCTGTTCCAGCATACCCATGAAAACATCAGCGAGGAATGGTCTTGCGGGGAACCCGTTGCAACTCCATCGCGCTGTCGGTATATATCCCCGTTGAATAGGAACTTAACATTAAATGTACACCTTAGCAGTAATTCTTTCAGGGCCAGAGTTGGTATGCCAATATTAAGATGGTTCTCGTCAAAGAAGTTGCAAATGAACTCAATCGGTTCAAATAAAGGCACATTCGTGAACAGTGAGGTGACGTCTAGAAAGCACATAGTTTCGTTCTGATAAAATCGCTTTTAGACACAGTGAGCGCCGAAGTGCCATTAGGTGTCTAAATGTAACTGGCCAGGGATGGACCAGAGATGGATCAAATTGCTATACGTTCCAGGTGGCGTGGTTCCACCTTGGATTGTCGCTCGTTCTGGAGTACTTGCATCGACTCTGGTCACGCCTGGGTATGCTTTCGTTTTTCTATGAAACTTACCAGGAAGATTACCAACCGTCTTCCCCGATTAGTAACTGAGAAATTTTCTCAAGGGCCGATCAGGTAAACTTGCCAGGATGCCCTGCGTACAGAACTTTCTCTCTCACTTCCTAGTGACACTGACGTTCAGTGGAATAGTATCTCGGTCGCCATGCACGACGCAGCGGCATCCACCTGCAACACTCTAAATTTTCACCGCTTCTCTCACTGGATATCCAAGTCAAGTCTAGCTGAGTCAGGATAGGCTCTAATAATCGCGATGGGCGCATTTTCATCATTTTGCACTATTTACCACAAGTGTGATAAAACATCTGTATATACGCGAATTTTACAAGCGTAAAAACAGTATGGGTAAAGAATAAGTGGACGTCACTTGAATAAACGGCTCTGCATCTTCGAAAAACAACCGCATATGGAAAGAAAGAGTTCTAAGTATTCTTACGCGGTTGTCATGGCAAAACTTAGTTAAAATTTTTCGTGTTGATTCGTTTCATCTGGATGAAAGTAGCAAACTGTATGTTGTGCGATGTGGTCTCGGTAATTTTGCCAAGAATCAGTGTAACTGAGTGGCCTTGGTGACCTTGAACTTGTTTAGTGTAAAAGTATTTATGAATAACTGTTATGTTCGCAGCTGATAGTGAAAAACGATATTTTAGGGTGAGCTGTAACAGGCGTTTCAAAGAACTCGCTTGAAAAGGTCGGGGAACATGTTGGTATCCAGATGAATACTACTGGCTCTCTAGAGTACTACATAACCGGGCGGACTTTTAGGCGCGAAATAAAGCGGAGCCTTGGTTGTAACAAAGATGCCTGGTAAACAGTAGGGCTCAATAAATGAAGGACGCAGGATTAGTAGAAAATTATCGCATGCTCTTCCAACTGATCTGCACCACTGGTCCCAGAAACCCAGCTGTCAGCTGGACAATCGGAGACAGCGCAAATACCATGACTCACAACAAAGAGCGTCATATGGCTTGTTAGACTGAGCAGTTTCGAGAGCAGTTCATTTGTCGCTCTGCGCTTGGAACTCTTCCTACTCAGGTGTTACATGCAAAGAACATGCTCAAACCACTCAATCTATACAAATTAATTATACTGCTCAGTGGCCGTTAAAGTCTGTCTGATCTGAAAATCCTTCGTCAAATAACTTCATTCCTAGTGTGATGTTGCCATGGTGTACCAGCATTTCTCCGAAGGCAGCGGTGATAAAAAGTCGGACAGCCTCTCAATATTCTTCGCGCAAACAGGCCAAATCTCGCAGACATAGAGAAGAACGGCTCTCACTGTGGTATTGTAAATTCTGCCCTTTCAAAGGTCGACTCAGTTCACCTTGACGCCATACATGGCAGAGATTGGCAAAAGCAACCCGATACTTAGAGACGAACAAAGAAACCTCATCCGTTAAACCATTAGCGCTGAGGCAGCTTCCTGGGTAAGCTAAATTGTCCACCAGTTCAAATAAAGGACCTACAAGAGTAAGGTTAGGAGTAGCGCCTAGCCAGTCCTGCAGAAAAACCTTGCATTTCGATGGGGTAAAGGTCATGCAAAGCAAGAAGACAGACATCTCCAACTGACATGGCACATTTTGGGCGGTCTGTGAGGAAGCGCAGATTGCTGCTATATCGTCTGCATACTCCAAATCCCGAAGTCGGTCCCACGGAAGCAGCTTGACGCCGCTGGGGTCGCAGTTCTCCAGTGCACTTTCTGGGTTATTCCTTCGGGTTTACACTGGATATAGGGAGTGTAGATTTAACGGTGGAGGGTGCAGCACAAGCTGCTTATGATCCTCTGAAGAGGCGGGCGTTGTGCGGTTGCCCCGTGGATGCTCCACTGACAGCCATAACCGGGCACGGATCCTGCCAATCAATAGCGTTTAGCAACAATCAGACTGTTGCACAGTTAGTAGAATTTAGTGATGTAAACCATGCTTTTTTGTGGAATATCTTATTCATTAATGATTAATCTAACTAATGCCGGATGCAAGTAGCTATGCAAACAAATGCATTGCCAGTGTGCACGAATCTGTGGCTAAATGCATCCAAACAAAATGCAGGCTTCCGAGTCGATTTCGATTTTGAGAGAATACGCATGTTTCTAAGTCATATTTATTGCCGTGCTTCATACTGCAGTTTGTACCGGAAAGACATTCGTTTTTTCCCTAATTTTCATGTGTTACTGACACATTTTGTCGTTTATGCTCTCATCTATCCATAAAGTGGCGATAAACAACTGCCATGGATATTTCAGTTTCTGGTCGACAGATGTAACACAAAGAATAATACCGAAATCACCGCGTTCATAAAGCTAAAACAGCGACTCCATATTAACTGAAAATATGATTCAGCAACACACTTTTTGTTTAACTGGTGGTGTGAAAACTGCACAAGACTGGTCATAGCAACGTCACCATGCTTCTTAGCAAACCGCGCAGGTAACTGCTGAGCTCTGTTCACTGAAACCGCGATCATGTGTCAATGCATACGAAGTAGAATCCACTTGAGATCTCTACAATGATGATACTGCATTTACCGTCTCAAGTCACAGTGATCTAACTGAGCTCTGCTCAGTGCAACACTGTCTCTATCGTCTAAAGCCGCATCGGCCTTTCCTCAGGGCACAACCTCTAGGAGGCAAACTATGCCTCGTCAACATCCACCTTCCTCTATGATTCCCAGATTATGCCCCTGTACTATTAAGCTGTAAATGTAAAAGCGTAGATGGCATGCTTTAGACATTGCTTGAGTCAGTAAGCGAACTGACACCATCGGCCAGTTCTTTTTGGGTCTCAGCGTGGTCATGCGAATTGACGAGTTTCTTTTTGCGTGCACACTGGCCACTTTGTTTATAAATCTGTACCCGTCCGATTTCAATTGACTTCTCCCAAATTATCATATTGCTGACCATAATCCTTGCGGCCGTGCCGTCTGAGACTAGAAACAGTTTGTAGGTTATATGAAAATTTTAACCTAATCAACTTTGCTTTTAAGGCATTATAGTCTATTGTTTGAGGAAAGATTCATTGTATTGCGTGGGCAGGATACTGTCAGGTTGCCCAGGCATAGACAGGAGAACGATTACGGTTCTCAACCAAAGGCTTTGGTTCAAAAACCTGACCGCAAAGAAGTGGGTTTGGCGTTGGACTACAAGAAGCCCGTTTTAAGGAATAAGGTGCCACCCACATTCCAATCCCCAACCTGGAGGACCAGGAGGCTGAGTTTGTCTGGCTTCTAACCATTGACCAATCTGGTCTGAGTGCATCTGATGGTGTAATGCACCACGCAGCATAGCTCAATGGATCACTGAGGCACACAAATTATCGCACCACGGTAAGGTCCAGCCTCATTTGCGGCACAGTAGCTGAGGTGTTTCCCACCTCTAGCTGACGTGTATAATAATGATAATCACATTATGATTAAATCACACTTACTCATAACATGCATATTCTGCAGTGCAGTCAGCTTGACCCAGTGCAAAATAGTACGCTTGTAAGAGACTTACAATCCTCCAGAAAACCAGCTGGCCGGATGGACTGATTAAAATAGTTGATCTCACCTCTTTTTATAATTTTACCCAGAGGAGAGGATCCGGAAACAGAAAGAAGCCTCCTGAACGAATACTTTGAAGATCTACACAGTATACCTGCTTGTTTGCATTAGCCTATAGAGTGAAACATTTCTTGCCAGGGGAACCCAAATAACTCCGTAATTATCAAAGTATTTATAGAAGGGTTTAAAAAAATAAGGTTAGTAAATATTAGTAATTCAACATGCCTTTGACGGTGTTGGATTGCAAATTTGTTTAAATGATATTATAGAAATAGCTTTCGCCGTGATGCTAGAGTATTTTAGTGGTACAGTGTTATTGTTTGAAAGTTCCCGAAAATACGAAACTGTAGAGAAATATGGGAATCCCGCAATTAACGATTTCCCGTCACATTGTAACGGTGGGATTGCCTCATTGCTTGTCTATGCATCCTATGTATAGAAGCGGTGTATGAAAGTGTCATACTAAAGGAAGAATGAGTTAAATGAAGTAAATGGCTATCTACTGTGACGTGAAGAACCCAAGCTACAGTCAGGTATTTGCCATTGTATTTCAATGCAGTAAAACTAATAACGAGGTTATACAATCTTGATTAAACAACTGTAGTTGAAGGTCTTAGTGATGACAAACACTGCTTTCCATTCCGGCGAATTCGACTTCCATGAATAATAGAAACGAATAGGTACCTAAATGATGCTTAAGAGCCGTTTACAAATGCACATAGCTTGGGCTATGAGAGTTTTTAACAAGGATTGTTGAGTGCAATACACACCGCGATGCCGGTTTAAATATCGAGCGTTATAGAGAGACACTGCCTTAGCGGTTCTTTTGCTAAACAGGGAGCAACCGCTCGATTAGAATAAGGTCAACATTACTAGATGTTTGCGAGTAGCGCTCCTTGCGCAAATGGTCCTGCCGACATTGTCGTGGACAAACGAAAGACATGGAACTATTAGGTGCAGGATGAATAGAAGTTATACTGCCAATGTAAGAACAGTCAATGCACCGACGTGTTGAAAATCGGTAACTGACCTTCAAATCATCATTCCGAGTATTCCTTTTGCAAAACAGCATACGTGGGAAAGTCTGGACAGTTCTGGCGCTCACGATAAACCTGATTTAACATTTAGAGATATGGAAATAATGACCTTATGGTCCAGGGTCCTCCTGCTGCGATTACGGGCATAGTAGTTGAAATACAACTGAATACTGAAATCTTAGGTGTTGTCATATCTCTGGCCGGTATAATTCTCCTACGAACCAATCGACAGCATAGAAGATGGGGTAATATTGTATTACAGAGTTATTCTTTATATTAGTATTAATCACGATGCAGAAACGTAACTTTTTTACTCTTTATTGGTTGGAAAGTCGAGCAACCTCCATGTGGTGCCAGATGGATGTTGGGGATTAACCCTGTTCCAGTGAGTGGTTCAGCGGCATTGTTCCAGGAGGTGCTGCGTTTTTAGCTGGCCAGCGTTCTCCTTATAAAATTCCACGGACTTCCGATTACCAATACTGTGCCGTGGCGGATGTCCCTCACCACCATGTATGGTCACCGCTTTCTGTCTTTGCGTGGGATCATACACAATTCACAAACCTAAGCCATTTCAAAGATTGTATTTAATCACTTCCAATGTAGAGGAATTCGCCAAACAAAATCACAAATTCAGAATAACCGTAACATATGCACTCAACATGAGTACTTACCCAATGACCTACAAATAAACATAAAGTATAAATCTAGTATGCACCGCTTAACTAATAACGTGTGCACAAGTATTGATCATAATCGTCGGTATTATTATGAGCATGTTTTTAGGCATGTCTGGCACAGTCAAGAATAACACACTTATTTTTTATGTACTGGTTTACTTATCTGCGCCAGCGATTTGAGAATGTGTATTTAATAGAAAAACGTTTAACGCAGTCCAATATCCGTCTCGGAAAATTATCAATGCCTAGACTCTCCTTTGTAGCGAGAATTGAAGCGCCACACGGTCACGTCCATTTGGTTTTGGAATTCAGTCTGTTCGCAATAGAACTTCCTGCTTCTCAGTGAACAGTCTAAGGCTAACTTGCAGGAGGTTATATCCGGTGTACCGCTATATAATCATGTTATTTCTCCCACGCGATTCAGAACGGGTGGTAAATCGCCTATTTCAGACATTGTCCTCAGCATCTGTGTTAGACAACGTTCCAACTAACCAGTGGTCGGGACCATAACAATAGATACACCGTTTGGCCGTAGCGATCATGCAAAGCTTTGCTTCCGTAACACCTAGTACACGGAATACACCAGCGGAAATAAGGAGCAGACACATGTTGTCACGCATTGCGATATCCTGCCCGAGTTTGTTCACTAAACCAACTAGTACTTTTAGCAGAGGAACCCCCAGTTTTTGTCATGCTGGTGTTTGGGCAAATGCCCGAGGCAAAGGAAGGACTTCCTGAGGTGCAAGACACAAAATCCATGGCTTTAAGGAATTCAGTCTGGCGCGTTAATTAAGCCTTTCTAAGTGTTCAGGCCTGCGGAAATTTGATCGGTGTAGACAAACTCCAGGACAAACAGCAACCAGCGACGAAATTAAGCACTAATCCATAAATGCTGTAATGGCACGTCAACAAGCTTTGCAGAGTAACGAGTGGAATCTCAGTTCCATTCGCCAAAATTTTTAGGTGCGGACTGCACAGTAGGTGGTGCATGTGTTTTGTCAATTTCCTGAGTGAGACGCGATTTCACCCGCTTCAGGCACAGCTCGCAGGTGTAAGCCACTTAACCTTCAAGGAGACAAATATGATAAAAACTATTGTAAGCGTGCACGAATCTCTTGGCGAGGAAGACACAATAACGAACGTATTAAAAAGCGGGCATCATGAATATAGCAGAACCGTTACCTAGGTATTTATGACAATGTCTTGATGAAATGTAAGCTTCTATTATATAATATATGGAATGGTAACCACTATTTACAAGAGTATCACCAGGGGTAGTCGAAATATGGTCCAATAATGTCTTTCATTTGCCATCCAAATTAATTGAAGGTATCATCGCAAAAGTGCTCATAGATTAACTTTAACCACATCATTAGTGTTAAGATAACACAGATTCCGCCGAAAAGAACCTTGCAATACTAATGTATTACTGGACAGAGCAAGCTAGACGTTAGATTTGGACCTCTCAAATGACGTCAATCATCTGGACCACCGCATTTACATTCACAAGCTTCGATGCTAGGGAATAGGTGAGTAAATAACTAACCTACTCATTCAACAGTAGCCGTATGTCAGAGTCCGCAGATGCACCTTCAAAGCCATTGAAGTCCTCTGTGGTTTGACTCAAGGATCAGTACTGGTACCACGTACATTCTTAGTTTTGATTATCGATCTCGCAACAATACTCCGGAAGAAAATTCAACTATATTTTAGAAGCTGAATATTTATGGTGTCAAGGTTTTGAAGGACCATATGATACTGAAAAGTATCTCGACAGGACCTACACTTGATCATCGGAAAACCGGTTCCAGTTCAACATGACGAAATGTCAGATGTGAACATCTGACATCAGCTTACCCATGAATATAGGTTTAGTGGTTAGCAGTTGCAAGGTTCTTTCTAGGAAGGCCAAATCGGGGTAATCGTGTACCTTAACATAGGTTGCTTGCAACAGACTGGAAAGATTTCGAGAATAGCCCTTCAACACTTTGGATTTTAACAAGGGAGATTGTAGAAGTTGGAGCTGTTCGCCTATATGAGGCCTCACGTGGCAAATTCAAAATTTGCATGACGTCCCTTTGCGTAAAACCTAATGATGACCTTAAAGCGCATCAACATAAAGCAACTTAATTCGTTTGGAGAAATATTTCCCCTCCTGTCAATACAGATCCAAGCCCTTAGCTTGTACCATGGTCAGTATCGGCGTCATCAATACGACTCTAACAAAATCTATCTATTGGTGATAAAACCCCAATCTTACTGGACCTGACCTGTCGCAATTCAGCCTCAATGCGAACTCGAAGGCAAGGGGTCAATGTTGCTATGCACTACATTCCACTCGATTGCTTAAATAATATTTTGTCACTTTGTGTGTCGCGGAGAAGGAACGCCCTTCCCACTCACTTAATTTTGCCAAAACATTATTGCTTTTACAAAACTAAAGTCGGTTTCACTCAGTGGACGAAATAACGCGAAACCTTATGTGTGTTTATCTGTCCTCTCTGTAACATGATGGTGAGGAATAATGCATCCAATTTCATCTTGGTCGCTTGGGGTATTGTCTAAATTCAGATTTCCTATTCCGTTGTCATTGTTACGTTTGGTTTTATCCTCTGCAATACGTTCATCCTACCGGGATTATGAAGCATTCAATTTGGCCGTTATAAATCAATATACATTTCCCAAATCGTTTAACCGAATTACAGGATATTGTGCGGTTCAGACTTAGGGCGTAATCGGTGGATCTGCACAAATAACTTCCTAGTAAACAATTAGCTATGTACACATGAATGGCCGTGGGGGTAACCATGTGGTCATAAGATCTTGTTGGTAAGATGTGTGTAATTTAAGCATTTTTTCATCTTGGGGCTATTGCGCGTAAATGGCGCGCATTCAATAATCATCCCACTAAAAACAATAGTCTACTCCGCTTGCAGCGTTATATGCTTAAAAACTGTGCCGTCGGATTTCGTGATACCTTTGGTGTTTGTCGATATATTCTTCGTAGCTGCATGCTGTTGCATTGTGCAAATGCTCCTAACGCTAAGAAGTCATTCAAACGGAGTGTTGCTTTTAGTGCTTGTACGGCGGGATGACAGCTACCGGCTTACGTCTACTGTTTTATATTTCCTTGTTATCACATACCAAACACAAGTGTATTTAAAAATGCGCAACTAAATGATCCAAGCTATCATCGTATTTGTTGTTGTCCTCGGTAATATTGTCTGCATTAAATAGCAAAAGTACTATTAATCCGGATTTGATTAAAGCTTTTCCGTCAATTCATCATGTCAGCTGTTTAGCTGGTTGGGATGAAAACTAAACTGCCTAACAACTTTTGGATATGTCATTCGGGAATCAATTCTCTTTGTACCAACATCTGAGGGAACGTTCGGCAAAAGTTGTTATGGTGCTGCAGTGGTTGGTTTTGCGATATCAATGGCCATTTATTTCACAAATTTATTGATTTTGAATCAGAAGACTGATACACACTGCAGTCATTGCATCCGCATCTAGGAAACAACCAAATATCCTTTAGAGCACTGAGTTCCCTTTATCATCCTAAATAGGACCATGAGAAGACGGTATTACGAGATGAAACCACTTCTTGTTATCTGCTCCCTCGCAAACTAACAACATAAATAAGAATCACGTGACAGAAAAATCGAAGGTTTGAAACTGAGCACAAAGGAAAATTACGTAGACGCAAAAGTAACAGATAAACGAGCTTGATCTTAGAGTCATGAGCCCCAAGGAAACTTCAGGGAGACGGTTACTTGTTTGTATACGCAAAGGATAGGGTGATGCCGGTTAAGTGCCACCGCTTTGGCAAACCTCAATACTTTGGGGTTGTCATTTCTATTGGTAACTGTAAATAATTACCTAGGGTCTACCTGATGGCCTGATTCGAGTAGACGTCGGAGATCGATGATGTCGGCAGCTTAGATGGCTTTTCTCGTTCGGCTGCTTGTTGTGTCGATAGTTTAGCAATCCGTTTTGGGATTTGCTGTCTAATGCGTTTACCCAAGGATTGATCTGTTCTGCCAAATAACTTTTGTCTGTTATCAAACAGTTCATTCAGATTATATTATTGAAACATGATGCGCTTATCAAGTTACGGAGTTCTTTACTTGCAAGCGGTAGTAAACCAGGGAACTATCGTATTCGCCGTCCCTTGTCGCTAATAAACCATAAAATTCTTACAACTTAACCAATAACATAATGGACTTATGTTTGCATGTATCTATGTGGCTGTCCCATGCTGGCTAACCCGAAACCGGATGCCACAAAACTGGTGTATGTATAAGTAGCCGTGTTGAGAGCATTTGTTAATATGATTCTGAATTTATGAATTTGTTCTCGGAGTTCACCATAGGAAGAGATTAAATGATATATTCGATCTCATTGACATTCTTGAACTGGATCTGATCCTCCGGAATGGTAACTGGTTGTGACTTCATTTAATGGCGATTCGCATCCACAACGTCACAAATCGTCAAAAATGGGTTAGTGTAAAAAGGGTAGCATTACAACTGCAACTGCTTAGGACAACATATTATCAGCAGTTGTTTTACTAGGTACATGGCGTCACCCAGGCAATATGAATTAACGATAGCTTACAGCGAATATTCCACAAAAGCCTCGCATGTTGCGTTTGAGTGTGCGATTCCGCTTTATTGAACCACAAGATACTGAACAATAATGTGTAGAGGTTAGATCGCTTGTATGCATGACCCCTTAGTTCTTGGAATGTTTATCGCACTTAATGATTTCATGAAACGCTTATACATTGCAATTCCTTTTTCGGTATTTAAAACAGCAAGATTTATCATTTACGATACACAAACCTTGATATCCTTGCTCAACAACAAAGTAGTTTTTCATAATTGGCCTGTGATTAAGCCGCGATGTAAAAAGTACATTACGTCCTAGATATCAATTGAACGGACAATAAATTTTCTCTCATCTAGATAAAGTTAACGAGATTTCCTTTGCGTTTCCCTGGCAGTAAGCCAAAAATCGATGTTGATATCCAACACGGGCCCGACGCTCAAATTACCACCTACTTTCGAGAAACTGAAACAGTTGTCACTGCAGATTTTCTCGTACCGCCGCCAAGCAGTGTTCATAGACATACTGTTTCGTAGTGAATGCTTTTGGCATCAAATTTCAGAAAACGTTTTAGGGTGTTCCAGTCGAATCATTGCCTAAATTGCAGCACTATTATGCTGAAATGCTATTGGTTACAAATTGTCTGCAGAGCTTGAGTAATGTACTTCTTAGCTCCTCTTGTGGTCTGTAGTGACTTTATTTGATTTGTCACTTAAAATTACATACCCAATATTGAAAATTTTAAGATGTGGCGAATTAATCTAATGGAAGTCACCCCAATATCATCAAGATGCATTGGTGACAAATTTGAAAAACGTAGCTCAAATTGAACGTGCTCATGATGGTCAAAAGTCAATGTTACCCAACGCGTGTTTTCGATAATTCTTCATCAGGCTAGTACAAATACAGATCATTTACATCGATTAGACAGACTGCTTAGTCGTTAAAAAGCAGCAAAATCAGTTTACAAGAGGTCAACTATGACCAATAATAAGGTCAGTGTCGGAGTCTTCACATGATATGATATTAAAAAGTATATCTGATCACAGTTTCACAGAGTACTGACAAAATTTTGCCAAAGCGCCCTTTTACTCAGCTTGATTTGAAGCCGTCGAAAGGTTCCGCACCGACAGTAGGCTTTTCAAAAAGACAGCTGATAGTAACCAGAGTACGCATAATTTCAGCGCTTAGCGTTATTTCCCTTTTAATCTCTGGAAACTAATACTCATTGGTTGCAATCTTACGTCTAATTGCCTGTTCAACCTCATGGAGAACAGAAGTACTGATTTGCAATCAGAAAGGAACCGGGTCTGAGTTCCTACTTGGAAAAGTGTATTCTTCCTCTAAATTTAATATTTCTGAAAACGCCCAACATACTGCGTAGCGGCGATGATAAAACACGGCTATCTTAACATTTATAAAAGTGCTGTTTAGTGTAATCACTTGTGCAGATCTGGCAACATAAATTGTATATGTCTATTTGGGATGTGTGTTTGTTGCAATTGTGAAGAAACCGCTCCACTGCGATAAGAGATGACGAGCTTTCGTGGTCACAAAAATAGAGAATGGTTGTGATTGAATGCAACGTCAATATTCACACAACGTGAAAACAATGACATGGATCACTAATTACATTAAGTTTACTATCATATATACAGTGCGTCCAGCACGCAGTCTAGAGACAGACTAAGTCGACCGTCTGGCAATTATCTATTTAACTGCGTTTACTCACACGCAGATTTTTACGTCCAACATCAAACTACTCAGGCTAAGCGGACAATTAAAATCGGGATCAAGTTGATTATATATATATATATATATATATAATGTTAAGAGTTGGGTGACGTATTGAACTCTCAACTGTGGTCAATTCGGCAGCCTTTTTTACCTCTAGCCTTCCGTTTTATCCACCTAAATGTGGATTGGGTTTTTCATTTGCGCTAGTGCTATAACTAATTGTTAGGCCCAACATACATTTCTGAATCTTTATGTTAACGAACGGTGACTGTCTGGCCGTGCTCCGAATTCGACAAGTAGAAGTTGATGTACAATAGTTCAACATGTGTATTCTCTTTAATGTCTCATATCACCGCATATGGAAGACATTCATGCTGGTAACATTTGTAAAATATATCTGGTATATTCTGCGTACCCAATGCCGCTTGATTAAAATCATGTCCATTTGGTGTCAAAGGTTGATCCGCACTATAATTTAACTAAGTATGCGATGCCAGAAATAAAATTAGTTTTCACCTGTGAAATGTGTTCGGCTTGTGGATTTGATGGTTACAATTTACCAGTGAATAAACCATGATAAACGATGCTAAAGTATAGAAAGTGGCTCAACCTCTATACGCTTCTATGAGACGCAGTGCGCAATAGTAGCAGACTTTAAATATGTTCTCAATTTGTAAATGATGTTTTGGTAGGCAGATCAATGTACGTTAGACATCCAGCAAACTGTGGTGACGTGGGAATGGTACCCGCTATATTCTCACGATCAACAAATATTTGCTAATTCGGATGCCTTTTCGACACTGGTCAGTGGAACCTGTTCATATGTATGTGCCACGCACTGTCTCTGACGTTAGTTGATAAGTGAATATTGTAAACATTAAGTAGACGAAATCACTGACCATATAATGAAACGAATAATTCGTTTGCATGTGAAACATGATGGACTGAGTTTCTAATCACAGAGAACGAATGCGACAAATATGGCCAGGAACTAAGTTTGCCAGATGTATAGGAACGCGCACGCATTATAGAATAACTTGCTAGATAACAGATTAGATCTATATAAGATAATGATTGGAACAATGGAACAATTGAACAATGGTTTATTACGGGTAAAAGGCATTGCTTAACAAGTCACGTGGGATGGAAATTATTGCGAAAGTGAATTGCATGATAAAGGGAAAAGCGTTGTGGTGGAATCACCTTAGACTTATGTACAATAGCGGAGATGTTTGCGTAGTAAACGTATAAATCCATAAATCCATTGGTTGAGAGTTTGGCAAGACACCGTTTGATTGCTTTTTGCAGCACCTGGATAACAATTCATAAAATGAAATGTAAATGAGACAAAGCATCGTCAACTAGTTTTTGAATATCGTCGGATTGGGAGCAGAGACGACATAATTATAGAGGGCGTCCCAAGGCTGGCATACGCCGTCGGAAAACGAGTTTCTACGGCATTCAAGCCAGCTATACTGAATTGTCAATTTCAAAGTGTGACTTCTTAGGTTGGTGTTTTGGTTCGATTCCACCAGCCTATGGCAAATGTAGTTTGTGTTCTTCAGAATCTGGTAAACCATTATGAGGTCCCCCGCAGAAGCCGATACCAACTATTGTACATTCTTAGAGATTTCAGTCTAAACTGATAGGGCAGATGAAAGAGGCTCCTGACGTTTTTGGTTGCCCTTTGTTGAGGAGTCCTGGGAGCAAGAAGATTTTGTTTCTGCCACGGCTGCCATGCCTGAATAGCATACTCTACTTGCGATCGCACGTAGGTGTTAAGCATTTGGGGAAGATTAAGGGTTAAAACCGACCGAAGGCTCCGCGAAGAAGGCCGAAATGTCGATTGCCGGTGCCCGTCAGCTTCTCTGCTTGTTTTGAACACCCGAGATCTTCCTGTATTAATACACCCAGGTCGCTTTCCTGAGAGATCTTCTCCAAGGTGTGGTCTCCAAGCTTGGAAGCGCTCACCGGCTGGTGACGCAGATGTATCATCTTACACTTAGCTATGTTCAATTGAAGCATGTTGCTCTTTGACAATTCGTAAATACAATCCAGGTCATGTTGGAGCAGATCCTGATCTGGCCATATTTTGACGTCATCGGCGAAAAGCAGGAAATATGAGGAGGTAACTCTTTTCAGGTGGTTGCTAAACACTAGGAATAAGCGCGGTCCCAGCATTGAGCATTGTGGGACACCACATTCCACCTCAATTGGGTTAGAGAGTGATACCATAATGCGTACTTGCAGCTTTCGTTTTTGAGGAAAGTTTTCAATCCAATCAAACACAGGATCTTCGATTCGTTAGCTCTGTAGCCGTTGAAGTAGGATGCGGTGATCCAGGCGGTCGAAAGTTTTGCAGTAGTCCAGATTGATGATGCTAATCTCGACCCCATCATCAGCCACTACCGTCCAACTACTTTGTGCAATCAGTAGGTTGGTGGTGTATGACCGCTGTTGACAAAAGCCATGCTGCTCCGGTGCAAATATGTTGCATTTTTCCAGGTAGTCCATTAGGGACTCAGCGATGACCGCTACCGTCATCTTTGCGAACAAAGGGAGGAGAGTAACTGGGCGATAGTTTACAAGCTCTGAACTGCTACCGCCTTTAGAATTTGGAGTGATAATGCCAATTTTCCACCTAGTGGGGTCTTGTTGTTCATCAAATCATCTTTTGGAACATATGTGACAGTGTTTCAGCTAGCATTCTGATCACAGCCTTCAGTGCCTTCTGGCAGATGTTGTCTACTCCCAGAGAACTATGCTCACGCAGTGAGAGTAACTTCCATAGCACAATTGATGGGTTGAAAATTACATGTGTAAACAGTGCAGTCGGTAATGTGCATTAAATTTTGGGACAGGTAGAGGCTGCGTGTTCACAAATTGTGGTATAGTGCAGCCGTAGGGCCTGAACTGCTTTTTCGGCGATTTTACTCTACTGCCTGTCGTTAAAAGTGAAGGGATAACATGCTTCCCTTTACGGAGGTTGCTGACATGCTTATATAGCAGTTTGGTATTTATCTTGAAATGTTTGGCTAGGCACTGTTGATAAGTAATTTTGTCCTCACGGACAAATACAGTGCGGTGGTTGAAATGGGTCAGGAAATTGCTCTAATTCCCCGGTTAGCGGTTAGTCTTGTAAGCATGCCGTGCTGCATCCCTTATCGCCAGACATTTTTGAGTCCTGCTCCTTAGAATTGAAGGCATTTTTGCTGGACGAAGGAGTTTGGTCTCTGATGCGCTGTTGACGATGTCGCTTAGTCTATCAATGAACTCTGTTCACACGTTGTCAGCGAGACTTTTGTTTAGGAAATCGCAAGCAGCTGCGCCCACGAGTTATTTCAATACGTGGTCACTGAGACTTAATGGACTATCCATTAATAATTTGTCAATCATGAGCAATTCATTCGTGTGCCCAAGGTGCCACATGAACGGTTTGTTTGCCGCTTCGAATCTAGTGGGCGAGGTGACATGAGTGTACAAGGGAATGTTAGCGATCAGTTCATGAATGGCTATTTTGAACTATTCACTGGGTGATGCAGATACCTCCAGATCGTGTAGATTGAAGTCCTCGGAGATGAGAATGTGGCTGTACCTGGTTCGTGTTACTCTGTTCAGGCCACGTAGCAAGCAGGAATCCATTTTTGGAGTGGAACTTGGGGGCGGTAAACGATAGTTACGAGACATGCGTCGTTGTGTCTTAGTCGGAGACGGCACTGGAGTGAGTCGGTAACGTCTGTTTCCAGACCATCAACTATTGCACATTGTAGATGGTTGCGGTAGTAGAGTAGGACCCACCCCTTCTGCTGGAGCGGTCGTTCTGGATGAGTGACATTCCGGCTATTTCAACTTCAACATCACTCACCTCTTGTTGTAACCGAGTTTCAGTAATGAAAATTAGGTCCCAAGCCTTCACAACCTGACTTAGTCGAACTTCGGTAAGTTTACTGAAGAGCCATTTGGCGTTAGTGTACACACATGGTAGTTTCGCAGATATAAGCAACGTTTTGGAGGTTGTGCAACTCATACATGAAGTTTCACCGATCAGTCATTGGCCGTCGACTAACCTTTTTATTGATATGTACTTGGTGAAGGGTTTAACATCTTATTCATCGCCCATGTAGTTAGTTCCATGTCTAATCTTCGTCGTACAGTGTAAGTTGTTAGGTCAGTATCATCTTTTACAGGTTGTATGGGCTCATTCGATACATTATTGTGCATTGTTATTTTATAGACCACCATGGTGTTGGGTACGTTGAGTGACGAATCATCTTTAGGAGGCATATCGCTGACTGTCTTCAGCCGAAGTTCAAATGGTTGCCTGCAACAGCACATGTACCAGCATTTGAACAGCAGTGCTGCCATATTTTTGATGGAAGGACCACTTTCAACACTCTCGCGTCGCTTCTTTTGTAGTTCGGTGAGGTACGCAGTCGTGACATTGCTTTCGCTAACACATCATCCAAGCAGAGTGTTTCACGAATGTGACACCACTGTTCTTTATCATGCATTGTTATTTCATGCTGATGATATGCTTCAGTTTCAGCTTCCCCGTGAATAAGTATGGTTATGGTTCAAGTTTCCTTCCGGTAGTCCTCTAAGGGGCGGTTAACTCAATAAGGCTCACACCATGGGATGTCTGGAAAGATACGGATGCAGCTGTGTTCATTTCTGAGACTACCTGTCGACAGTAGTACTGATTCCAATTCAGCAGTGCAGTTCGGCGCAACGCGCAGTAGTCTTGGCTCTGCGAAATGCTTAGAGTTGGGATGTTGTATAATACGAACTATCTGTACAGGTTTCAGTACAACTCCGATTAAGTTACTAATAATATCCCACTGGATGAGATCATCCAACTGCTTGACTCTTATTGATGTCGACTTTGATTCTGGGATATTGGAGCACAGTAGGATTGATACAGGTAGTTGTTTCTTTACACCCTTCGACATATCAATGTTAGTGATTGAATTACTCGAAGATGTACTGTAGGAAACCGATGGTGCTTGAACTAGGAAAACTCCGCTACACCCCTCAGTTTCAGATCCGTTTTAGGGTGATGTTAATTTTAAATGACGGCTCTTATTGGAAGCAAATGTAACCCAACTTTTGCTATTACCGGCTTACTATGCTTCCACGCACGCCGTCGAGATATTGGAAGTAGCAAATAGGAGAATATAAAAGTGCCGCTTAGTTTCCAATAGTTAGGGCTGATTTGTTAACGGCATCCCTCAGCCTCTTGTGGGTGATGGATGTGAAATAGATGCTCATGACCAGGAACAGTTACGCTACATTAGGTAGACCATTCGTTGTGACCATTACATATATTCTTTCCTCTCAACGATACCTACATCAGAGTAAGCCAAAATGATGTGACTTTGGCTACTGGAACGCCAGAAGTCATTGAAGAAGTGAATGTCAAACGAGATTTGAATCAAGCGGCATGCAACCTGTCACCCGATTTAAAGCACCAGCTCCGCATCTAAACGTATTGCTGACTTCTGTCGAATTGCGTACCGGTAGCAAGTCTGAACGAAGTGCGGATGTTCTTATGCACTCCTGTAGTTTCAATTCATGCAATGCGGAAAAATAGTTACCAGTGTACGGAGCACAGCGTTGGCGAGGCCAATTCCACAATACACACCAATAATTCCAATCAAAAATGGTTAAAGTTCTACTATACAAAGGCTGACACCCAAGCTTAACCGAACAATATTCCTTCTGTTCGCTAATGGGAAGCGAGAAAGCTTTCCTGCAAGTATATTAAGACTCATGACCTCCGCAGAAGTGTTACGGAGGTGCAGCTGCGTCAAAATAAAAACTTTTGGATCGTATTGCAAAGGACGAGTGTTGCATACGTACCCATTACAGGCATGTTGAGATCGCGAATCAATGAATATAACTGCACTTAACTAATCGTCCCAATATAGGCGTTAGGTACTTTTGTACCATCGGAACGGCTTAAAGCACGAATTGTCAGATGTTCCGGAGATTCGGTCACCTAAACAACATGGTGTCATCTACGTCCAATATGCAATAACTACTGTTCTTGGCAATCGTTTAGTACCACCACTGTCCGCCCTAGAGAGAAATTCCTACTTATTATCAGCCTTAACATCAAGCTTACTTTCAACTTTTAACCCCCTTTTTTACCTCCGGCGATTTCACCATGCAGAACCTGGAGTCACCCTATCCGCCAGCAAAATACTTAAAGTCGACCTGTAAGAATCTTTCGCGAGTACTCCAATGTAAAATCACACCAATACCCACACCTGTTACACAGGTAATAATAAACTATCGGTACCATTGTTTCTGCTTACAACTGATAAACTCAATGTCGGCAGTCCATCGATCCACACCTCACTCGGAAAAAGCGCTCAAATTATCACACATTACAATTATGTGTTGCATTGAATGCCCGGGGAGCACAGAACGAACTCGAGCCGAGGCAACTTAGAACAACATCGCGGATCTGGTTGTGATAACTCATTTGGAACGATTTGAATGCGGCTGTGCTTAATGCTTTTAGATCCAGTATGCTAGACACCTCAGCAATCTGGTCATAACTGTGGCAAAAACTAAGCGGGTTTGTTCAACCTAACCATCGTTGTCCCTCGGAAGCATAACTCACAAACGCATGACGATTAGGAATGCTACTTGACAAGTTTACATAACCTGTCAAGTCCCGGAACCTGGAGCAAAACCTTGAACCAGCTAAACCATTATCATAGGTATGTGATTGAGGACAAAGTGGCCTGTACATGTCTCCACATGCTAAAGCCACCAGACATGCAAGTTAACAGAATCCAAAATGTAGCATGACAACTGAGTTTACACAGATTGCTGAAGAAGCCGCCCATACTCTTAGGATGCAGTATTTCCCCGCACATCCAAGGAGAAGTCCGCCAGTGTTACCTAAACAAATTAATGGCTCCGGTTTCAGGGCTAAATCACAACGTTTTCATCGCCACATATGTTGAGAAAATGCTCTCACTACACACCTACAGCTCCCTGGAGTCGATTGCATTCACCCGAGTGCGCAGAACCTAGCACCAGCAATACAGGGCAAATAGATGTTATACTTCCTGCAAAAGTGTAATCATTATCTGATCAAGCACTTTTCAAGGAGCTGGTAGTTGGGAACCAGCAAAATCTCGTCCAGAGTTCTTTCACCTTGAGAGCAATCGTCTCTGAGGCATTCATCGACCATCTAGAGCGCAACAACTTCATAACACTGGAACACTGCATGTTTCTTTACATCTATTTATGAAGCAAAAGCGAAATGATTATACGGGGTAGTTGGACAGAAGCGGACGACATTCGAACAGGAAGAGTTGTCAAATAGTTTGACTATTTAAGTTTTTCGACCGCCTAGATGATAGGGTTGGGATTCACAGCCTCGAACTCTACGGAGACGGGGTCGTTTCTTGAGCAGCGCAGGTAAGCTTTGCAAAAGTGGCAACTTCAAGCTATAGTTGGAAGTGCGATGTTTGGTCCTTTTCAAGTATAAAGTGAAGTTCCACAAGTATCTGTGCAGGCAACGCGTGTCTCCAGAGCAACGACTTCATCTGCAAGCCGTCATCCATCGGGATGGCATGTAAGCTGCTAAGGCAGTTACTAATAATCAGCTTCGGTATAAGAAAGACTCTGCAACGCTCCACACTCTATCTTGAAAAACCACCGAGCATAGCAGACGGTTGTTCCACCTTCCGTAACAACTTACGCTGACGACCGTAAAATTGTGCGGCAATCTGCGTCAGATTCCCCGTGGCGATCTCTAAATGGTGCACGAGTTTCTACGGAAAGTCAACCATGTCTACCGCCACCTACTGCAACTTAGTCACAGTACGAACCTGAGAGGCCAGAAGTTCAATTTGGCGACATAACACCGTCATCTAGAATGTCGTTGAAATTATATGTCTGTTGTATCTGTCAGCCATTAAAAATCCTCCCTAAATACATTGTTTCTGTGTCGATGTTCTTTAATTTTAAAATGGCGCCTAGACTCTGCCTTAAGAGATCTAAATAAAGAAATATGATAAACGGCGCACCAAACAGCATAAAAGCGTACACATTCGTTGTAAGTAATTTACGGCGTACCTCTGTTTGAACATTACAGTGAATGCACGAAAGCGCTATTCATTTTATCAAAATGCTTTCAATATATTGTGTATTCCATTCTGGTTGCTTCACGGTACTTGTTAACGATATCCGCCGTTGTACCCGTGAAGCAACGCTGTTTCATTGTTTTAAACACAAATGAGCCTGCTGTAGGACCGATGGTCTTCACAGGAAGGAAGCTGTTTTGCTTTCATCATACACTAACAAGAACTTGCCTAAAGTAAAAGATTTTAATTGTTCCGCTATCAGATACGCAATTTTAACTTGTGCTAGTGATTATTTAAAGCTCAACAAACTTCTTGGTGAAGAGATTCTCTTATGTTTCTAAGCACTCTTTCACGGTCTCATAGTTCTGTAAGAAGAACATCAAAAGATTATTGGTTATGTTAGTGGATATTTCGTGCATCAATACCACTGAATATTGTACTCGTTCAAAACAGCTGAATTCTGCATATTAGGCAACAAGCTTCTTGTTCCAGTTTCCTTGAACATGTAATTTACTTCCAAATCCTTTAGCAAATGTGACTCCCGGAGTCCACCCTACTTTCAACTATTGGTAATTTATCACGAACTTTATTAAAAAAAGCATTGAATTGTGAAGTGAATGGTAAAGTGAAATGAAGTAGTTGTACGTAAAGGTTTAAACCTTTAGTAATTTAATACGGGATAATTATTATGAATGTACATATTACTATTAATGTGAAGGATGTTTGTGAGTAACGTAAGTATGTATGAAGTAGAAGCCACGATTAAACTCCACACGAAATTCGTGGACCGGTGTTCGATTCCCCGTCGAGGCAGATTTTCGTGTGGAGTTTAATCGTGATTTCTACTTCATACATATTATTTATGTATTTCTATATTTAATATTACCATTTTATTATATATTAGAATATTATTCATGTACATATATAAGTCAGACCTACTAAACATCCATTCATGCCCACCAGCATTTTACCCGTCTTCTACGCGTTGTATGTAACGGTTTCACCGAATCGGATCGAAATCACCTAAATGCCATATATATACCCATCCGATTTTTTACAAAATAGATGATTGACATTTGTATCATCGAACGGAAATTCCTGATAAAGTTAAGCATTCGCCTAAAAACGTGCTTGTGCATTACGTTTGCAAAATGAGTCTCAGAGACCGAGGAACTTTTCCGAGCGGGAGAAATAATTCAAAATTGCAAGAGGTTTCTAGGGCGTGATTATACAAAAGTTGCTTCTTTACTTCCTCTTTTCACACTTCTATATCAGCCGTAAAACTAAGTAATACTGCTTACATGCTAATACATTGGGTAATGAGCAAATAGGTCAATCTTGCTAGACTGTATTGTAATACAAGAAAATTGAGAATAAAAAGAAATTATAAGGAAAATAGTAACTTATTGCCCACGGTAGCCGATAGGAGTCTGCACGTGTGGAGATCTCTTAGCATGCGTTTCTTAAGATTTTAATTTTAATTGTATGTCAACGTCCCATGTAATACACGTTTTCCATTTAAATAAAAGCACCATCAAATGGTTGTATGAATTATCGCGAACCGTAGTTTGATGACGGCTGCATTACTGGATCGAGTAAAAAAATCCTGCTTACGTTAGTTACATGTACAAAGGAAATTACCGATTCGTAAAGCACAGTCTACATGGCATGTGCATCAATGCAGCTGTAGTTACGAACCGGAAATTTGCAAAAGTGTTTAGCGGAAGCAGTTCGGATGGACGGCGTTTGTCTACAATCTGCCTCCCCATATTCTCCAGGGTATCCGACGAGACATGCGCTGCCTCATTTTTTGCCTTAAACAATCATCACCGTGCTAAAACGATACTTGAAGTGATACACCACAGGCCATTTACCTAAACGTGCCGATGAAGCTGGCTAACAATATCACCGGTATGAACTAGCACCCGTTGCGCATTAACTTAATGGGTGTGTACTTGATGACCTTTTTATCCATGAATGAATTTCACCAAGAATTAAGCGTGCGCATTTAAAGTGCAACTGATCTTGTTAGGTGTCAGTCAGCAAGGGTGCAACTCGTAGTTTCGGAGTGCCTAAGCGAACTGATGGCTAACTGGCACAGAGACAACGACTTGAGAGTTTTAAATATCTTCATTAGATAATAAAATGTCGATGTTTTTCGACGTGTGTTTATGATATTTACTCTTTTGGCTAATACAATTATATACCACCAATCAGATCAATTAGACAGACAACTTGAGACGAAATATAGGCATGTGGAAACGCATGTAGACACACGTTACAGATGTATACATAAACTTCGCGCACATAACCTAAGTGCACTGAACGATGCCTGATCACTTTGCAACAAGAAACACAACCTTCAAGACTACTTTGGGTAGCTGACAATGAGTACCTAGATGGATTCTCGCGGTCGCAAACCCTTTAGATGGCTGTTGTGTTCGATAACTGCTGGATAGTATACGTGATCCCATACATCAAATATTAATCATGATCACACTTATTTTCTGCATTCATAGCAGGGATAATTCGCTAAAAGTGTATCCGAATATTGGTTCATTTTTCGAGGGTTTCTTTGTAATACATCCAAAACAGATAGTTTTCCACATGGCTGAAAAAGCGCTGGACGACCATTTCGACCTGCTTTGTCTCGAGTGTACTGCGCATGTATCAGATCCATGGTGATCTGAACCCATGACCAATAGCCATTTGATAGTATCAAAATATTCACCCATGCAGTTTCGAACTGCTATGTCGTACATAGCTACTGCCGGTAAAATTCCTTTTGTTCTTGGACCAACCTTGACCTGTAGAACGTGCCGTACTTGGATGGCAGTTAAGTATATGACGCGCTATATCACAGTTAGCTTGTAAAACATGACTGTCCGTCGCTGTCCTAAATGGCTCAGTGGCATAAGTTACTTTATGTTGGTGCAAGCCCCTAATGGTCATGGGTTCGCAACCTGATATATGCCTGCTACTGACGAGACCCAGCAGGGTGGAAAGGTCGTCTTATGTCTTTGACTTTAACTTACATGGTCTAGAATCCCAGGCCACACAAGGAGAGCAATTCAAAGCAGACCTGCAGGATCTGGTTTCAGACTTCCCGCTTTATGGCCACGTCACTACGCCCACCAGGTTCAGGGGAACTGAAAGGCCATCCATATTGGACCGAATATATACCAAGGAAGAACTGATGGTCGAGAGTGAAAACCGATACTCCTTTGGGCCGCAATGATCATACGACGCTATTGTTTCATTACATGTGCAACGCGGATAATCTTAAAGAGCATGCCGAGGAATATCATGTCGTCACCAACTATGACGACTTTTCGCACCTCATTGATGCAACCGGCTGGTCGTTCTTAGCTGAATTAATCCCTGAGGTGGTCTGCGGAGAATTCTTCAACATATTTACCAAGCTCGTGGTAAGGACATCTGAAACCAACCTCTGCCAGCCTAAAAAGATTAAGTCTTTCGTAAGGAGCAGGACACGTAAATGCATAGCATTAAGGGACTTGGCATGGCACACCTACATGGCCTCCCTGAACGACCATACCTTGGATGTCTGCACAATGCAAAGGAACCACTGTGTCAAACTCGTCCGGAAAGTTAAATGAAGAACCAACAAGGTCTAGTGAAATGTTTTGCTCCAATCCCAAACTGGTATACCGACACGTAAACAATTGCGAATTGTTAAGCGCGGTATTCCTGCTCTGCACACAGCATGCGGGTTAGCCCAAACCGCACAAGAGGCGGCCAACATTCTTGGGTAACAATTGGGCTGTACCTTCCAAAGCGTGCAATCATTATACATCCTGCCTAAGCAGATAACGCATCCCATCAAGTCTAAATCACATATCGTTCTCCTCCGTAGCTGTACTGCAGTGGCTGATGTCTCTGCGCGAGTTCAGCTCCCCGGGTGCGGACGGCATTCGACCGAAGGCGTTGGAAGTTGCTGCCATGAGTTTGGCAGGACCACTAGCAATTTTCTTTCAACGATGTTTGAACGAGATGCACGTCCCCACAATGTGGAAGCACGGAATCATCAAGCCAATCTACAAAACTAGCAGCCGTGCTGAACCAGCAAATTATCGCCCGATAACACTACTTTGTGTGATCTCCAAGGCTATGGAGTCCATTGTAGCTGAGATTTTGATGGGGTACCTGGAGAACAACAAACTTCTCGTTCCGAAGCAGCAAAGATTTCGCCAAAATCGCTCCTGTACCACTAATCTCTTGATTTCTCGTGCAAGCTGGACGGAATCTGTAGACGCTGGTGTAGGAGTCGACGTGGCCTCTTTGGATTTCTCAAAGGCATTCGACCGTATAGACCATCGCATTCTCCTCCACAAAATGCCAGAAATATGGAATCGGCGATCTTGTTCTGGGCTGGATAGGAGACTTTCTCGTTCAACGTCACCTGAATGTGTGGTTTAGAAGCAACCTGTCGGAATCCATCGAAGTTCAGTGCGGCGTACCTCAAGGCTCGTTGCTTGGACCCTGCCCGTTCATGGTTTTCATAAATGATCTCGCAAGTGTGCTATCTTCTAACTGTTTGCTATTTGCTGATGACCTAAAGGCATGGCGCACTATAGCTGCAGTGGAGGATCACACATTCTTACAGGAGGACCTGGACAAAGCGTACACATGGTCCATCGAGAACATGCTGCATTTCAACGTCACCAAGTGCAAAGTTCTCAGTATACGGCACAAGAGTATGCACAACTACCATCTAGGACCACAAATTCTACAGCAGGCTTCTCATGAGCGCGATCTCGGCGTGATAGTTCGAGATGACATCAGTTGTTTGAGGCAAACTTAAAAGGCAGCTAAGAAAGCAAACCAGTACCTCGGTCTTCTTCGCAGAGCCTTCGGGAAGTTTGATCCTTAAATCTTTCCAAAAATGCTTAGTGCATACGTGGGGCCGCACGCGGAATACGCTATCCAAGCGTGGCAACCCTGGCTCAAGCACCATCTCACCGCGCTCGATACTGCACAACGTAGGGCAACGAAGTGCGTCAGAGGTTTGACCATCCTCCTCTACCCACTCAGATTGAAGACCCTCAAAATATACAGTGGACGTTATCGGCGTCTAAGGGATGATCTCATGGTGTACCTAATCCTGAGAAACCCCAACCACCCATTCCTTTCCCTTCTAATACTCAGTCAAAATACCCCGCTAATAGGTCATAAGTTTAAGTTAGTCACGCAGTACAGCCGCCTGGAATGTCGGCGAAACTATTTCTCCCTTCGAATGTCACAGCCTTGGAACGCCCTACAGGAACATGTAATTAATGCACCCACCCTATCCCTTTTCAAAACCCCTTGACGAGACTGTCACATTTACACTACGTGCTATAGCCCATGACCACCAGGTTCTGGCGCTAATGCACAACAGACAGTGGATAGTGCCATAACAGTACTCGAGAATGAGTCACTCCAAACGTCTTGCACGTAATTTTATAAACGCTACTACTATAGAAACTGGATTTCTATATCCTGTGGACCCAAGATAGTTGCACACGAGTAAGCGTTTTCCTTGCTATCTTTTTTATTTTTCTCGCTTATGATGTGGACAATAACCATTCCCCTGTTGCTTTGTGTGCCTACATTCTCATTTCATATTCCCTTTATACGGCAGTGCAGTTACATCTGTAAGCCACCGAACTGACGACTCCATTATCCCTTCGTTTTCTTTTTTGTCTCAAGCTAAACACCCTACGGGACATGTCAAGCACCTGCTTTCTTACCCGTTATAAATGATTGTTCCTTGTTCACTAGGGATTGCTTTCGGTTTAGAGAAATTTTCGCCTATGCGCACCACCTGCTGTCTACCAATTAGATATGAAGGCATCCAAGAAAACATCGGTTCTCTAATGCCTATAGCCTTCAGTTTGTTCAGTAACCTATGAGACACTAACAAAGGCTTTTTGCATATCCAGAAACAGGATTACAACAATGTTTCCGTTGTCTATAGCAGCCATTATGCGGTTTAATAAGTCCATCTAGCATGTTGCGCAGGATCGACCTTGCTTGAAACCGTGTTGTGAATGGCTGATGAAGTTAGCCTTGTTCGAGGATAAGAATAGTTTATCTTTTAACATATTTTCCATGATTCCAGATACGATGGGTGTGTGGTTGATGGGAGTAAAGGTTTTAACCTCGTGGGCACTTTTGTGTCGCGGGATAACGAAAGAAGTTTTCCATTGAGTAGCGTATATTCCGTTGTTAACAGATAGTGTATAGATGTTGATCAAAAGCAGACGGAAGTTGCTGTCACTGCCTTTTATTTAACAAGGCGGAGCCCATCAGGGCTTGCACACGTGGCTAAGCGTAAGCGAGAGAATTGAACAGTGTTTTTCGCTATAGTGAATTCCACCGTGCATAGACTTTCATTGTTGTGCAGCATGAAACTTGTTGGTGTGTCTGATGATTTCTTGAGCATTGATTCGGCAAAATAAGCAATGAAAATTTCACAGACACCTCCCTTCTGTGTCGTTGTATATTCAATCTGGCGTAGTGATAAAATTGAAATTATTGCTTCAACGCGAACTCTGGGTACGGAATATTTTGGCTAGCTCAGCTGTTTTGCTAGGGCCGTTCAGAGCTTTATGCTCTTCCAGAATGACAGTTTGTCATCGTGCATCAGTTCTTCGAGGAGCTTGGGCTGCTGTAATCATAGCGCAAAGTCAGCAATTAATCAGAATTTCTGTTAAAGCTTGTGAAGCTTTCGTGCTGCCTTCAACCCTTTGCGATCGGTTGTTTGCTTAGTTTGGTAAGCACATTCTTTTACTGCTGAGTGGATACAGCAGCCAAATTATACTCTGAAACAGATCCGTCGCATGTTGAAGACAAGAAGAGAGAAAGAAGTTATCCCAGTTCATCGAACGAACCAGGTCCTTGAAAGATTTCCAATTGACGGAAGTGAAAAGACGATAATGTATTGTGTTCTATACATTGGCCATGCATAGCCTTAGGCGACATTTGATCACGCGATGATGGCTGCCTGGGAGTACATTAAGAAAGTTAACACTGATTGCAAGTATGCTCAATGAAAAAAGGAGATCCAGAGTAGATTCACCTCTGGCAGATTGAAGGACGTGTTGCTGTCAGTAATTCTTTGGATAAAGATAAGATTTTGGCATTTCAAAGCAGCGTTTCCCATGGGCCATGAAATTGAACGCAGATTGAAATCACATCCAATAAACTTAGGCATAAATGGTAGATTAGCGGCGCATTCGAAGACAAGCGTCAAACGTTTTAGGTCTTCTTAACCGCAGTTTGGCGCGACGTATATACATACAATAAGCAGCTGCTGCTGATTAACAGATATCGTAAGCCATAGTGATTCCTGGACATCGTTCAGCATTGGGTGCTCAAACTTTGCTACTGCAAGCGATTTTTTCCGATTAATTACACGGCCAGTACCTTGACGATTAGGCCGATTTCCCAAAAACGTTTCAAACCAAATATAGTTAACTGATTGTCAGACATGTCATCATAGCACCAAGATTCATCAATAAATATTATATCCGGATTATTCACCAAAACAAATGATCCCATTATGTAGATCTTAGGTTGAAGAGAAGGAATGTTTAGCAAATATACTGAGAGAGATCTGAGATATGAGGAAGGTTGTCTAGGCAGTGTTATAAACACTGGGGTTTCAAGCTGTGTGCCTGGACCAACGCTAGTAATTGTTGAAACAGAACTTGTATTTCCGACGGTGGAAAGTGATTTGGTGGTGGTCACAGCGGAGCAGGTTGTGACTGGGTATGGCCATCTAGAAAATGACTCGAGGAAAGGAGCCCATGATTGCTGTAATAGCTTGTGGGAACTGGAGAGTTAGTCTGTGTCCTCTGCATCATGTCACTATTTGGCTTTTGATTACTTAACGCATTAATAGGAGATAGTGGGTTGCCGTTATTTCCTTCTATGTATAAAGGCCGCTTACTTGCACTCGATGTACAAGGCTCGATATACGCAGATTAAACGACATTCTATAGTGAGAAGAAAAAGGAATTTTTCACGTTTAATTTTACTCAACTATTTATTTATATGAAGGCATATGCTTATCTGCTCACCGCACTTAGCGTAGAGGTCTGATGAGCAAGCTGCATTAATCAGTCAATGGAAACTGTCTATGTTACGTAATGAAAATGGATGCCACATAGCGAGATTCAGACAATACTTGGCCAATATATTTCATAAGGTCCATGCAGTCTCGGCCAGAATAAAAAGTTTTAATATCCTCACCCATCCCGTTTTGGAGCATTGCAGTGGACCTTCTGGCAGCATGAAGAAATCTGACAATACAGCTATAGAAACATAACATGGTTGTTTACCGAACTCCCAGTATAATGAATAAGGAATACTGACTTTATATGGGTTAAGAATCGATGCTTTTCATTTCCCGTTGAGTGTTTCTGCAAAGTGATCAAAAGATAAAAATGTTGTATGTTATTTACTTTTGAAACTAGGAAATATCGCTGTACTACTGCAATCTGTGAAACTTCATAGAACAAAAATGTAACAGCAAAGAAATCTAAAGTATATTCCAGGAGTGGATGGTGATGTAGTACTAGGTAATCAAGTGCAGGTGGGTAATAGTGTCATCCAACCGTCATTTGAATATGGACAGTGATGGTGCGGAAATGACCGATTCTGAAAGAGCATTCCACGGGAGACATACGTGGACGGAAAATAAATTCATGCGGTAATCCATGCAACTGTATTGTTTTGCCAGTCTTAGTAACCTATTAAGTCTGTATTACGGCTGACTTGCAATAATGAACTGCACACATGATGTGGATCGTACAGAATTAAGTACACCACTAGCAAGTCACCTCGAACATGGCTAAATGCAAAGTGATGCATCTGCGTCACCAGCCGGTGAACGCTTACAAGATTGGAGACCACACCTTGGCGAAGGTTTCTCAGGAGCGTGACCTGGGTGTATTGGTACAGGAAGATCTCGGGTGTTCAAAACAAGCAGAGAAGGCGAGGAGAATCGGAAATCAACATTTCGGCCTTCTTTGCAGAGCCTTCGGTCGGTTTGAACCCTCAATTTTTCCCCAAATGCTTAACGCCTACGTGCGACCACACGTGGAATATGCTACTCAGGCGTGGCAGCCGTGGCAGAAACAGGATCTCGTTGCTCTCTAGACTCCTAACGAAGGGCAACCAAGAATGTGAGGGGCCTCTTTCATCTGTCCTATCAGCTTAGACTGAAATCTTTAAGAATCTACAGCAGTCGATATCGGCTTTTGTGGGGGGGATCTCATAATGGTTTACCAGATTCTGAAGTACCCAAACCACGTTTGTCGTCCGCTGCTGGAAGTGAACCAAAACACTAAACTAAGAGGTCACCCTCTGAAACTGACAATTCGTTATAGCCGGCTTGAATGCCGTAGAAATTTCTTTTCTCTCCGCGTGTGTGAGCCTTGGAACGCCCTCCCTAATTATGTCGTCTCTGCTCCCAATCTGGCGATGTTTAAAAAACGTGTTGACGATGCATTGTCTCACTTACATTTCATTTTATGACTTGTTAGCCAGGGGCTACAATTCGCAATCAAACGGTTTCTTGCCAAACTCTCAACCAATGGATTTATGGATTTATACGTTTGATATGCGAACATCTCCGCTATTCCACATAAGTCTATGGTGAGTCCACCACAACGCTTTTCACTTTATTATGCAATTGATTTTTGCAATAATTTCCATCCCACGGGACTTGTTAAGCGATGCTTTTTTACCCGTAATAAACCATTGTCCATTGTCCATTGTAAGCGGCGATAACGTCCGCTGGATATGCTTAATCTTTCCACCTCTTCTCTTATGAAAGATGGTGCTTTCCAATAACTCGCCTTGATGCTCGACGTTGCGGCTGCTTCAAGTTACTAAGGCCTTGTTTTAACCATGGATGTCAGGTTTGAGTTGCAAATTTGACATCTGCCCGAAAATAGAGCGATCTATTTGTCCGAACGCAAGTCGGAACGGGCCCACATGTTGTTTATTAGTTTTGGAAGCAGTTGCAGATTGCCTGGAAATACCCAGCTCACCGTGAACCAGCACGCCCAAGGCATGTTCAGTAGCAGTTTTCCTCAGCACATTCGTTTCGAGCTTGTAACACTAGTTGCTCTGGTGTCAAATGGAGTGCACTTTGAATTTACTCACATTGAATTGCAGTGGATTTTCGATGAACCACTGATCTAGGTTGTCTGGATCAGTTTGAAGCGGTTGCTGGTCAGTATTTCCCTGCAGCTTGCAACAAATATTAACGTCCACTGCAAACGGCATGAAGTTAGATGTAATTACCTGTGTGAGGTCATTGATATATACCAAAAACCATCGGGGACCTAGCACCGAGCCTTGAGGCACAACACATTCAACTTGTATGGGATCAGAGAAGGAGCTCCGAACTCTGATCACCAAGTGCCGCTAAAGCAGTCAGTTGACAAATCAGCTTTAAAGTGGGTCACCGATCTCTAACGTCGTAGATTGGCAAGGAGAATCCGATGATCTAACCGCTCGAATGTTTTCGGGAAATCCATGTAGCTAACGTCAACATCCTCTCCAGAGTCAGCTGACTAGGTCTAGCTATACCGTACAAATTAAAAATTCGCTGTGCATTATCAATTTCAACGGACGTTTTGATGCTCAGAAATAATAATGTTAGAGTTTTCAAAATAGCCCACCAGAAAATCGGTGATGATAGATTCCACCACCTTGAACCATAAAGGAAGATGGGAAACTGGCGGTAATTTGAAGCTAGGCTTCTGCTTCCAAATTTTTGAATGGTTGTTAATATTTTTATCTGCATGGCAGAAACTTGCTTCTGGTTTAAGCAGTGCTAGAAGTACTGAGCCACTGGTTCTGTCAGTTGACTTGCTGCTGCTCCTAATGCCTCTGGGCAAAAAGTATCTACACCCGAATATTTGTGCTTATGTAGGGTGTCAACTTCTGAAAGAGTTTCGGTGAGAAATTAGATGTGAGTGAGTCGCCGCAGCGAGGCATTAAAAGCTGGATGATCTTCTGAGGATAATACCCACTGGAAGGTGGAAGCTTATTGCATCCGCAGCGCGTTTTCTGTTTCGGAACCGTTCGCGTCGGGCCATCAGCCGCTGTGAGTGGCTAAATACCTTACCTCATATTAAGTAGACGATTGACGTACTTTCACAGCAGTTTATTATTGTGATGAGGGTTTCTGCCATGTTTTGATGAAATGCGTCTTTTTCCTCTCTGAGTGGTTGAGTGCGGTGGTTTCGTTGGGCTAGGTAGTTTTCCCAGCCTTCTGGTGTTGGGGACAATCTATACTCGAGCCACACTACGTTGCGTACTGCCAGCAATTTTCGAGTTCTGGTACTTATGTAAGTGACTGTTTCAAACCGTTTATAATCTTCTCTCTCCGAAGTATCTGTAACCAGCGGATGGAATTTGTTTACTTACTCGATCCAAGCGACTTTCGGTGAGTCTTCAGCGAGGAACGCCCATGTTGTGGCACTGAAGAGGTGGGCTAATTGCTCTTAGTACATGATGATTCACGCCGTCTCATAGACCGCATCTCGGTACTCTGGATAGCAGAGAAAGTTTAAACTAATAACTGCATCTTCAATGCGGCCTAATGGGCAGTCTACAAGTAACGCAGCAATCATATGCTCTTTGTTGGTAAGCACAAGCTCAAGCATAGGTGACCTATTACCTGTTCTGAACCGAATGGGCGAAGTTACATGTTTAGAAGGCAGAACACTATTTACATGCTCCTGCAGGTCGTTTTCAAATTGTTATAATCTCTTAGCAGACGTTTTTAAACAGTCTACATTGAAAACACTTATGGTCAAGATGTGAGTGTATCATCCATTTGGAGTTCGCCGTAGAGCAGTCGCAATTTGTTCTTTCTCTCAAGCACACGTTTCCAACAGCCAAAATGCAGATTCAATTCACCAGCAGCCCGATGGTGAAAACTAACCAAAGGTCAGAAGGCCTGTCCACCCCAATTCCATGTGTGTGGTTACTCATTCACCAGTTCCTGTGGTTCAGGGTATATTGGCCCTGCGACGAAGCCCCTGTCTGACAGGGTGAGAGAACTCCATCTGGCCTGACTTGCGACTGAGTGCCGAAAGCTAACCAACTCATCCATCGCCACGTACCTTGCCGACACTGGCCATTCCCCCAACCTAGCCGAGGTATTCAAAGTCATCTATCGACTACCTGAAAATCGATCAAAGTGCGTTTGAAAGTGCTTACTTGAATCGGCTGAGAGTTGAGCGACCAGATTACAAAATTGTGCGTTCAGAAAAGATTCACTCACACGCTGTGCTTGAGGTGGCCCAGACGAACTGCTCCGTCCAAACAAAGAAATTGTGCACGTGCCACAACTGTTTCCTAAGGGGCAGTGATTGACAGTGACCAATTACTGTAAACTGAGTGCTTTACCGGTCCTTGTGTCGTGCCTATGTTGGTCGCCTTTTTGCATATAATTGTGCCAGCCTGTAGAAGGATTATTGAAAACATATGATCGCTCGAAAACATTGAATTTTCATCTATCAATGGGATTTTTGACTACTATTCCTTTTTAGAAAAGCAGATGGAGGGACGATACTCAAAGGCTAAAAGACAAAGGTCACTGCCTTTTAAATGCAGGCGGCACCAAAGAGAATCAGAATTCAGCGATTATTAATGCTCTATGATGTCCTGTAATTCGCTTCGGAAATACATAATTACGTCATCTGATTTTGTCAGTCTGTGTTTCCGAATGAGTGACATGCAAGTAGCAAACTTTCAGCGTCTGTCATTTCATTGTGTAACTATGCCTCCGTGTTGTCGATGATGTCATTTTGCTCGAAAGTTTGACGATTTTTCACTACGACTAGTTTATTGAAGAGGCCGTGAGCATTCGTGTACAAGCCGGCTAATTTAGCGGATTCTAGTAGTCTACTTGCGGTCAAGAAAGTCACGTCTGTGGAGTGACGACTGAGTTGAGTTCGGCCACTATTCCTTGTTTGATGCGATAGTGATAGTACTTCCTAACTTATTCTGGTCATGGCGTGTCCCAACCCTCATCTAGATCTAGGTCAGTATGGGACAAAGGAGCAATCTTCGCCGGTACGTCTGTTTCTCTATAGATGATTTTGTACTTAAACTTTGCAAACTGTGGTCTTCAACCGAACTTCCGATGGAAAACTTTTCGATTTTTGAGCCAACTAGGTAACCTATTAGTCACTGCTTGCTTGGATTGAACCAGGAGTTTTAGGATTCTCGGGCTGCATCCTCTATAAGTTGGCGAGAGTGATACTCTTTTGAGCGATTGAGCCATAACATTATGCAAGAAAAGGGATTCGCAAAGAAATCGCAATTGTTCCAAGTCGTTTTGTCCGGCAACTTGGCTATCGTGTTTTGGAAACTCTGGCACACCATGGATGAAGATAGTGTTTAGGCGATCCGGCTTGCTGTGTTCTTTTTCGGAGTTTCTTTTCGACTATCGGACATTCGACAGAAGAACAGTATAACTACGTGTCCCACATGATCCATGTTGCAACGCCACTGCAGACAGCAGAACATCTTCCCCATCAGTTGATGATTCGAGTGTTACTCTACTAACTCTGGACTCGTCAAGGATGGCAGGGTTCGGATGATGAGTACTTCGCACTGTTTCTGGGTTTGGCCTTGTTTTCATCCGAAAGCACCTTCAGTCCCATTGGTTTGGGTCGTCGGACACTTAACTTTTCAACCTGATAGCTGCTATTTCGGGTAAATTCGAGAACACAATCAATGCAATAATGTTAGATCCCTTTTTCTTTGAGCTGTAAGCTTAGGGGAACATTTGTCCTGACGTGTTACGAACTGCTGATTGCTTATTGTTTGTCTCTCTATTCAAGTTAGAGATGATTTTAACAGAAGATACAGAAAGGGTTGCCTCACGAGTGAACTTTGTAGAAATTGCGGCATACGTGACCGATATTCTAGGGGACTTTGGCTAGACAATATACCCCTGAGCTGTAGATGCTGTTGGTTGCTGTTGAGCTGCTTTGTCCAATCATTCTACCAAGAACGGCGCAGAGCAATGCAGAACAGAGCAGTGCCAGCAAACCCATTTCGATCCGCTTTGGCTGCAAGCACTAAGATATAGCTTACTACTGCTACACGATCGCGTCTATGACTTTTCTGTTGCATGCTACCAACCACAATATTGCAACACAATTCCACTCAGGACTTATGTACCAAAGACTTTACTATTGTTTTGACACGATACAGGACAAATCTGTGATCCAACTTCCTTATTAACATTTAGAGTGCCTTATGGAATCGGCTTCAAGTCACAATCAGATTGTGCGAGAATGTCCATACATTTACAATAGGCTTAAATGCAGTCTCTACCTGGACATGATTATGACAACAATTCGCGGGACAATCTATTTAATGGGAGCCCATATAATCACTAAATGGTGAAATAGAACCATTCAAGCAATGTAAGTAGCTCTCAGTGTCTCAGTGTCAGTATTTACAGAAGCTGGATGGTAACACTTGCTATTTTTAGATTCCTTCTGACTTTTAAAATAAAAGTGGATGGGAAAACAGCTCCGTCACTCACTATGTTTCCCAAACGGTTGAAATTCTGTGCCATTTAGTAAAACGGCGCCACTGGGTTTTCTGTAGTAGCCCTTATCTTGTTTACTGAGGCAATTTCTGCCACTGGAAGAGCAGTCTGACAATAATTGTAATGGAAGGCTACCCGACCAGACGGTGAATTTAATGCGCGTAAACCGTGTGCGCAAACTAATCGACTCATATATTTTACCCTTTACATTTTCAGTCATATCAATAGTAAACAACATAAGCTATGGTGAGCAAAATTTTCACACTCCGCTAGCTGCGATGAACACTTGTTTAAGTAGCTTGTATAATAAACATTTGTGATTTAGGCTTTTTACTGGATAATAGATGGTAGCATACCATCTCCGATTTACGTTTCATTCAGCTGCGTTAGTAGAATAAAATGTTGTAAAAGCAATTTTAGTGCTTCACTGGCTTATTTTAATTGCTTGCTTGACTGTGATGACCACCCACAGCTACTACTGTCAAAACTTAATATACAGTGTCATAAGTCGTGCCATGCAGCTGTTGAAACATGGCTTGTATAGAACAAATGTCAGATCTTGCAGTGTGGTCCGGTTTTAACACAAACTTTTGCTCAATTATCTACAGAGTTTAAAGGACAAACAGCAGGAGATCCTCAGTTGGATCCTGCCCTTGTTGTTTATTCTGAACGCGATTTATACAATTTAATGTGTCATTGCAATGCTGTTGCTGGTTAACCTTAACTGAGTACATTCGACGGAAGATAACTTGAGGCCAAACTGTGTCATTCAACGTGTTTAGCGATTTTTCTCATTCCTCCATCAAGTGATGATTTTGAGAGCTGCTCCCAAGCAAAATCGATGCACTTAAATTTGGGACCCTAAGTGCAAAGCATTATCAGCCAATGGTTCACTCTATAAGTATTTCCCATTTGGTACCTTCTAGACCATGGTCAAATAAGGGGCAGGGAAATGCATCCAGTAATAAAGTTTAAATGACTAAAAGCTCAATAATTACACGAGAAGCGTAGATACAGTAGTTAGGTGCATATCACAAGTCAAACATCTAGTCAAATGCGGTGAATACTTTACACGATGCAACCATGACATTTTCGCATGCAAATTGGGAATTGACTGCAAGCGTTGGGTTCTTTGTGGCTGCTAAGTGAAAGTAAACCAATATGCAGCCACCGCGAACCTAGTATACAAAGTGCTCAGTTTATATTAATCATTTGGTTGCTATGGTTGTCTCAATTTTAAATGTAGACGGATACCCAGTGAGCACGCACATCTAATAAACCGCATCTCATTTATTTTTGAATGTTAGGCCAAAATGTCCTTGCGAGTTCAGGAATGTCATTTCGCTTCTGATATTTAAAAATTCAGCGCTTCGGTTGCTTCACTATTGGATATCGAATTGGACCTGCAGTATTGATGGCGGTCGCAGCACTGTTAAGTTGATTAACACTTATATACGACACTTACCATGCAATATTTTGCACAATAGGCTGTACCAAAATCATGCGTACCGTTATTACAGGTGGGGAAGTGCTACGTCCATCCAACGAGCTTTATCTTATAAATGGTGGATACGCTCGATTAACGTTGTACGTTTACTCGGCTGAAACTTTAACTGTCATTTCCTAATGTCAAATGGTTATTTCTGCGGTATAGCTATTAATAACAGTGCATCAGTTTCCACTCCAGCTTATTATTGTAATATTATGAAGTTAGGTCAAGCAACCACTCACTACACCTCCAAATGTAAAATGTAGGTCATTTCCTGTTACAGCGATTGACTTGATATTATTAGGCGTGATAGAAATATCAGCACATCCTCGATAGTTGAAATAGTTTGATTACACGGTACAAAAAATTGCTTTTATTACAGAAATTCCAACGTCCCTTCCGTATAGAATACACTCCACCTTAGAAATGTATTCTGATGTTATTTAACACGCCAGGTTACATTGTCATAAGCACCAAATTATTTTCAGTAATTTCAAGGCTTCGTTGTCGAATTCTATGTAAATATAATAGATCGCCATATCTTCAGAACGCATTATGTGGCAAATAGTTTTAAACATCACTGCAACCCTCGCCGCCAACTATTGGGTGCAGCTTGACACTAGGAAATGATGACATCACCGAGATCTTCATTTATATGATCCAGCCACCTCATGCTGCAGAAACCAAAAAAAGTCATCCATCATAGATGGCGTGTACTTGCCACTGTAGCGCTGCTCGATGGCCGAAATATCTTGGTGAAATAGCTCACAATTCTCATTAATGAGAGACCAGGTTGCGTAAGAGGCGTGTGCTTTAAAATCATTTTCCCTGCCGCATTCTCTGTCCTCTGTGGTCACTTTTGAGTTGAATTGCTCTATTGTCTCATAAGCACAAAAACAGCAATGTTTTGCGAAGCCTCCATGCACACCCTCTAGGAGTCCTTTTAGGAGTCCGCACAGATGTTCCAGCAGTACTTATCGTAGTGCAATGCAGCTAGGTTCTGTTACATAGGTTGGTAACACTACTTGATGTTGGTGGCATGCAACAGTGACACAGTTGGGTACACATTTCCATTATGGAGGAGTATGGTATTATGATTACTTGGACGAGTCAATGAACAAACCTCATTCGTCATAGATATGCCTCCCGCCTAGCTCCTTCATCAGTCCTTCGGCGTCGGAACATTAACAAAATGTTTCTCTCATGTCATGGAAACCGGACAAGATAACACTTCTCTTTCTGTAAACAGTAACCTTTGTGGTTACAGTAAGTAATTGCCACTGCTGCAGTCGACATGCCAAGAAGTCGAGCTAATCTTAAAGCAATCCCAGGTCACGTACCAAGTCATTCAGCACTGATTGTTAACTAAGATATGGGTTGACAACGTCAGCTTAGAAGTTTTTAAAAATAAGGTGAAGTTTACGATGCGGAATCACTAGTCAGCACAGGTGACATGTTCATTGGAGGCACTGGAATGGGTAAAGAGACATTCTTAGGAACAGGTCCATAGTTGATGAAAGAGTGAGGTGGTGCATTTTGTTCTTGTTTCACTAGGAGATTCCAGTGACACTGTTTGCGCAGAAGCAACAGTCTGTTGTGTGGTCCTTCGTTTCCCTCCACACCATGGAGATTGCAAAGGGTCTCTTGCATTTGCTCTTGAGCCGCTGAGTCAGATGAAGGTAGCACGATAAGCAAACAATATGCGACGCTCATTTCTTATAATAACCCCGTTTCATCTCGAAAAATGCGTGGTAGGTTGACTTCAGTAGAATAAAATGGATCTGTACTGCGACTTTGTTGTAACTTGTACACAGACGTAACAAAATTTATTTCGGTCATTGACCTAGCAGCGTCTTTAGTCATCATTAAGATATCAATTAAGGAAACGGAGCTCTCAATCGACTTTCAGTATCAGCTGGATAGCATGTCCAAGCGGACTTCTTTTCCACAATTACAGAGCTTTAATGGCTTAATCACAGGCAAACGTTCGATGCAGGAAACGCACAGCTTAGCTGAAATGAAAAATTAAAATTATAACAAAACCAGACGTGAGAAGCATTTGGTTTGCATATCGTTATCAGCTCACTTAATACTACTAGAAAGATCCTATCTCATTTCTATCGTAACAATGATGTTGTACTCTGTAATTAACTGTCCTGATCACATCGTTTGGGTGCGCACAAACCATAAGGTGATTATTTGTTTGGTGTTGGCCGTTGGTAATACCGCACTTTGAGACCAATTTCTTGCACGTGTGAACGCATCGGCTATAGATAAAGGGACAGAGATCGGAACCTATATGAAATGTTTGCAGCTCAGCAGGCTTGTTCAGGTGTTGTGACATTCGTCGAGCTGTCAACCGAATTGCATCATCATTAGTTCTGCAATGATGGTGTCAAGTTGAACGGTGACGAAACCTTCGCAACCAAGTTGCGTAGCACGGCAAACACCGTACTTCATGAAGGAGATACAATCAATGAATGTTTGGGATATCATCCTGAGCCTTTAACCTTGAGCCACGGAGTCGCAGGGGACATGACAGCACATATAATCTGACGGAATCTCACATGCACCTTTAACGTTAGGTCTGTGGCCTATCAAACAGCCTATTTCTGGAAGCATGGTAAACCAAACTCTGTCACGACCACACTGCAAATTATTGCCGTGGATTGTGGAGACAGGTATTTGTTGTACAGAATATATCCGGATTAAAAGGCATAAGCGTATTTTGAATTCATATGCGTAGCCACAACTTGACTAACTTGTGACACACCGGTTGGATGGCAGGTCGCAAACATGGGAGTTAATGAAAGATAAACGGGGGTATCCAAAATGACAGAAAAGAAATTTGATATAGCACAAAGCTTACTGAGCGTATCATATCAGCAACATCAGCTGGAGGATACCAGTGCCCAATAGGCTGAGACATAGCATTTCCCGCAAAGTTGCATAAAAGTTCCAAAATTTTGCAAAGAAGGAGTAAAATTTTGCAAAGAATGTCCAAAACTTTGCGATATAACTAACCTGCCAGAACTTGAATTGGACTCATTGCACGCTGGTTTTATGCTATCTACCAGTCCAAACGTCGCAGGGTCAGATGACTGCCGTCGTTTATTGTAATCCTGGCCAGAGCTCCGCTTGCGACGACGCGACATAGTTGACACGACAGCAGAGTATATCGATCGCCAATGACCGAGAATATTTGGTCGGCCAATACTTTTGGCTAGCTGCCAAACTCCTCCAAATCCGTAAAACGAATTACGTGATAATGCGATAGAATAATTCCTACGCTTGGTGGTCTACTATACAGCGCTGGTAATTCCGTGTCGGAAGAGTGGAACTTGAACGATTCGTGATGAAATGCGCAGGGTAAACCTCACAGAATGATTGAAAGAAGTTTACATAATTGTCACAAAAACTGATAGTTATCCTTCCAATTTTTTCGTTGACAGAAAACACACAACATTTATTTGAATGATATATGATAATCCAAATCCGTTAATTTTGCACATAGAAAACGCACAAGTTGTACATATTGGCGGAGCTTCGTTTTGTGTCCACTTGTCGTTGACCTGAGTTTATTAGCAGTCTATCTTAAATTAATTAAATGAAATAGAAATTGGTGAAAACCTGGACACATCTATAGATAAACGTAGATGGATTTTTCGCGCACCAAACTGGGACGGTTCCAGATTAGTTTCGGGCCGGAGTGTGATTTTTAAGTACCCCACCATTATTTCAGCCTATGCAGACCGTTCAAAATAGTAAAAAGCTTCCTACCTATTTGTATTACTTCACTGCGATGACACGTGGTATTTAAGTTATTCTCTAGTATAATGGCTGTGCTACCGAGGTTGATGTGCTGTCTGACATTGCATCATCTGGTACCACAGTTGTAGGGCAAAAGTACTCAGATGAACTTATTTTGCGTAGTAGATCTGGACTCTGCATCAGCATGTCGTAAAGTCCTTCGCATGATTACCCGCTGCTATTGTCCTCAAAACTGGATCTCACTATAAGTTTCGTTTTCACTGTTTGAACGCTAAGCTGAGTTTTATCGCACATTCATGGAGAGTTCATGTGTAAGCAGATTCCTTTTAGTAGGTGCAATATTCACGGTAAGGCAGAGAATAAACTCAACAAGATTTGAGATTTATATACGTGAGACTGAGTTGGCCTGGAAATGGAAAGACAATTCCTCCCATCGCATAACAAAGTCATTTGTTAACATTTTCATTAAAAAATCGTATCCGCTGGTACAAAACATCACACGTTGTTAACATATTCAAACAGCTGGTTAGCCTTGATTTATAGGTCGGAGAGTTTAGATCCACGACCTCTGATACTAGCTTCAAATTTTGAAGGACGGGGATTGGTTAGATTTAAATCAATTCTTGAAATCGGTTAATTATTTTCTTCAAAGAATTTATAAAATTGTCACTGAGACTAGTAGTACGAATCGTCCCATCTACAATTCTGATGACACCCGATTGTGTGAGTTGACTAATTCAGAAAATAACCTCTTGGAATATACATCACCTGTTGGAATATTCCAAGAAAAGGTGTCGGCGGACGAACTCAGGTCGGAGCATGAATCAGCAGCTGACAGAAAGCAATGCCTCACATGTGAACGACCGGTGACGTGGATCAATGAGAAACGCTCGTTGCTTCTTGTTTCACTAGCATGGCCCCTTGACCTATTGACCTGTAACACTATTATCCAATGGTTTGTGTTATGTTTTGCAACCTTCCCATAAAATAGCAAAACCAATTTTGTACCAATTCACCTGGCCTGAAGAACCTCTTGTGTCAAGGGCGAAAAGTTGCCACAATAAAACCCTACCAAAACCGATTTGTATTCAAAGCCTTCTGAAATCATGAAATCCCAGTCGGTTCCAAACATATTCCAAGATAATAAAAATTATAGTGTTGCGCATCCCAACACTGGCACTCCAAGACCGCGGTTTCGTCCTGTTGGGACTCATCAGTTGGAGGTAGCCTGAGTTGGGCTGGAACTCAGAGCCTAGTGGCTCATGGTTGACGCTATAAGCACTATGCCACTGAGATCCGCGAGCAACGCTTGGTCCAACGCAACGCTGTGTCCAAGATATTTAATCACTATACGGACCACCTGTTCGAAAATTGGCTAGTGAATTCGTGCGTTTGGTTAGTGTTGAAGCGAATTGGGAAAATCATCGTATCTTCGAACTGAGATGGCTCAAATGTGGAATTATTCCTAACAGCCTCGTTGTCAGACCACCGGACAGATCTTACACATCTACCAAAGCAGCCTTCAACGCAAGCAAAACATTCATAAGACAACGGATTTATATGACAACTCGACGCCTGAATGAAATCCGCCTTCTTGCTAATCGGCTGAGCTGGGAGCTGCAGACTGCAATAACGTGGACTGACTATGATAGACTTTATAACAAGGTCTTGGAAGTGAAATCAACGCAAGGGATAGCTGCGAAAGAAAGACAAGTTCGTAAGTTCAATCATTTGATATCTATGCATAGCAGGACCACTAGTCTCGTAGATAGGTCTGAATCTAGCAGTAACAATTACAATGTAGTTAATATGTCAGATAGGTTGTTGAGTGAGACGGAACGTACATTACTAAAAAAGGGTTTGAGCTTTGCTGTAAGTAAGTCTAAAATAACTGCAGAGGAAATCATTACTAGCGTTGAGACCGTGATGGCTAAACTACCAGTATCAACAGCTGAGAATATTAGTACACAGATGATAGACATCCTCAGATTTCAGAAGCCTGGGGAGCCAAATCTTACTACAGCGGAGCGTACCGCATTGAAGGCCTGAAGAGAAGACCCCACCATCATCTTCACGAAAGCCGATAAAGGCAAGACCGTAGGGATAATGAACAAATCGAATTATGTGGAAAAAATGGAACAGCATTTAGCAGAAGGGTATTACGAAGCAATTGAGAAAAAATCTGTGTCTTCCATAATGAATTAGTGTAAAACTGAGGTAGGAAACTACCTGAGAAGTGTGAAGGACAACCTAGGGGTGGGTAAATGGTATAGCGCATATCCGAAATCAACGATTTCACCTAGGATCTATGGGCTGCCAAAAATACACAAGCCCGAATTTACTGTTCTGCCCATGGTAGATGGTGTCGGTTCTCCAACGCACGAACTAGCCCGATATTTGGCAGGTTTGTTGCAATCGCTAACAGGGAGAACAAATACGTTCGTACGGAACTCTTATGCGTTCGCGCGAAAGGTAGCAGGTATGGCCATCGCGCCAGACGAAATAATGATCGGTTTCGACGTTAGCTCCCCATTCACTAACGTGCCCAAGGATGACGCACTGGGTATAGCACAGCGTTGTCTTACTGAGGACAATAACCTGGAGCAGCGAACGAAACTCACGGTAGACCAGATAATCGATGGAATTAAAGTATGCATTAATATGTCATATTTCACTTTCAAGTCGAGACTGTACTCTCAGGAACAGGGACTTGCCATGGGGTCACCAATATCCCCCGTATTGGCAAATCTGTATATGGATGACTTTGAAAGAAGGGCGCTGACAAACTCCACTAGTTCACAGAAGATTTGGTGGCGCTACGTGGATGATACGTTTGTGATTATAAAGCGAGATATGAAGGATGTGATTCTAAATCATCTGAACTCCATTAATGAAGACCTAAACTTTACTATGGAACTAGAATCTTGCAGTGGCACACTGCCATTCCTCGATTGCCTAGTTCACAGGAACTGTGGACGGCTAAAGACGTCGATAAATCGCAAGCCGACAGATACGGACGGAGTGCTTCATTACAGTTCGGGTAATCCAAAACAAGTCTATTCCGCTATCGCATCCTCTCTGTTTCACAGAGTCCAGACTCTGTGTACAGAGGAGGAGGAAAGGAAGGCCGCTCGTAAGGAGACGGTGAGCAAATTAGTAGACAGTGGATATCCGAGGCGGTTAGTGAAAAGCCAATGAAAGAGATCTCTAAATCCACCTCCACGACGCACAGCGGAGTGGATTGGGACGGTGAAAATCCCCTATAAAAAGGGAACCTCAGAAGCAATCAGACGAGTACTAAACAGGGAGAAAATAAGAGTGGTTTTTCGAAAGGATCAAACGCTCTATTCAGAGCTTGTGCGTTTGAAGGATCCACTTCCAAGAGACAGGACGACAAATTGTGTTTATAAAATTAATTGCAATGACTGTGAACATATGTATGTAGGTCAAACAGCGAGAGAGTTACGCACGAGGATAGCAGAACACAAGAGGTACGTTTCGCGTCCACCGAGAAATGAGCCTGAATACAGGGCCCTTTTTAATCATTTATGACGGGGATTGCTTCAATTTAACTCAATTCTTGAAATTGGTTAATTATTTTCTTCAAATATTTTATACAATTTTCACTGAGGCTAATAGTACTATTCCTCCCATCTCCCTTTCTTATGAGACCCGATTGTGTGATTTGGCCAATTCAGACCTTCCCCTCGTTTGGAACAAAATGTTTCTGCTTCTGTAACTACGCTTATGCAAGAGTTGGTAAATTTTGGACAACACTTCCAGTGCTGCAATATTTTATTCCTCAGTGTTAAGTGCAGTAACTTAAAGAATGGCAGAGGTTGGGTACAATATTGCCACAAGTCAGAGAAGGGATTTTCACCGAAAAAATTTAATACAGTGAGACACTTCTGTTTAGAGAAAAGATACGCTTTCAACTCTTCAACTTATCTTCTACTGCTGCCATACTTGAAAACCGTCTGGTTTTCCCGTATCCCCATCTGCGTTGGTACTACACCACTGAATAGTCTCAGAATTCCCTTAGTTCCTCAACACGTTTTGTGTACGTGTAAAAGTATGAATATCTTTTCAGCACAACTGTTTCAACATCAATAGAAAAGCAGTCAACTGGCGCTTGTAACGTGTTGTGGACAATGTGAGCCAGGCAACCAATCCCCGCAAGTTTGTCTCCAACCGAAGATTTCAATTTCGGAAATATCTTGTTTCTTCCTATTCTAAGGACGAGATTTGTGCTGGCTTTGTACGCAAGAAATTTCACATTTCTTCCGCTCATATCGATTTTTCTACTATCTTCTTTACGATTTCACAAATGGTGTCCAATGTGTCATCACTAAGAGACTGTAAAGCTAATAAGTTACTTCGATACCCGATGACGACACAAATATATCAAAAGGTGTTGGATCACATTTAATTCCCTGTGTTTTGGGGTATCCGTAAATATTGATAGTAATATTGCCTACATAAAATTTTCTTGAGCTTGGTAACTGGCAAATCAAAACGGGATATTATTTATTACTGTCACATACGTTTGCCGGCACAACTGAACTTCGGCTCCCAAAATTACTCCACCAACTTGCGGGTGCAAATTATGGAGCGGATTCTGTTCTTATGAAATACAGCGTGATAAGCGTAGATAGTTTCTGCGGCTGCTAACAGCTTCTGTGTTTTTGAATGTTGCTGATTTGAAATACTTTATTAAGGGGGTAGAAGACACTGCAGCAGTCACTGCTACCTAATGGCGCTCCGACTTTGGGTGTTTTGTTATATCTAAACTGCCACCTTGAGCAATAGAAAATTCAGAGAGAATCGTTTCGCGGTTTGCCTTCCTAATTAAGGCCTAATCGACCTGCCTTTGAGTCGCCATCTCGCGAGTAAGTTAAGACATGCGTCCGCCACCAAAGACACAAAAATTTCATTACCGTTTTTCATCCCTCTTTTATATTGTAGTAGTTTTGCATCCCACTTTTTATATTTTAGTAATATTACTCCTTGTAGCATTACCCACCCATGCAATCCACTATCCCGCCCAACTCATAACCTCCTGCTTATTATTGTTTTATGGTGTGCACACACCGCCACTGATTGGTTTGGGTATATTTCGCCTACAGTCTACATCCTCAATGCGCAACATTCTGAAGTCTCCGACCTCTAAGCCGGTGATCACTGCCGCCCGCCCGGCATCTGTATAAAATCGGGACGACAGCTTAAAATGCGGAACTGCCCCGCCAAAATCGGCACATATGGTCACCTTAGCCACAGAAATATCCATCCTATTTAACTGATGAATGCAAACTTTAATAACGACTTCGAAAAGTTGGGCGCGACTTTCCGACTTAATGTAGTTTAGCAAGATTCACCACATAAGTTAATTAACTTTTTTGCTTTGGTTCTGCGTGGCTAAATGCTTGCTCATTTTATGTGCGCTTGCCAATTTTCAACGTCAGCTGGTGTATAGAATTTAACGGAATGTATAAACCGAACCCAATGTCTCACCTCAGTAGATATTCCAAGTGCTAGGACTAATTTAATGTATGAAAGTGGAGACGTCGGTTTTCCCTCGGGAATATACTGTCTGCAAAATGTAAGGTGTCAGGTCGGTAGACTGCTGCCAACCATTCTCACTGTACCTTCTAATAAGAAATTCTATTTGTCCCTAGAGTGAATAGTCACTGTTGCGTTAAACAAAGAAATTTTACACCCGAAAACCGTAAGCATGCAAGTTCAAGTTCATTGATTTAATTGCTCAATTGGATGTCAAGTGTATGGCAATTTGTATCCACAGTTTATGCTTTTCTGTTGCACGCGCCATCGTAAAGCTAAATAATGAGCAGGAATGATCGCTCTGTTCTGTTTTACCAGAAGACTCAGTTAAATTCAACTATGTACTACCTAGTCAAACACAAACACATGTAGTTTACCATAGTCGAACATAATTCATGTTAAAATGTGATTGCACGATCACACTTATCAATCTAACACATTTGATGAGTTTGAAAGTAATACACACGAACTATTCGGAAAATTTGGGTCCACGCTGGAAGAAACAAAACGAATTATTGATTATAGAATGTTATCTTGAACAGCATGTTAGCGAAACCAAACCGTTTCACTTACCCATGTTACCCTAGAGATGTCAGGCTTGCAGTTTTATATGGAATGGGCAGAAAAAGCCATTTACTAATTCAGCGCCATAAAACGGAGCCACAAAAAGTGATGGCTACAGAAAGTGAGTACATCAACCCCTGTTTATTTTTCCATTTTGTTTCTTTGAGCCAAATTAACCCAGCTTGAGGATGTTTGATACACGATTTCCCTTAATCTTCCGGTCATTAGGCTTAACCTGCCTACCACCTTGGGTTTAGCAATGAAATGGATCCGTTAATTTTGCCAAATGTGTCTCATATCATGCACTTATTAACATGATCAGTCACAATAGATTAATAATGGTAGCAAATGACTAATTCATTAAGATGAAGGTGAACATGTTTGGATGGCTTCCCTGTCGAGGTATTGACTAACTTAGAAAGTTTGATGCCAAAATCTAAACTAACTGCCCAAACTGCTCGAGGCGATTTTTCCCTTTACGACCTCAGCTTATCGTAGGACAGTCGTCGTAGCAGATAACGCACCCCAGTGAAGACAGCTGCTTGGCATTTTCGCACTTAACTGACATTTCGTCAGTAAACTACAGTAAACTACATAAACCAATCTGGGCTTTGGTGTATAGTACTTAAAGCATTAGCATAAACATAGGTTATTCCGGTTAGCCACAATTCTCCCTGAGTCGTCCGACAGCATTTGAGAAAAATGGTAATAATATTAACTAAGATTTTAATACTAATAGCGTAAATCTCATGGTAAAAGCAAATATGCCCACAAACAAACGGATCGCATTTACATATGCAACACGCACACGCATGCAGGTTTGTCAACTGTTGATGTTTATGCAGTGTTGCCATACGTACGGTATGGGAGAATCTTAAGTTGGAGCTTTCAGTGGCATTTCCTATCAATACACAAACATGCTTTTGTTTGGTTCCGGTGCCGATCAAGATTATCTTGAAGACGGCGGTGTCCTGCAAGGTGAAGTTACGTGAAACGTAATGAAGCATTTGTAGTCTCTAAGCGACATCAGAACAGCAAAATACAATCGCCCATAGTGGTTTGGAACACCAAAGATGGCGTTATTTGTGAATAGCTGATACTCTATATTTGTGAAATGTGACTCAGTAAGCGAAACGTAGGATTAATGACTATTTTTAGCCCTACTATTAGATACAAAGCTTCAGCTGCGTTAGGCGAGCGATATAAGGTAGGATGTGTATAAATTTAGTTAAGACAAAGTGAGGTGCCTGGATATTCCGAGATTCAGATATCGGAAGCAGCTGATCATTCAAGAAGTGGTGTGTGTTGCAGAGTTGTTGTGAAGCTACGTGAGCTTCATCATTCATCTATAAGTGGTGATTTCTGGCTTGTGTGGCCGTACAGCGGATAATGTGCTGTTGAGCTGGACGGAGTGAATAAATAAATAAAATAGGTTTATTCTGTGCGGCTCTAGACACACCCATCAATGCATGATCACCAAGGTTCAGTCATGTAAAATATACCAAACACAGTTTGATTAGGGAAGCGCAGTCGTAACTAACCGCTTTTTTTCATAGAGACGTAAAGGAAAGGCACAGCGATAAAAACCAAGAAAGCCATCTAATGAATAACATAATGGGTGATACGGAAGGGACAATTGGGAGCTTTAATTTAAGCAATCAGAAAGTGGAGCTACAACAGTTATAAGGTGAAGAAGGAAGTATAGCAAGAATAATAAATCGAAGTAATACGGCCGTCAACAGATTTGTCTCCTTGAGACCTGCTTCCAACTCATGTGGTGCGGAATTTATTCTAAACGGAAGTCGTGTGAACTGGAATACTCCCAAGTGGATAGTTATTGTGGTAAGTTCCGTTGACTCGTCATCAAGTTCGACTTGAGAGTATGAGTGACTGAAATGCAATTCGGAAATCTTTTGGCCGCCTGCTAAAGTCGCGTGCAAGTCTTTGATATCTGGCAGGGGAAATTTTCCACTTTCGATGCTTGGTTGTCTGTCAATTTGTTGTCCCGTTAAATACGGACAAAGCCGTTAGGTTTGAGTACAGGCACGGTCGGCGTGCCCCAATCTGAATGTTACGCTGGAACTATGACTCCTTCTAATTGCAAATGCTGAATCTCGGCCTCAAATTTAGGGCGCATTGCATAAGGTAATGATCTGGCTTTGTAAAATGTTGGCTCGGCACCCTCTAGGTGTTTGATAGAACCCTTGAAATGACATATTAATCCGATTTCGTTTTCAAACAACGCTGAGAACTGGTTCATAACCCATTCAAACTGCCTTCTTCAACAATGAGTTGGTTGAGTTGCATGGTCTCGGGAACTATTTGTATCCAGTCCCCACCAATGAGATGCGGTCTGTTCCCAGGTACATCGATTAAGGGTAGGGTAATTTCTCGCTCCCCGTGCCTAGCTTTAACGAAACATCTGCCCAACACCTGAATTGGATTACCGGTGTAGGTACGTAATTTCGAGTTACACGGTTGCGTGGGTGGTAGCTTTTCATGGAACCGCGATTTACAATGATGATCACGGCTACAGTATCTAGCTCCCAGCCTATCGGTTCATCCTCTTTCGTCAAACTTATGATGTAATGAGGACAGTTTTTGAGTGTCACACTGTTCATGTACAAGGAGTTAAGTTCACTGTTCAAATTTTCTAGGACCTTAACCACGTAGCTCTATCTTCCTTTTACAATTCGATGAAGCGATATTCCGTAGGCTGGAGCTCTTCGCCCTGCACACTCGAGCTGTATGGTATATCTCGCCGAATTTCCGACGGATACTTTCTCTCTGCCGACAATCGGAAGCGTGAGAGTGCCGCAAACCGCAACGATAACATACGAATTGTTTTCGAGGTTCACTGGTGTCTGGTTTGCGGACTGGGTGCACATCATCAAATACCGAATGATTGATGAACTCGCGTAGTTGGTGTGTACTATTTTCTGGCTGGCGAGCAATGAGCTAAATATTTTCCCACGTGGCGGCCGACTCATCGAAGGATAACAACCTCTCTATAGCACATTCGTCTAACATTCCCGCAATTAAACACTGAATTTTCATTTGTTCTTCAATTTTTCCAGTTGGAAAATCATTATACATGCGCGCAGAAATAGATTGATGCATATGTGAAATAAAATAATTGACACTTTCATTCGGTTTCTGGACAAGCGTCGTAAACATTTTGTTTCACCCCCCGTAACATGGTATAAATATCCAAAGGAGAATTGAGGGTGGCGTAGTTTTCCAACTGCATGGCATCCTAGTGCCGTTGACCTTCATCGCCAAGCACTTGTCTGAATAATGTGATTTTGTAAGTCTGAGAAAAGCCAACCGTCGGATTCAGTACAGGAAGTAATTCCATATAGTAAGTAAATGATCCCTTTATCTTATCCAGTTCCATAAGGTTGGTTTCTCCTCAGCAGATGACAAAAAATTAGGTGGTGTATTCAGCATTCGGTTCGTCAATTTTGTAGCCGCCAAGACGTAGTACCGCTAAGCATTTAGCGTACGCTTTCGAGACAGGTAATCCCAGCAAGCAGAAGACGTCTGAACAGCAGAAGGTTTATCAATCTTTGAGGAAGGTACAAGATGCACGGAAACTCGCGTTGCAAGACCGGGGACATATGTCAGATGATTGGCTGGCTGGTGTGAGTGGCATTCAAACCCCACACAGCTGAATTAAACGGATCGAGGTCATTCGCGTTCGTTACCGGGGTCTGATGAGAAAAGGAAAGGTGCAAAAGGGAGTCACGGCTGAATAAATGTTAAGAATGCCTGGCCCAGACACTTACTATTGGAACGGCTTGTGAACTTAGCCGGCAGACGTGAACCCTTAACTGAAGGTAGACGCAACGCGCAAACGCCGCAAATCCGTACTGATACCCTCAGAAAGAAGACTCATCAGTGGTAACAGTGCTTTTGTTGATCCCACAAAGGACACCGTTCTTTCTATACCTTCAAATTTATTATTCACTCATACAGAAGAAAATGTATAAACAATAAGGAAAGGCGTATATACGTTATCACATGAGTTGCCATGTGATAGCCCTATCTCCGGACTGAGTTGGGGTGGGGTCGCCGCTGTTGTGACGTTGGACATATCACAGTTGCTGAGTATGCTCGGTAGCCAAGGAACTGGCATGAACGCAGTTCAGAATATAAGCTATTGACTTGAGAAAAGCCTGCTGGACACGATGGTGACACTGGGGAGAGTTCAGTTGGAACTGTGCAGGATACTTTAGTCGTACTTTTACTGAGAGCAACTAAGCTGTGATCTACGCAGATGAGTGATTCCTTGGTGGCAGCTCCCATGGGAAGAGCGACGATCTGAACTATCTAGTTTTGTTCTCTACAAGGCGATCGTGTTGTTGGAGCCCGATAATGTACTAACGCCGGTGAACTGCGAGTGTTTGGCATTTCTCCGTCATCCCCGTAGTAGGATGACATTGAAGTTGCCGTTGGTCCACCACGTGCAAACAGTGGTTTGGTAGTATATGATCGGCGTTGATGGAAACCAAATTGCTCCGAAACTATGATGCTAGAATATTCTACATATTCCACCAGTGTCTCAGTAATGATCGACTACATCGACTTTGAGAGCCATGCAAGGAAATCCCATAGTCGACAGTTTATTAGATTTAAACCGTGGTCGCAATTGAAACTCAGGGTTATGTCCCTCTAGTTCCACATGCCAGGGACCCGCTATTATTCTATTGATGTCGAAACAATCGGAATACAATTTCGGCTGTCCCCACAGAGGCCACCTGCTGTGCTTTTGGGTGTGTTTACGATTGTCGATACCGACAAAGGGTCAATGGAATATAAATGAGTTGCATAAATGCTGGCGTCTGGGGAATGTGAGGTCAAGAAACACCGGAGTGTTGGAGCAAATTGTATCCGTAGAGAGTTTGATGCATCTACGAAACTTTGAACTCATCATCCTTCAGATGTAAGTCTGGGAACATTACAATCACTTATAGTGGACTGTTCCCATGTTTATACAGAATCTTGTTGTTAACCCCAAACCTATCTGCTAGGAAATGTTGGTTTGTTTTATTTCCTCCCCGAGATATTGGGACACTCGGATTACGCTATGATAAATGCCTGTTTTAATTGTCAGAATTAGGGTAAGTACTGTACCCACGCCACTTTTCATCTCTTACTGACATGCGGTTTCGAGTTCCGCTCCGAAAGACTAACGATGATCTTGCAGAACGAACAAACCTGAATTCCGATAGGGTTGTGGCCAAGTCGTTATACATATTAACAAAAGCCACTCTGTAATATTAATGTGCCCATGATTCAAATACTCCCAGGTGGTACTACTGTCATTTACATTAGCATGTCGTAATGTCTATTTGAATGAAATGTCTATATATTTTTGTGGAAACTCTGCATAACGTATTTAGCCATAAAATGTGCAGACAGGATCATGCAGTCTTGATCGTAAGCGGAACCATCATGTCAGCATATAAGTGCCTTGCTTCGTCAGTAATAAACGTTCATTCATTTATTCAAATCAAACTTTGTTAATCTTCTTCCCGATCCCTAGCTGGTGTAGATAATGACATGACTGAAGTGGATAATATCTAAAAATAAATTTACAATTCTCTGTATTGCGCTGCTCGATCTTCAACACTGAAGCTGAATGAGATGCAAACACAGCCGTGTGGTGATCGTCGGAGGATTTCGGGCTAATGGCAGGCGGGAGCCCATCAGTGGGGTGGACACTGGGAGACAATAAACAAGTTCCCGCAATGCAGGCGGCATTATGTTTCACTGGCCGGCCGCACCAAATTGCACTTCTGATCTGCGTTTCCTGATGGTCAGCCGCTTCTCGCTGAAAGTCACTGCGGTGGTACATAAATGTCTTTTGTGCTGCCTCGTCTACCACAGCCCACGACGTCAATGCGAACAAAGGACAAGCAGTGTCGAGTTTCCTTTCTTCAGAACATGGTACTGTTATGTAGCAGACGAGTAGCAGCCCAGACCAATCAAGGAACTGAGAACACCGAACTAAATAAAACAAAATTAGAGCAGTCACAAAGGGAAACAGCAAGTCAAGTCAAGAATACGCATTTATGCACCCGTGACGGGTGAATTTTCAGCTAACTGTTGGTGTCGGTTGCAAAAGGGAAACTGTAATACGCCTACAAAAAGGGTTCACAAGGGTTAAGAATGTCTCTGAAATGCCGCGTTCAAACAGACGTCAGATGATTACTTCAAAAGGCTTACACTTGCGAACTGTCATATAAAATGCATCTCAATGTAGCGGTTCCAAAATGATACCCCACTTCCTTTGCTAGGTGATGGTTTTGAACAAAGTTTTTACAGATACCTCCTAGTCTCGGTATGTAAACGCTCGAGATCATCTGCTCTATGGGGTATGTAACCCCAGCTTAAGCATAACGTCTTTTCGACTTCCCGAGTAACGGATTGCGGAGACAGGTCGCCAATGGGTTGCTTGCGACGAGTTTGTTTAGACCAATTCACTTACCCCGAAACAACATCCTTCAAACCAAGTGGGAAATATGACCACTTTTGTCTCTCCTCTTTCCAGAAGCGTTGATTTGGAAACAACGGATTCATTCATGTCTTGAGGTTATTGGGGAACTTATGCTTTGCAGTTGAATTACCAATATTTTCCGTGAGTATAAAACGATAAGCATGTAGGAATTAATCCAGCTTTGTTTGAAGGGTCTCTGCCTCTGGCCTAGCTAATCGATGTGAGTCTAATTCCAAGACTTTTCGAGCAAACGCCACGAACGTACTGGACCAAGGGGTTACTGAAAAGTATGAAATTTCCTCAACACGTTCTCGATATTTAAATAATCTTTGGTCACCGGCAATATTACTTCGTTAATGTCTGTTATTCTTTGGACGGCCGGATGACCTACATGGAGTTCGTGAATCAGCCTTGCCATTGGGGACCTATCGAGAAGTCAAAAATGCACAACCATCGGATAAGCTCTGCTTACATCTGATTGCTATCAATCACGGCATTTTAGCGGCTACTTAACGGGCCGTCCATCTGTTAAGCACTGTTTGATTTTGTAAGAGTTGGGGCTTCTGTCTGCCCACTGATGTATTGTAAATAGTTGTAACTGTTGGATATAAATTTTGCATCAATTGAGACACTTCACTGAGAAGAGCAGGCTCATGTGATGTGAAACCAACGGGTTTGCGGCTCAGGGCAACAGGTGTACGTTTACTGGTGCCAGGAATGTCGGTGACTTGGTACTTTTATCCGCTGAACATCAGAGCGCATCTCTGCATTCTTGGTGAAGATGTTTGTCGCATAAATCCTAGAAATGATGACAATGGCGTTTGGACTGTGCAAATTTAAACATTCCCCGGTGGCAATTAAGGAACCCTTTCACAAAGACTAGGGATAAAGCCTCCTTCTACAGCTGCACATAGTGTTGTCGCTTGTTACAGAGTGCGTGATGCGTACGCTTTAGGGCGCACAGTTTTTCCATTAGTGATGTGGCAGAGGATCCCATCCAGAAATCAAGGTGTTGTGCCAAATTTGGGAACGACGCGTTTCCTAATCCCTTGACGAACTGACATTGGTGGGGGGCAACAGCATGTTTGACTTTGGCGCAGGCGCGATTTGCTGAGGACTCTAGCATCGCGGTTTGTTTTTGTGGAGCAACTCATTCGGTGAAGGATACATGACAGATGGGATGTCATTCCTAGAAAAGGACAAAACTCATCAACATTTCTCGGTTTAGAGCATTATAAAATGGATTTTGTCATCTAGTACGTGTACACTTATCTCATCAAGCATATGTAAAAGATAGCACACATAGGGGTAAGGGAAATCTTCATGCCAATATTTCAAGTGCATAATATGGTGTTCAGATGTGTACTACGTCGGGGCATCCGGAGAAGATAATATCATCCAAATTCCTACAAGCAAAAAGTATGCCATTTACCAAAACATACATAACCATTTGAGTTGTACCGAGGGTGAAATTAATGCCAAAATTTAAACGGGTGCGATAGCAGACGTCTCAGGAGCGCTTGTGAAGCACGGTTTGTGAATATGAATGAGCAAGTTCAAGTTTAGTGAGGTTTGTAATATATGAAAGTGTAGCATTCAAGTATTCAATGCATTCAAGTATTCGATGTGATAGTGCACTCACTTCATTGCACTATCTCCCATAGTACAGTCTAATTTTGAGAGATCCAAAATCCATACTTTAAAAATAATTTTCCCCCACGCAAATTTCAACAGTGGATTTATATTTTGACGCTTCAAACTCAAACACTTTGCCCCATGCGAATTTCAAGGGGCGGTGACTCTTTTAACCAAATATTCCATACCTCATGATCCCCTCCGGAGTTATAGTGGATTATTATTTTGACCCTTCAAACCCGGTGAGTCCACAAGCTTGTAGTGACTCGTTGTTAAACGAGTTTACTGAATTGGTTTCCATTGAATTTTTCACACTTCTTTGATTTTCGCACTGATTACCCTACGGGATTTGTCAAGCTTTATCTTTTATACCCGCATAAATCCATTGTTCCATTGTATCTGGATTACATGGAAGAAGCATTGACACTCATCTTGTATTCGCCACGAATTGATGCGGAACAATCAGGTTTGACCACCGGTATGGTGTGTGGTGTACTACTATTGAGAATTATGCATGGAACCGGGAAGGAATTTTGATGTTTGAGTTATTATAATATTCAGCTGTTGGTTCCATAATACATCATTCGTTTGCACCGCGTTGCGTTATCAACATTGGATGCCGTGACCAATCAGAAGTGGAACCTGTAGATTCTTTGGTCGGAGTCATTTGAGTATGTGGACGTTAGCAAGTCCCTGCGGAGACGGTGGAATTGAAGCTAGAGCAAAAAATGATAGGTGTCTTGCGAATTATCCTCAAAGTCAATGCGATGACAACTTTGGAAGAGGCGAGCAGAGGCCCAGTAATGGTGAATTGGGCCACTGCGAAGGAAGTGCTGATTGCGTAGTTCTACAGTCCGGCGGACTGCCAGGATGCGATGCGGCGATACAAGGTGGCCTGGCTTAGACTGGGAACGGACAGGTTTGTTTTTGCTGTCCACGACAGTGCCTTGTTGAATTAAGCGTTGTCTAGTTTGAACGACAAGTCATGACAGCAATGGTTACTGGGACCGTTGCTGGACGGACTCTTTCCGATGATGGTCGATTGGCTCCGAATTTTGAACGCTATCCAGGGAACGGGTGTGACGGAGCTCGCCAGAGTGGCGAATTTGTTTGCACGTGAGGAAGTCGCTACATTGACGACAGAAGAGCAGCAAGAGCAGGAGGGGTTGAACAGGATGGAGGAGATGCTTGAGAAGCCATCGGGCTAGACATCGTGCAATTCGAGTCCCAGGTCAGCATACACGGTAGAAGTGACAATGCTTCTATTGAGGGCATTGGAAGAGGGAACTGGAAGCGACAATGACCGACAAAGCGCGGCTCACCATTGGTTCAAAAGAAACGGCAAAAGCGCAGTGTTCTTGTTTTGGAAAGGGGCATCTACTGGGAGCTGAACAAAGTTGCGATTGAAGCGATGTTAGTAGTAAATGGCCCAAACTGTTATTTTCGTCCCCAAAAAGAGAAACAATCAACTGCACTGTGACATAGGGTTTGAAAGCCAATTTGCCAAAAAACGATCAGTAGAAAAGTCCAAAGGGGTCCTACAGCGGTTCAAATGCTATCCGTGCATGGCAAACAAGGGTAAAGGGTTGTTCTACCATACGAAGATACTATATAAACTAGCTCGAAAGTTTTCTTAGTGATGCAACACAGTTTTCACGAATAATGCTCGCTATGCTAGCCTTTAAATGAGTGGCGCGAAAGCTCCAAGGTTATACGGGTTACCGAAAATCCATAAGACTCATATCCCACTTCGCGCACATTTATCAATGGCCATTTCACTTTAACATACGGTCACCCAAATGGCTTGTGGAATAGTTTGAGCCAATAAGACAGCGAGTTACCTGCTACAGCCTTCGCTACACATTTCATTTCATCGAAAGAATCAGAGACCGAAACGTTGTTAAGAAACTGATGTTTTCTTTGGATGTACTCTCGGTTTTCATCAACGTCGGGCTATTCGGGACACTCGATTAAATTTTTAGCTACATAGATGAAACACAAACAGCGATAAGCACAACAAGGAGTGATTTTAAAAGCATCCTGTTGCGTTCCGTTTGCAACCCACATTTACTATTCATTGACAATTACGAGTGACAAAATAGCTGTAGCTATGTGATCGCCATTAGGTTGTACAATTACACCGTAGTCATGAATACACGTGTTTGCTTGGGGTACACGGATTGCAGACCAGCTGCCGGGAACGTGAGCTTGGTGTGCTCGTACATAGTGACCTCAACTGTTCAAAACATGCTGAGGTAGCTGCAAAAATATAGAACCGGCACGTCGGGCATTCTGCTCGGAGAAATCGGCAGATCTGACCCATCACTCTCCCCAATACTGCACAGTACCTACATGGGGCCACACGTTTACTACGATATCCAAGCTTAGCAACCTGGGTTGAAACTTGACCTACAGGCATTGGAGGCACCACAATGAAGGATAATAGAGAATGTAAAGTGCCTGCGTTATCACTATTACCACCGAAAGATGAAGTTGCTGGGAGTTTTCAGCGGACGCAACCGAAGGACGCGAAGCCAACAAATATTAGCTTAATAAATATTAAGCGCAACAAAGCACTTATGTAGCAAGTGGCTGAAACGTAGCCACAACACGCAGCTCAGGAGTAACTGCTTGCTATTTAGGGAACAGTATAACTCTCCAGGGCAGCCATTCTCAACGGGAGACACATGGCTCATTTGGGATGCCATTACAAATACCCAGGGTCCCAGGGATGAGAAAATTTTTAATGGTTATGATATCACGAATAACAACATGTATTAATAAACGTCTGTCACATTTTGCGCACTAATCTACTCTGCTAACTATCGGTTAGCCAAATGAATTACGTGCAAGTGGTTATTTACGAAGCTGTGAAAACCAGAGCGGGCAGACTTTCTGTTGCAGAGCTGACACAGTGAACCAACTGGGCCCTACTTTGCACACTGTTGGCTCGACTCTGCAAGCTGCACTGACCCCAGTGAACTCTCGTCAAAACGCTGCGGCAGTGACCGCACAAAGCCACACGGACACTAACCGATTTTTCATCAGGCCACATCCACTTTGTGATATCTCATGTGCTGGTCAGTCTTAACTCTTTGGGTCTCTGTGCGGGAGAGCGAGTTTGCGCTTTATTCGTCTCCAGTCTCAGCTCGCGTGTGCGCCTGGCGGATAGATCTCGTTAGAACGCAATGTTCCGAATTCCAGTAGCTTCTCTGCGCCTGTGGCATAATATATCTGAAGAAAGTTCGTTCCTTTTGACTTATAGTCGTAATAGCTATTGACGCGTTATAACGCTTGCTTAATATTCAGTTTAGCTGAAATGTCCAAATTAGCGAACAGTTTTGTCAACTTACATCATTCGTGTGGACGTCCAGGTTCTCCGTTGAGAACACATAACATAATGTGTACCAAAGAATACTCCTCTTAATACTCATATTATTCAAATGTATTACCAACACTCATTGGGCGTTTTTAGTTTCCTTGCTGACTCTCTCATGACTGTTTCTTGAGCGGTCCAGCAATTTCTTCCGTTATTTTCTCTTCTGTCCTTCATTTGACTTGTTGTCAGCGTTTGCTATAAATTTCCAGTAATGCAGGTGTGTCCAGCGAGCACTGTTATGTTCTTAATTCCAGTTATCCTTTCCACTGGCTATTGCAAAGAAGTTTCCTTTGATCATTTTATCTATCCACGGTATTTTCAAAGTCATCCTATAAAACCATCTTTGGATTGCCTCTAGTAGTGTTTCTGCACTTTTAATTTTTAACGTCTTAGCCACCCACAGATGCTATAAGTATGCTTACCAAATGTATTATCTTATAACCTCCAGCTCAAGCAAGAATAAATTTAGTGTCACTAATCATTCACACTACCTGTGCTTTTAACCATGTCGAATGACGTTATTAAATACCCTCGATGTAAATGAAAAAGGGAACTAAAACAGAAGCAGTATATATACATATATATATATTAAAAATTTACCGTGACATAATTAATAAATGAGCCCTTGGTAGTCATATTATTCGCCGAGCTTGGCAAACTTTTTGCAAATATTTCCTCGAAGATCTAGGTGACATGGCTATTGTATTATTGTTTACCATGTACCAAGTAGCGTAGCGTAGAGAAGCGTGGATGAGAGTGTACCATGAGCTCATAAGCAAAGAGCTAGTGTAGGCACTATTCCAGGAAATATCCGTCAATTGGATTTATTGCATCATCTTAAAACCCCACTTTATCTACGTTTTTATTTTACCAACACGCACTTCAAATAAAAATAAGATACCAAGTAAACTGAGAAGTCTAGTACAAGTGTTCACAAGGACAAAGAAGCAAAGTTTGTGGAACTTATCGGATAGCAGCGGGATATTAGCGAAAATTGACCAACTTTGAAGACAGTGGATTCTGACAGGACAGAAAGTGACGAATGGACTTACGGCTTCTTAAAAAATTATGCAACGCTTGCCAAAACTGCAGTCCAAATAATGTCGGATAAACTATTATTTTGCCTTCGGTATCCATACTACTCTCTGACCTGTCGAAAATAGATCCACAAAAATACAGTTCAAACCATACTGCTGAGCAACTCAACAATATCGCATCGAATAGCAGAGATCGCTCAGGATATAGAAAGTACCTCTGTTACTCTAATACTGTCAGGTGCAAATAATTTATTTGTCAACGAGACTCTTATTGAGACATATGTCTGATTGTTTAATCGCAATGAATTACTGGAAGAGATGCTGTTTGCCAGGAGAATTAAAACTTTTACACACAAAAGGCCATTCTTTGTTTGAAGCGATCATTAGCTATCTGACTTTAGACCCCATTCAAACGCAGGACATACTTATATGCGCTATAGATGATTTTGCTGCAATGTTCGGCAGATATAAAGGACATATTGCCCATCAAAATAATGGTTATTCGTTCTGTTTTTACATTTCAATATGTGATTCCTCAGAAATACCTACTCCCTATGAATTTGGGATGGCGCCTAAATGATTCACTGTCAGTTATTATAATAATATTTAACAACATGAAATCGCACCCTCATCGTGATCGTCTTCCAGCAGTTATGTGAGAAAAACATTAAAGATTTTCATGCTCTACTGATTCCTACTGAAGTTAGATGGCTCTCCAAGGTCAACTGCCTTCGTCGTTATATTGTACTCCGAGATTCCCATCATCACATTCCTTACTGAAACTAATTATTAAAGAGAACTAATAACATCTATCCCAGACACTTTTTATCTGATTGATGTTTGTGAAAAACCCAACTTATTAAAAACAATACTTTAAGGCATTTTGAGTAATATCATCTTGAGCGGAGAAGTCATTATCGCTCAAACCTTCGAGAATTTTTACATTTCCAATTCTCGCTACAGTCACAGAGTAGATGAAGGATGAAAACTTCATTGTTTATTACAGTCATTTACAGCAACTCCGGAAATAAATAATCAACAAGCTTCATGATCTGATTGACATGAAAATCCCGATTTGGATTTTAGGTCCAGCTGAAGTACAGCCCTGCAATTTTGGAGGGAAAGTCAGGGAAAGTCTTATAGTGCATCAAAGTGACATACTAGCAAGAGTAAAATTCACGCAATATAAAAAGTATTTTTAATAAACACCAATGCCTTTAACAGATATCCCAGTCTACGGGAAATAGCTAAGGTATTGTTTCTTGCTTTTCCATCCACATGATTGTTTGAATGTGATCTCATCAGAGGGGTCTCGCTAACAAAAGGAGAAACTGAATGAATATCCCAGCAAAAGAAGACGTTGCCACCCGGTGTCAAGTTTGGAGCAGGGCACCAGCAAGCTTGTTCATTGATATCAGGTTTAAGGTTCGCATTAATATTTCGACAGAAAAATTGCCAAGACATTAATTTTTATTATGTTTTTTATTTTTTATTTATTTTATTTTGATTACGTAATTACAGTTAACAACCAACAATAAGTAAAGGCAATGTTAACAAAGAATGACGAATTTCGTCTAAATACAAACAAATGCCTTGCTAGTGTCGCAAAACGAGTTATCTCAAGGCTGTTAAAGTTCGAAAATAAATTATATTAGCGAAAGAGCTGTGCTATCAACATTAAACTTTAGTCTTCATCACGAAAGATACAAACATGACCACTAGAAATCACAGATTCATGTATGTTAGGCATCGCGGATTGCTGAACTTCTAGTGCTCAATTGTGGCGGGCCATGAGAAATGGAAAGGTTTAAAAGGTGGGCCACAACCGAATAAAGTTTGAGAACGCCTGGTCTAGAGTTTCGACGGAATTACTTTCCCCGCGGGTTTGCCAGCCCTGGAACGCACTCCCAGGCTCAGTGGTGTCCTCTTCGACCTTGGACATATACAAAAAACGAATTATGATTGTTCTTAGCTCCTAACACTTTGCTACCTAAACTACACCATTTCGGATTACATTAATCTGGCCATTCTATAGGATGTATGTTTCATACGCACCCGAGGAGGCAGCGAATAATATAGCGATCATATTTTACTTTTCTCACGCTTTACGTACACAACCACTGCACCCTGTGTATTTTTGTATGATTACACTCATTTGTATTTTACACCTATACTATTTATCAACGCATTTTTCGGTGGACGCTAGGTAGATGACTCACATATATTTCTAGTTCGGTGTACTCCCTCCAACCATCCTAATGGACGTGTCAAACACTTGCTTTTATCCCTTGATAAGTTACTGTTCATTGTTGTCGGCTGATGTCTTCATGGTGCAATTAGAAAAACAAATTACATGCGGAGATCACTAATTTTGATTGTTACCATCGTTATATGGATGACATATTTTTATGTCTGATCAGTCCATTGACCTAGACGCCGTTACTGAGCGCTTTAAGCGGGCCCAGGTAGTATCATAGTTTACCAATGAGATAGAAGCGAACTATCTACTGCTTTTTCTTGGTGTATTGTCAACTCGAAGGTCAGATGGCTCGATTCAACGGCAAGTCTACAGGTAGAAAACCTTGAGTAGCTAATACACGAACTTCTAAAAGTTTTTCTCTCTTAGTTACAAATAAAATTTAATTTCCCCTTAACCACGTGCTTACAGGATTCGCACTGGAGACATTTTGATAATAGGTTGGTGTTCATGCCAAATGGCTGTGCGAAGACGGATGTCCCGACCTATACATTCTTAAGAACATACAAGAAAACACCGACCCGGTGCAGGTTCTCACGTTTGAGAAAAATGAATATTTAGTAGGACTACCTTACAAAGAGCAAGCGGCCGCCGAGCGTGTAACCAGAAATATTTCAGTAACTGTTAAGTCATCTTTCGAATTAGCTAGCCTTAAGTGTATTTGTCAACAAATCCTCCCATTCGTATTAATGTAAGAAATGTTGCTGACGCTGACCGCTTCTATGGTCCTTTATCAGTTCGAGTGCACTTGTTTAAACACTTACATCTGTCGAACGGCCCGGCACCTGTCGAAGCGTATTAATCAGCGCCTTCCAAGATGATGTCGTCGAGGTGTTACCGGGGCCATAACTAACTCAATTATGGCTCAAGTTCATGAAATTGGGAGTCAGATTGACCCACTCCACTGCTTTTGAATACTATACAGGGTACCTCTACTCCAGACTAAAGGCTTGCCCATCTGCACCATTGTTAATGCCGTGGTGATCAGTATTCCGTTGTGTCATCCGTTTTGTGTTCAAAAAGGAAACTGCTCAAAGCTCTCAAGCTGGTCAGATAAAAATTACGCTTGTAAGGCCAGCTGCAATCGTTCACATGCATCCTTAACTTAGTTGGATCTTATCGTTTACGTTTGCTAGCGCATTATACAACTGGACAGTACATAAGCTGAATCCATTTGAACAGGTCGAATGCACTATTACGCTCACAGCTATTTTCCTCATATGAAGGTACAAGTCCGACTCGGATGAGGAAAATAGAGCAACAAGTTGGCAGTTGGAAGATGCAAACATTTCCTATTGTTCGATTTTAACTAGAAAATTATACCCATGGAATTGATAAAACACAAGGTTGCGAAGAGCATTCCTTTAGATAAATCTCATAAGGTTTTTACGTTTATAGCTTGATAGATAGATAGATATAGATAGATAGATAGATAGATAGATAGATGGATAGATAGATAGATAGATAGATAGATAGATAGATAGATAGATAGATAGATAGATAGATAGATAGATAGATAGATAGATAGATAGATCGATACAGATAGAGAGATAGATGGATAGATAGATAGATAAATAGATAGGTAGGTAGATATATAGATAGATAGGTAGATGGATAGATAGATAGATAGATAGATAGATAGATAGATAGATAGATAGATAGATAGATAGATAGAGATAGATAGGAACACACAGATACTGTGAGCTCATTGGCAATACGTCGCGCAACAAGCAGAAGTCATGTATTAAATTGCGCACCTAATCGTCAGCCCGCGGTAGCTCAGTGGTGGAGCAGCGCACCGGAAATTCGTGGGACCGGGGTTCGATTTCCCCTCGGGGCAGATTATTGTGTGAAGTTTAATCGTGACTTATACTTTCTACGAATTATAAAATGGAAAGTGGAAGCAGGATAGACTGGTGAAGCGCGATAAATATTAGCGAATCAGAGCGAGGCAGAAAGTAAGCTGTCTTAATCGATACATTGGTCAGTCCACTCAAGCAGCGGATACCACAGTATACGTAAGCAGACATAGATATACACACACACACAGACGTATGGTCACGAGACATAGGACGTACTTTTCAACTGATTAAGTGATGCACTCCGGTGGTTGTCAGCGTGTGGATTGAAAGCTGTTTGAAAGTGTGTTAGCCCCAGGGCAGAAGAAGCGCTTGAATAAACGCCCCCTGTTTGCATGATTAAGGTTGTGTACTCCTGATCACAATAGCTTCTGCCGTCCGAAACATTCGTTTCCTAAGTCCCTTGGTACAACATAAAACACTTTGATGGCATCAGTCAGCTTGTTTTGATGATCGCTTCCGACTAGATGTTCCAGCATAGAACACTTGATGCAACCGACAGCGAATTTCTGCAATGCCATGAGACAGTGTTCCAACATCCGTTTTCAAAGGAAACATTCAGAAACACCCTGGTTCATCTCGCACAACAATATTTGGGTTACGAAGCCAAATCCTCTACTGACTAAGAGGCCGTCAGGGAATTGAGATCTAATCCAGATTTACTAATTTCCAGACCCGATGACTGATCAGGATGGGTGCCGATAGATACAGCTGACTATGTCTCCAAGATACATTCCATATTGCGGGACACGGGAAATGTCTTATGTGAAACAGTACATTAGTATAAGACCGCGCAGGATGAGCACGACATCAAGCAAAGATTGAAGAAGCTGAAACACATGAAACTGCTAGATGACGCACTGGTGGAATGGCTAACTCCAGTTGGATCACAACCTCCTCGACTTTACGGATTACTTAAATTACACAAATCACAGTTTCCTCAGCCTCCGATAATTGCCATTTGGAGCTAAGCTTTACACTGCGTTGCGAAATGGATTGTAGATCTGCCAGAATCAGTGCGTCGCGACTTATGCATTTACACTCTGAAAGACACCTTCGAATTTGTGAAACATGTTGGATGCATGAGAGTAAATGGTAACTTGATGCTTTTCCGAGGTTGAATCACTTTTTACGAAAGTTCCGCCGATAAAGACGGGTAATTTGGTTTGTTATTACTTAAACCAAAGGAACATAAATGTGAGTATTCCAGTGCAGAAACTGAAGGAATTAATCTTATATGTACTTTCCACAGACAGTTTTTGTTTGATGTAATCTGCTACAGACAGATCGACGGAGTCGCCATGCGGGCTCTTCTTGGACAGTTTCTTTCTGACATTTTTCTTGCAACGCTCGAACATGGACCTATACAATCCATCATCTCGTCAGTTGATTTCTATTGTCGATACAACGATGACACGTATAAAATCTGTGACTCAAACACCGAGGTTTCCATTCTGTTGAACCTGTTGAGCAGTTCACATCCATTTTTGAAGTTCACCATTGAAATCGAGAATGATGGTAAACTGGCCTTCTTGGACATTTTACTAAGGAGACAAAAAGACGGTTCACTAGAAAGAAGCGTGTTTTGGAAAACGGCGCAGGTCGGTCAATACAGGTATTTTCTAAATTTTGTACCCTTGAAGTACAAACGGAACCTTGTTCGTTGCATGCACTATCGCGCCGCCAAATTATGTAGCCCACAGACGTTGGAGGCCGAAAAGAACTTTGGTTTCCAAAAGCTGCAAGTAAACGGTTATTCAGTCTACTTCAACCGAAAGCACGCAGTGATTCATGATCGTCATGAATCGATGACAACTGTCCCCAAGTTAGATCTGTTTGTATCAGTTCCTTATAAGGGCGATATTGCTTTCGATTTGCGGAACAAAAGTTTCCGTTGCAGTAGCTCGAACGTTTCCAACGGCATATCCACACATCATTGTCGAAATCGCACTTTTTGTTGCCCAACGTCTCAAAGACAGACTCCCGGTCCAGTCCGAATCTTATATTTTATAACAAGTTACTTGCACCTGTGATGTGAAGTACGTCGGACATACGACTAGGCGTCTGTCTTAATGGATATCTGAGCACTGTCTTATGGCATTGCAGAAAGTCGCTGTCGGATGCATCAAGTGTTCTATGCTGGAACATCTAGTCGGAAGCGATCATCAAAACAAGCTGACTGATGCCATCAAAGTGTTTTATGTTGTACCAAGGGACTTAGCAAACGAATGTTTCGGACGGCAGAAGCTATTGTGATCAGGAGTACACAACCTTAATCATGCAAACAGAGGGCGTTTATTCAAGCGCTTCTTCTGCCCTGGGGCTAACACACTTTCAAACAGCTTTCAATCCACACGCTGACAACCACCGGAGTGCATCACTTAATCAGTTGAAAAGTACGTCCTATGTCTCGTGACCATACGTCTGTGTGTGTGTGTATATCTATGTCTGCTTACGTATCCTGTGGTATCCGCTGCTTGAGTGGACTGACCAATGTATCGATTAAGACAGCTCACTTTCTGCCTCGCTCTTATTCGCTAATCTTTATCGCTCTTCACAAGCCTATGCTGCTTCAGCTTTCCATTTTTTAATTGTAAAAACCTTATGGGATTTATCTAAAGGAATGCTCTTCTCAACCTTGTGTTTTAGCAACTTCCTGTTATATATTCGATACCAATCATGTCTGGGCTCCGAATAAATGGCAACGGTACTTATTTGGGCAATGGTGTTGCGTCGAAATCGCTCACAAACCGCTGGCATGCATTATGTCCCGCAGAAATCCCGGTGGCAAGCTGTCGAGATGGGCGCTTCACATTGAGGAAATATCAGGAAAAAATGAAACGGCGGATTTTTATCGCTCACGAAAAGCGAGGATAATTTGCTGAGCGTCAACTTCGATGTCATTCGCTGGTTGCTGGGGCAGTATCAGATGATGTTGTCGTCTGAACAAGGGAAATACAAGCCCCTGAACGGGTAATAACAGCAAAAATAATGAAGCAGGTTGCATCAAGCTAGACCCAAGGTCAGCAATTTAGGCCTTAGACGCGGAGTTTGAAAAATTGCCCGTCAATGAAGCTGGAATTCTGGTGTGGATAGAAGAGCGAGACGCTACTCCGGCGCAGGTGACGCCCTTGAAATATGGAAAAGTTTGTGATCGCTTGTCACCATATAACTCACACCGGGTGCCCGAGGGCATATGAGTTAGTAAAGGATTTAACCCATCCTAAACGTTTGACCTAAAACATACGGTGATGCTCGTCCTTTGATGAATTCGTGCCCAGCGGAATTTAGCTCAAATGAGAAATCTTTGTTCACCAAATTGGTTTGATCATCGGTGATGAGTGACAATCAACAATTTTACAAGCTAAGCTAAAACACCTAGGATTTCCTATTTAAACTTGTACTGGCTCGAAATAATCGAGTTGCATTCTGTTTACAGAATTAAACTTCGATTTAGCAAAGGTAATAAGGTTACTGGTGGTAATCTATGGGGTCATTTGGGGACCATTTGTACAGCCTAGGATGTTGACGACTACCCATAGTATACAAGCATACAGTGATGGACACACACAGGTTCAACTGCGTCTTTGGTTCCGTAGTTGCTATGTTTATATGTCTGAAAGTCCTGTGTGGCATTGGTAGTAAGCTACTTTCGGCAATAACTGAGTTAACATGCAATTTTTGGTTTCGGACCAAGCTTGAAGGTAGACCAGACCCTAGTCGTATATTCTGCAAATGGACTGGAGGAGTTTGTTTTCGGCGCAAGTGACCCACTGGAGGCATTGACACGCAGGTTGATGTGAAAAGCTACAGAAAACGCAAACCTAATAGTCTACTCAGTCCTCTGCAATAATGCTGAAAAATGCACAATGAACAATGCATTTATACGGGTTAAGAAGCGTTGCTATACAAGTTCCGTTGCATAGTTGCTGGTATATTGAAATAATAAAAATAATAACAAGCGATAATATCTATGATCCTAATAAAAAGAGTAAAACTGTCAGTACATCAAGTACGAATATATGGACTTATTGTTTGCTCCTCTGTACTTTTGCAATCCATGTAGATTCGCAGCACCAGAAGTTAACATCAAACGCATCCATGCTTGACTCCAGGTGTAGGATGGAGACGCAGCGCTAGGTGACAAAGTGTACTTGGATGAGTGCATCATACAACCGTCTTTTAAATACTGTTACTGTCGGTGCAGAGACGACCGATTCTGGGAGAGCATTCCACAGATGACAGGCGCGAATGGAAAATAAATTACTAAGGCACTCCAGACGACTACGCTGTTAAGTGTGTTTCAATGTTAGGTCCCTCAGTGTTGTATGTTGCTGTTGCAATAAGGGGCGACACACATGACGTGGGTCTCTCAGAATTAAGTACGCCATAAGCAGGTCGCCTCGTAGTCTGCGATAGTTTCCACTAAATACCCTCAATCAATTCAACCACTCCTGGTTTGAAAGATTGCGAATTCCAATTACCTTCATAAATGCCCGAAGTTGCAGCTGCTTCAGTGCATTAAGGTCCTGTTTCAGCCAAGGATGCCAGGCTTGATTTGCTTATTCGACATGGGCGCGAACATACGCACTGAGCATTAGTGGAATTATGGAGATGTTTATTTGTCCAAACGCCCGTCGCAACAGTCCGGCGTGTTGGTTTCCAGTTTTCGACGTCTTTTCAAATTGCCTGGAGCAACCCACGTCACCTTGAATCAGCACACCCAAGTCACCTTCGACAGTTGATTTTTGCAGTACATTCGTTTCGAGCCTGTGTGAGTAGCTGCTGTGATGTCGGAAGGGAAGTACCGTGCATTTACTCACGTTGAAATGCAGTAACTTTTGGGTTGACCATTAATATACCATATCTAAGTCACCCTGAAGCAAATGTTGGTCAGCTTTCACCCGGGTCATATGCCAAATCTTAATATCGTGGGCAATTAGGAACTTTGAAGCGATTCTTTGTGCAAGGCCATTAATAAACGCCAAAAAAAGTGGACTTGGTATTGAGCCTTGCGGCAAACCACACTCTACTTGTATGGGGTCCGATAAATAGCACCGAACTCTGACCACTAATTGCCGTTGAAGTAGAAAGTTGGCAATCCAGCTTTAATGACTGCATTTTATCTCCAAATTCTGGAGCTTGCAGAGTATTATTCGATGGTCTAGAAGGTCGAAAGCCTTCGAAAAATCCAGGTAGATCATATCAACACCTCTAACGTCAGCTAATGTGGTCCAACTAGTGCATGCAATTAGTAACTTCGTTGTGTATAACCGCTGTCGACGAAAGTCGTTCTGCTCAGGCGCAATGATGTTGCAAGTTTCCTGATAACACACAAGGGCATCGGATTCCATGAATTCCATGCCCTTGGAATGTGTAGGAAAAGGGGATACTGAGCGGAATTAAGTGGGCTCATTTCTGCTTCCATCCCTGTGAACCAGGGTTATTATTTTAAGCTTCCACATAGCGGGAACTTGGTTCTGCTCTATGCAGCACTGGAAAAACTGAACTAAATTTCCTTTTAGTTGGCTTGCTGCTGATTCCATTTCCTCTTCACGAATCATATCGACACCAGGCGAGCTGTGTTTGCGTAAAAGCGTCAGCTTTTGCAATACAGCCTGTGATAAAAGTGATGCGGGTTAGTCTTTGCGGAGGGATAACAAAGGCTGGAATATTGCTTGGTGGCAGGACCCTCTAAAACTTGAGAGCATTTTACATTCGTAGGCCGTTTGCTGTTTCCACAGCTGTCCTTGTTGGGAAATCGGCCGTCCTGAGTGGAGGAAATCCTTGCCTTACCTTCCGTAGGCTTGTACAGTAGTTTGTGGAAAGCACTTATAATGGGACGGAACCAGCCAATGAGAGCGTTTTACGCTGAGGGCTATTGATTTGGCCATAAATTGAATGTACCGTTAGTTGGACGTTAAGCAAAATATACGTGCCAGCCGTACGCCGGTCTCCTGCTTTGGGAAGTCGGGCTGATCAGAGTGCACGCTAGCAGCAGGTCATCGGTAGGTCAGCTGAAACCATAACAACTTAATGTTTATGGGATGTTCTGCTGCAATGCGTCATCGACTTCCGTGAGCAGTTGAGTACAGTGGTTACGTTGGGCTACGTGATTGTTCCAACATTCTGGTGTTGGAGATTCTCTGTACGCTGGCCATGCTGCGTTGCTTAGTGTCATCCGTTGTCTAGTCCTGCTGCTAAAGGAAGTAACTGAGTAACATTTATTGCAGCTCCTATCTCTGAAACTTCTGCAATTATCTGACTGAATTTGTTGACGAACTCGAGCCAGGTGATTTCAAAGTGTTTTTCTGCAAGGGACGACTAAATTTTAGCACTGACGAGCTGGTCTAATCGATCGTAGCTTGTGATAGTTCACACAGTCTTGGCTTTCTCATTCTGATATTTCGCAGATCAGGCAAAGTTGAAACTGATGACTGCCTGATCAGTGCTACCCAACTGGCAGTCTACAACTGAAACATCGACCATATGCTCCTCGTTGGTAAGCACAAGATACGGCAAACATGAACTGCTATTTCTTCCTTACCAAATGGGCAAGGTTGTATTACTGTAAAGAGGAAGAGTGGTTACGAGCTCATGTAGATCGGCTTTGTATTGTCCTCTGCTCTAAACAGGCATTCTAAACACTGAAATCTTCCATGAAAAATATTTGATTGTACTTTAGCTGTAAACTGCATATCTAAGAAACCGCATGAAATCACTCGGTTTCGGGTATAGGGTTGGAGGGCGATACACCAATGTAATAAGGCAAACGTCTGTGCCTTTTAATTGAGTTGCAGCAAAGGAAATCGGGGAACTGCTAGTCTGAATCCCTCAAAGCTTCGCACTGTAAGTCGTTTCAGTAAAACAGGATCATCACTCCTCTTTTTGTGAGTCTATCGATCCGAATAAGTGACATGCCCGGTAGCGAACCGTCAGCGTCTGTCATACCTGTATGCAACCACATCGCCGTGATACTAAAGACACCATATGACACAGAAGTTTGGCCAACTTTTAGTTGGGCAGGTTTATTAAAAAAAACCCAAAGCATTCGTATTTAAGCAAGCTAGTTTCTCGGTTTCTAGCGGTTCACAGAGTGTTAAAGTTTGTAAGTGTGGGCGGTCGGCAATTACTAGATTTTGGATAAGCTAATGATGCCGCGTCTGAAAGTTGACTGGGCTAACGTGCTTCTTAATGTTCCTTCAGGCCTACGTCACAGTCAATTAACGCAGTAGTCGTTAAGCTCCTTTAACAGCTTCGTTGCATTTGCAGTTTCATTTGTTTTGATATTTGAAATTTGCAAAGCTTCTGCGACGTAAATCTGAAGCTCAGAAGAAAGACCTTTCGATTTCTCCGCCATAGATAAAAATATCGGTTGCTTTTTGCTTTGACTGAACTACAGTTTTAGGATTCTATTTCCGCACCCTCCATAAGTTGTTGAGTGTGGTAGCCTGGTCAGCGATATCGTTACAATTTTATCTATGGAGTGTTCTACAGATAAGCAGTCAACGTGCTAATTTCTTTCTTTCTGGCCTCTTGAACATCGTTAGAAGCGTGTCCTGACACGCCATGTATCAAGATTGTGTTTAGGCAGTCTTGTTTGCTTGTCTCCCTCTTCGGTGTTCCTTCATGATCGTCTCACGATCCAAGCAACACCAGGGTAGATGTGCATGCGTGTCTTAGCGCGCTTACAGCGTTCAAAATTTTTTCTACGTCGGTGCAGGATTCTAGTGTTACTCGCAAACGTCTGGGTTCTCCATTGTGTGGAAGAGTTCAGACGACGAGTAACTCTTGATAGGTATATGTGTTTGACTTTGATACTCAAAATCAAGCACAATGAGTTACCTTTGTATTGGTCGTCAGTTGACATTCTTAGCAATATGATGGTGGTAGGTTAGGGGATTTTGTGAACACAACAGCTTGGGCAATATTGGTTAATTTCATTTTTATTGATTTACAAGATATGGTAATCGTTTGTCCTGCACTGCTGACAAATGTTGATTCCTTGCTTTTTGTCCTTGTATTCGCGTTAACCGTGTTGACATAAGAGAAGAGGCCACAACGAGGACCTCCAAGTTGAGCTTTGCAGCAATCTCTGCATATGTATCTGATTTTCCGGTGGGCTTTGTTTCGACAATAGCCATTTGAGATACAGGTACCGAAGGATGGTGTTCGGCTGTTTCATCATTTATAATGCTCTACGTCAAGACTAGTGGAATTTGCTTAACTAGGCGTTTCGAGTGGTGCCTGATTTTCTTTACCGTTAGTGCTGTTAAACTCTCATAGGTACGGCCAGTTTTCGCCTGGCGTTCTATCAAAATTTGGGAAGCAAACGGAGATGGGAACCTGGCTGATTGCGGTTCAGGGGAAGTAAATTTTCTGCATTCCTTTGCTTAGAAACCGCTACGCTTCTGAGACGCACACTCGCTTTCATTGAAGTAGACTTACCGTTTATAAACTGCTCGGCTTCTGCGGTTAGCCGGTCGCACTTCAGTACCAGGATAAGTAAGCACTTAATGAGTGGGATGGTGAAGCACGCAGTACAGAACCAAAGTGCATCTTGGGAGCTATTTCACTCTCGTACCTTTTGTTGGGACACATTTGCACATTTCGGCTGATACCATTCCAAACAGTGTGAGCAAGCCAAACTTATTTTACCTAATACATGGCATTCTCCCAATCAGCAAATGCCTTTTGTTTGGTGCCTTTTAGGATTCGAATTTCTGCCATTCTTCGTAGTGTCATTATCTGACCATGTAGGTTAGTTGGCGTTCTGTACTTTTCCAGCTTTGATAGCGGTGCAGTTCTCGGAACGCATAGATCAGCATTTCTTCGGTAATTTTTATCACGAGTAATTTGGTTTATTAACATTACTATCGTTTCACTTTGTTAGCCTCCCACTATAATATACGTTGCAGACCTCTAGCATTCTACAGCTGCAAGCCGAAAGAAGTGAAACTCAGTGTCAACAACGAATGTCGCGGAATGTCGGTGGACACTCGCAGAACGTGCTAGCCAATGGAATCAGGCGAATACTTCTCTGCAAGTGAAACGACGGTGGTATTTTGGAGATCTTTTTCGTAGAGCTTTGTGGGCTTGAAACATAGTTCATTTATAAATATATATATAAATATTGATTTATAATGCATACTGATTGATTTCACTACCACATTGGTGCGATGTGCAACGTTGCCAATACTTCATCGGGGTATAATGAACGCCAAGAGAGAATAAAACATGACGGCTGCAGGCGAAACGCGCCTTCACTCAATTGTCAGACAGAGTACAGGCGTCGCTGTTGATGCTCACAGTAAAGTTTAGGGCGGTGGACGAAATTGTTGAGGCTCATTAGGCTACGTGGGGTGCTTGTTGAAAGCCAGGGTCAGGTTGCAGCTATTACGTTTACATCGTGTTTACCAAGTACCTGAAATATAGCTACCACCGTTCCTCTCTCAATCATAAATAAATCAATAAATCAATATTTTATTCTCGACTATGCGAGACACGCCCATGGAGGCATGATCAGATATGTACAACGGTACAAACATTTTATGGCAACTGTAACAGTGAGAGTAGAAAATCGTTCACATGTCCATGACTGGAACAGTACAATAAATAAATAAATAAATAAATAGTTTATTCTCACTTTTATAGACACACCGACTCAGGGATGATCAGGGCTTAAAAACAGATGTGTAGCACGACGATACATCGAGTTCAATCGTGTGTAGTTGAAAAGGTGTCGGGAAGAGTTGATGTGTGAGTCTAGTCGACTTGCCAGTATGTAGTTGTGGGCAGTGACTTTATTCAGTGGCGAGTCACATCCGCCACGTCGCAGTGTTGTTAAGCGGACATTTGTGGCTTTTTATAGGGAGAACGCTTGCCAGGCGAAAACCCAACACGTCCTGCAACACTGCCGTAAAGCATTCTGAACATTGATGTTTGACTGGCAAAGCCGCTTGACGACTGGTTTTACCTTCGGTTTTTCGCAGAGTAATGGCTTCTAATTTCCTCTGTGAGTTAGACAGGTAATTTGATCGGGGTCGCCATGATTTTTGAGGTCGGTGGAGGAGAGGGACATCGCGATTATTCTTATTGTTGGATGTCCAGGTGAGCAAAAGTTCAACTTTTCCGCTGTCCAGCTTTTTCAGATATATAATGTTTGGGAGTATGAGAATATGTCCAGTTCTCCATACTAAACAAGGGTTATGGTGATTGTAGTTCGGTCCTTTCGGAGTTCTACCAGGCTCCATGTAAGTCCTTGTGGGTTGCTACGTGGTTCGCGCATGATAAAAGAAATGTCGCTGGCAAGATAGACATACTTTCACTACTGATTTTCGTTGACGACTTTGGAAATTTACTTCGGGGGTCCAAATAATTGGCCTGCCCAGTTGCCTGATTTGAACCGCTAACCTTCCTTCCTCTGGGGTTATTGAAAAAGAGGAGTTTACAAGACAATGTCTATTTCACTGGAACAAGTGAAAAACTGTCTTTTCAACGAATGTCGCACCATCAACATGGAAACTTTGTAAAAACTTCCAGCCCATTGCCTTAGACGATTTCCGCACTGCAAGCAAAAAGCTGGCGGACACTATGTGCATCTTCTTCGTTGACCTACACATCACCGTTTTATCCTGTTGATGCCAATATACGTATTTATCTTTATCGTTGGTTTCTGGACTAAACTGGTGCACGAGCAAATGTTGCCAAAGATGCGCCGTGCCAGAATGCATTTAACGTGCAAAGCTAAATCGACAACGCTTAGACTGACCACTTATATGTAACTTGGTTTACAATGCGAATACTTGGGTTTCATGATTAAACCTAAGGAATAGGGAACGATGTAGACGAGATGGTGATTTGAGATTAGTATTTTTATCGTCTTCATCTGCGTACAGACACCGACGTGGGATGAGTGCTTTTAAAAAATAACATATCGGTCACATAAAGGGGAAAGAAAGATGGTCAGCGATTTTTCAATAAGAATATGGACCGTGAAATCGTTGCTTATCTATCCTTTTGGATTTTAGATCCGGAATTTGCAGTAACATCTGCCAGAAAACTTACCTTAAGAATAACTGGCTTGTGTTGGACACCATGCGTGAAAACCCACATACGTGTGCTTTGGTTCCACGATTTTTCACTCAGTTTTGCGAGGCATTTCGCATCATGCTTTGTAGCATACGTTAATCTCAGTATCGGCGAAACTAATATATCATCTAGCAATACAGCTTCTCCCTTCCATGCCAGTAGAATATCGCCTTATCAGTGGATAAGTTGGAATGAACACTCAAGACTCTGGCGGGAAAATAGGCTATGCAGCAGCGAGTAGAATTTATGAAGCATAACTTTTCAAGACTCCATTCTCAAAACGTTAAACTTCATATTTTTCAAGGCCTAATGATAAGCCAAGCCTAGTTTACTTAGGTGGGTTGTTGTAAGCTAACTTTCAGTCTAAAGAGCGTCGCCAGGAACCATTTTTGTCATTAGGTGGGATAACACTAAGCACCTATTGAACAATCCTTGATCGTGTCAGTAAGGCCAGTTAAAGCGCAACCACAATTCTACAGCAGTAGCCCGGTTATGGTGCACTGTATTCTTGATTTTTCAAGCTTGCATTCGTTCCAACCAAACCGAAACCCGGTATGTATCGATCGGCGAACTTGCCACGTGGCGTGACGTAGTTGACTGCAACTCAACGATCCGCGCCCCTCCAGCGTTTTCATGATGGACGAGAATGGCAAGTGCACCTGCACTCAGCTGCATGCATACACCTATCACTCCGGTCGTTCACACCCATGTGACCGAGTGAGAGACATTTTGAGTTAAGCATCATCTACTATTGGATAGTTGGCAATGTAGTGCTCTCTCGTCTCATCCGAAGATGTGTCTCTTGATCAACGTGTAGCGAACTAAAAGAGGACAAGTATTCTGGGACTAATACTATATATATATATATATATATATATATATATATGGTTGGCGGCATCCGGTTTCGGATTTCCTTTCCCTGTGGCCAGCCACTGTACTCCAGCGCCTACAGAGGGACTATGGGTGGCTTGCGCTGCACCACTTACAGTTCCATCCACACAATCCATATCCAGTGTAAACTCGAAGGAATAAGACCGAGAGGCTTGTGGATGGAAGCCAGGTTACATAAACGAGCCAGCCCACACTCCTTCAAAGGCAAACACAAGCATACTTATATGGGGAATCAAGCGCACACAAGGCGGTGGCTTGACCGTGGTCCGCTCCACACTGACTGCATGGAACCACTCTTTGATCCTAACACGGCCACAAGGACCATGCACTCCGTCCCCTCCAGCAACGACCAACTGTCTCCTGGAGAAAGTATGGACGAGGTAGTGGGTACTAGACAGGTAGGCACCTTGCCAACATGCACATCAAGCGCAGCAACACCGGGGATATCAAGCAACATCCAAGCACTTGAGTGAAAGAGTACAAAAAAAATAAATCGAGTAGTGCATAAGGGGACGGTGACACAAATCTTAAATTAATGAGCAAATGAAATAAGTTGTTTACAAACAAATCCGAGATAAGTTCAAGTGGTCTGAAAGTAGAATTCACGGAAATGCCTCAAACACGAAACTTTTATCGAAGTTAACTACAATCCGCTTAAGCGAGGTGTGCAAGTTTATAGAAGAGAGTACTGCTAGACATTTATATGAGAAAGAAAAGCATTAGGACAAAATTGCATACCCACCACCTGAAATAAATATACGTACCATGCAAGCACGCTGTTACTAAATCGAATGCAACGTACCTACAAACGCTGCGTTGGTTCTGCCTACCTTCTCCGCCGGAACCATCGTCGCTTCCGTAGTGGTCCCGAGTGGCCTCGCTCATGGCTACAAGGCCTGCCCGACTCAGGCACTCGCTACCACATGTTCTACAGCACCATGCGCTCGTTGTTGATGAATTACAACCCATGGGTGCTTACCGCTTCCGCAATTGCAGCTTTATCTTTGAATGTATGAGGTCCTTCTCCCGCACTTCAGCAACTGCCTTCGTGATCAGAACGCGCCCTGCGCGCTGATCAACCGCCTTCGATTCCCATGATCTGCAATCAAGATTAGAACGTGAGAGGCTCACTTCGATCACGTCTTGGTAACGTAACTTTGGTTTCCTTACATGCAGCTTCCCTTACAGAGCCTCCTTGGCTTCGCTACGCCTAATCAGTAAATCTTTCCACACTGACCCCGTTCTTCCCTTACTTCGCTGTCTTCATTCCGTCTTCCATCGGATTGCATTTCTGTAACTAGACAGTCAGCTCTGTCCCTTACATTAATCTAATCACATCTGACCAGTCGCTTGCTTTCTGACTGCATACATACTACCGAGAACTAACTGATCCAAACACTACATATCCAATCAACCTATTCCCTTAACCCAAGAAGCTACTGGGAGACCAAACTACTAGTGACCAAACCGCCTAATGGAAAGGTTACATCTGACCACCGAAAGTTTCCGTAGCGCAATTTTCTGTCAAACCTCTTAACCTCGGAGTTACTAGGAGACATTCCTCGTTTCCTCATCCTGTAATCTCTCAGAATGTTTGTATCACTTACCTTCGCTGGTTGGTTGATGTATTCTCAAACACTGTAGGAATCCACCTGTGACCAAAGTGTCTAATGGAATGGCTACATCAGGCCACTGAAAGTTTCCCGTAGCGCCAGTTTCTGTCGATCCTCTTCACCTCAGCACTTCTACTTAGTAGCAACTAGTGGTCGTAGGCTCCATGCATCTCTGCATATCCGGAGCTTGCTAAGTGCCACCCTCTTTCATCCCCAACCTTCATTCTTCTTGACTGTCTGCGTCCCATTCATTTGCAGTCCGTTGACTTATCCTGGGACACTTAAGGTATCCACAAGCCACTTGAAGGCTTCACCCCAATGCAATTGCTAGTTGCGGATACTCTCTATCTCACCTTGTATTATCAGTTCTTCGTGTTACCTACGTCACCACTTTCCAGCCGCAGCTAGTCATTGCAGGCAGCATACATATCTACGCTAGTAGCCACTTTGCATCTCTCCAACTTACTCTCTGGAATCGTTAGCATCCTACACCTCCAATGGTTTGTTGACTTCTTCTGTCACTGTAACTATCTAATAAAAACCTAAAAGGCTCAATGGAATTCCGTTGCTGCCCACTGGTTCTCTCTCTTAGCACAATTATCCTTCGTTCTTCTTATCTTCATTACGTTTACTGCAGTGATTCATTGTAGGCTCCATATATCTTTGCGCTTATCCGGAGCTACTGGAATACATTCTTCGTTTCTTCATCCTGTAATCTCTCAGAATGTTTGTATCACTTACCTTCGCTGGTTGGTTGATGTATTTTCAAACACTGTAGGAATCCACCTGTGACCAAAGTGTCTAATGGAATGGCTACATCAGGCCACTGAAAGTTTCCCGTAGCGCCATTTTCCGTCGATCCACTTAACTTCATTACTTCTATTTAGTAGCAGCTAGTGGTCGAGCGCTCCATGCATCTCTACGCATATCTGGGGCTTGCTAAGCGCCACCCTCTTTTATTCCCAACATTCATGCTTCGTGACTGTCTGCGCCACATCCATTACTGTCCGCTGACTTATTCTGGGACACATAAGGTATCCACTAGCCACTAGAAGGCTTCACCCCAATGCAATTGCTAGTCGTGGATACTCTCTTTCTCGCTTTGTATCAGTATCAGTTCTTCGTACTATCCACGTCACTACTTTTCAGCTGCAGGAAGTCATTGTAGGTAGCATACATCTTTGCGATAGGAGCCACTTCGTATCTTTCCAACTCTTACTCTCTTAAATTGTTAGCATCCTACACCTCCACTGGTTTGTTGACTTCTTCTGTCACTGCAAGTATCTAATAAAATACTAAAAAGCTCAATGGAATTCCGTTGCTGCCCACTGGTTCTCTCTCTTAGCACAATTATCCTTCGTTCTTCTTATCTTCATTACGTTTACTGCAGTGATTCATTGTAGGCTCCATATATCTTTGCGCTTATCCGGAGCTACCAGAATACATTCTTCGTTTCTTCATCCTGTAATCTCTCAGAATGTCTGTATCACTTACCTTCGCTGGTTGGTTGATGTATTCTCAAACACTGTAGGAATCCACTTGTGACCAAAGTGTCTAATGGAATGGCTACATCAGGCCACTGAAAGTTTCTCGTAGCGCCAGTTTCTGTCGATCCTCTTCACCTCAGCACTTCTACTTAGTAGCAACTAGTGGTCGTAGGCTCTATGCATCTCTGCACATATCCGGAGCCTGCCAAGTGTAACCTTCTTTCATCCCCAACCTTCATTCTTCTTGACTGTCTGCGTCACATTCATTTGTTGACCGTTGACTTATTCTGGGACACTTTAGGTATCCACTAGCCACTAGAAGGCTTCACCCCAATGCAATGGCTAGTCGTGGATACTCTCTATCTCGCTTTGTATCATTATCAGTTCTTCGTATAACTTATGGCACCACTTTTCAGCTGCAGCTAGTCATAGTAGTTAGCATACATATCTACGCTAGTAGCCACTCTGTATCTCTCCCTCTTACTCTCTTGAATTGTTAGCACCACATACCTTCACTGGTTTGTTGACTTCTTCTGTCACTGTATCTAATAAATAACTAGAAGTTTCAGTGGAATTCAGATGCTGTCCGCCGGTTCTCTCCCTTAGCACAATTATCCTTCGTTCTTCTTATCTTCATTACGTTTACTGCAGAGATTCATTGTAGGCTCCATATATCTTTGCGCCTATCCGGAGCTACTAGGAGACATTCCTCGTTTCTCCATCCTGTAACCTCCCAGATTGTCTGTATCACTTACCTTCGCTGGCTTGTTGATGTGTTCTGTGACACTGTAGCAACCCAAAAGTAACCAAATAGCCTAATGGACTGGCTACATCAGGCCACCGAAATTTTCTTGCAGCGCCATGTTCTGTCGATCCTCTTAAACCTAAGCAATTCTGGTTAGCAGCAACTAGTGGTCATAGGCTCCACGCATTTCTGGAGCTTGCTAAGAGCCGCTCTCTTCTATCTCGAACAATCTTTGTGACTGTCTGCGTCACATTTATAAGCTTTTTGCTGATTTATTATGGGTAATTGTGGGCATACATTAGCAACTAAAAGGCTTCATGCAAATTCCATTGCTGATCACTGATACTCACACTTACAGCGACCCTAACTGTTCCTCGTCTTACCTCTGACTCCCGTGTTTAGCAGCAGTCCTTCTTCATAAGCTACTATCATCTTTGCGCATATACTGAGCTGCTAAGGTCCACACTTTAGCCCTCCAAGCTTTAATCCCTGGGACTGCCTGCGTCACATACACTTGCTGTCTGTTGCCCTAATCAGGTGTCCACTAGCAATTATAAGGCCGCACCTAAATGCCATTGCTCATCAGCGACACCTAATTGACTGTAGTACAGCTCTCTCACTGGCTTCTCCCGGCTCAGACCTCCTTAATTATACTCCATTAGCACCACCGCATGATTTGATTAGCTGCACATCGATGCGTCGTAGTCTATTATGCTCTAACTATCCAACAACCTTTTTGTATGCTTGCACTTTACTTGTCCGCTGTCATTCTATCACGAAACCTCTCTTAGCTTTCTTCTGTCGTGCAAGCATATCGAGGTATTCAGCGTAAGCCGCTCTTCTGCCTCACATTTCTAGACCTTTATCTACCCATTACTTGCTGTATTGTCTTAGGCATTTTTTACCTGCATTACTCCAAGTCTCGGGCTAGCATTCCATGGCTCTATCCTGCTTGGCACTATTACCCTAGCACTCTGGCTGCTGCGGTTAGGCCTCAGGTTCTGATATCCTCAGCAACCTTAATGTACGCATGTATTCTGGCTATTCGCTGTCCTTCCGTCAATTAGCCCTTCTTAGCTTTTTAATTCGGCACTCTCTCACCTGGTCAGTACAGAGACGCCCCTTAGCTTCTCATTTACAGGTGTTCATTCCTCAATTATTCGCTGCTATTTTTGCGAAACTTACCCATGTATGAGTCCAACAGACTCATTGGTTTTCCCTGGGTCAGCATATTCTACGCTCCCCAGCGAATCTTCCCACGCAACAGTTGCATCATAGCAAACTGATCCTGTGTTTTCTTTGCTCAACGGCGCAACGCTCTGTATCCAAGATATACGGTAGTAACCAACTTATAGGGCTTTGCCTCCGATGAATAGTCAAAAGACACTTTTAGCATAATCATTGTTACACATTGTACATTATATGTTTCCTCTAAATGTTAGACCATAGGACATAACTAAAGCTTGTGTCCAAGTCTGTTCTTTGCGGCCCTGTTTGTCTCTCACCTTCCCTTTCTCCGAGATCTGGAACTTCTTGGGGACCTGGGATCGGACCGTGAAGGAGCTTGTGCCTGGGACAGGACATAGAAACCCCCAAGGACCTACATATAACACGGCTGTTCAACAAGTGGATAAAAATGTACTCACTACCATGACCGTCGTCCAGTAATGGTAGCTGGACATGACGCCTTCATACTCCTGCGAAGTTTCCATATCCTGAGAGACCTAGACGCAAGAATCGGAAGTTTTTTGCTCACCTGGACACGAAGATGACAAAAGTCTAACCCTCCATAGGCCTCAGCCATTTTGGCCGCCCCGACCAAAAATAACCTGTTCAGCTAACAGAGGAAATTAGAAGGCAATTGACGGCGGTTAACCGAGGGTTAAATCAGTCGACGACCTGCTCTGCCAGTTTTACATTTGTGTACAAACGGATTTCTGACAGTGTTTCAGGACGTGGTGGGTTTTCGCCTGGCAAGTGTTCTCCCTATAAAACGCCACAAATGTCCGCTTAACAACACTGCGACGTGGCGGATGTGACTCGCCACTGAATAAAGTCACTGCCCACAACTACATACTGGCAAGCCGACCAGAATCCTAATGTAATATTTTCCTGACAAGTTTTCTCTACAAACGGAATGCCCAGCCTGTTTACACTACGCACACTAGAACCCAACTTGTCGTCATGCATTGACGAATTTATACCTCAAAATTAATTTTACAATTTCCAAAGCCTGCACAACTTTCGGCTTACTGCCGATTACATACATAGCAACGTGTTTGTTGCGAAACATAATTGCTTGTGAACGTTGATCATGCCTGATCTGGTGTGTCTCGGAAATTCGAGAATTTTTATTTATTTATTTATTTAATACTCAGTTGTCCATCTAAGAGTTTTTCGGTATCCGCGTCGAATCCATACTGATCACATGACCGAGCCACCTCAGGTGTCTCAGCAAAAGTATGCACTCTACTGCATATATCTCATTTTGTCGCAACACTTCCGTGTCTGCAACTCTGTCGCCTCAACGGATGCGCAAAATCCGTCGCAAACACTGCTGATGGAACCGCTCGAGATACCGCACAACACACCGGTACATCCTCCACGTTTCACCGCCGTATAGAAGAACGGACAGAACCATGGATTTGTACACCATAAGCTTCGTGCCAATGGCAAGCTGATGGTTGTTCCACATTTGGTACCTAAGCTTCCCGAATGCCGCAGCTGTCTTCGACACGCGGATACGCAGCTCACTGTGTAGCTGCGGATCAGTCGACTGCACACTCCCAAGGTAACGGAAGCCGGACATGGTTTCCAGTACTTCAGCACCAATGCTGATTCGCGTCAATATGGAAGATTGCACCTCTGGTGAAGGCTGAAAGAAACGAACAGTTTTGCTTGTGTTGATGGTGAGATTGAATTTGCCCGCTGTCGAAGCCAGAGCACTAGTCATGCGCTGCAACTCATCCGCGGTGTGTGCAAACAACGCACAGTCATCAGCAAACAGCCACATTTGGATAGTTGTCTCACAGACTAGACTTCGCGCACAGAAACGACGGATGTTCAGCAACCGCCATCAATACGTTGCTTCACACGAACACCGTAAGCACAAGCAGCAGCAAAAGCACAAGACATCATTGCACGAAAATATATTGAACAGGGCAGGAGACAAGACACAGCCTTGCTTCACACCAGAGACAACTGCAAAGTCATCCGAGGTCTCTTCACTCAGCTGAACCCTCGCTCGCATACCACTGTGCAGACATTCAATTAAATTTACAAACTTAAGCGGGCAACCAAACTTACCCAACACCAGCCACAATGCTTCGCAGTTCAACGTATCAAATGCTTTGCTGAAATCAACAAAAAGTGAGTATTACAGCTGGTGTATTTCTCTACACTTCTCCTGGAACTGAAGAGCCGCAAACACCATAGCTATAGTGCTGCGACCAGAACGGAATCCACACTTCCCTTCCGTCACGTTAGGTTCCACAACCTGACTGACGAGGCGGTTGAGCAGGATTCGGGCAATCACCTTGCCCACACAACTCAGCAAGTTGATCCCACAATGAATCGTGCATTGCTTGCTTCCTTTGCCCTTGAACAGTGGTAGCACAAGGGCATCCTTCAGCTCAGGAGGCACCTCCTCCTCACTCCATACACGTTGCACCAAGTGGTGCAGCGCAGTCAACAACGCGGGTCCGCGGTGTTTCAATACTTCGAGCGGGATCCCTTCGGCCCGGCACACTTGCAGTTTCGCAGCTGAGCAAGAGCTATCTGCTTCTTATCCAGTTTCGGCGTGTCTGCCAGAATCGCCTTCACATCGTGCTGCTTGAGGCCGTTCAATGTAGGCCAGTCTATCTCTGAACGGTTGTTCAAGAGACAGTCAAAGTTGTTTCTCCAGATCTGCATTTTGTATGCAGTCTGTGTGCAGGTAGCGCCTGAACTACCATCGATTAGAGTATTCAGCGGCTCCAATCTCGGTCCATACAGTGATTCACGAGTAAAGAATTCCTTGTGTTGGCGACGTTCGGCGCAGCATTCCATCTGCTTCGCCTTCTCCGTCCACCATGCATTTTTAATGCGAAAATGCTCTCGGGTCAGTCGCCGTCGAAGTTTGCGAAACTGACTATTCTTCTCCAAATCACTGGGGTCTGCCACATTTGCAGCAAATGATGCATTCTTCTCCGACACTAATGCGCCAATCGTCGCATTATTCTCATCAAACCAATCAGGAGGTTTAGATTTTGCACGTCTGATAGTCTCCTCGGCCGCAGCTGTCACCTGGTCGTGAATTTGCTGCCGCTGGTCACCCACTTTGGCTATGCATTCCACCTCACACAGTCGTGCAGCCATCGGCTTCTCCAGCTCAATGCGTTTCGCCACAGTATCGAGGGAAAGAATGTTAAAATTACGCCGATTCACTGCGGGAGTGCAGTGTATAGATTTACGAAAATATATGCACCGTTTGTTCCGCACCAATGTGTGATCAGTGCCACACTCAGCTCCACGCAGTACACGTGCACGCGCACTTCAGGCATATCGCGCTGACGTACGAAGTCATAGTCGAGCACGTGAGCGTGACCACTCCGTGGGAGCGTCAAAGTTACTATACCACTCGCAATCAGTGCAAACCGAGTGTTCGTGATCGTCAGGCCATGAGTGCCACACAGTGAGAGCAGCCTGTCACTGTTCGCATTCGCTGAACCAATGCCATGCGGACCGATAACATCTGTCCACACCGATGCATCACGGCCAATGCATGCGCTGAAGTCACCCAGCAGAAATAGTCGGTCGATCCTCAGTACAGACAGTAACACGGAGGATAGCTGAGTGTAGAATTGATCACGCATGTCATCAGGATAACACATGGTCGGACCGTACGTGCTTATAAAGTGGCAAACATATCTTTTCTAAGTGTAGGCGAATAGTCATCAGTCGCGCGCTGATGCGCGTTGGTTCCCCCACCAGCTGGCCATGGAGGCGATCGGATATTGCAAATCCGACCCCATGATCACGTGGTGCTGAGGCGGCGCTGCTTACTCAGTAGAATGTGTAACCAACACCTGCTTCATGCAACTTACCTTGCTCAGCGAACCAGGTTTCACTGAGGGCAGCAATATCGATGTGGTAGCGCGCCAGCTCCATCGCGACCAGTGCAGTGCGTCGCTCCGGGCGCTCGCTGGAGTTCCGGTCCAGTGTGCGCACGATCCAGCACCGGATGCTGAGTGCTTTGCGCGCAGGCATACGATTGCATAAGTGGGTAATCGCACGCGAGGTGGTTGTTGTGCATCGGAGGTTTGCTTGAGGGACTACACCCGAAGCCTTTGGCTCAACAGGATGACCCACAAGGCAGTGGGTTGTTTGGAAGTTTGCTTTAGGGACTACGCCCGGAGCCGTGGACTCAGTAGCCTGATCCACAACGCAGTAGGAAGCAGATCCAACTCGGGAATGTGATTGCAGAGACAGATTGGGATCTAACTGCCGTCCGTCACATGCAGCCTTGGAGGTATTGGAACTATTTATGTATGTTTTGCGGCCGTAGTAGGATACACCTGCGACCACGGCCAGTCGCAGGTGCGTTTTGGCCGGTTTGCACCAATTTGACGAAGGGCAGCCTGACTGGAGGTGGGCAGTAGCAAACCATTGAACACCCGGAGGTGCCCTCCCGCCGTCAGAGACAATGCGTGGCGCTCGTGCTCTACTCCAATCGAGCTGTGACTTTATAATCCGTAGACCAGTTGTCTCCCATGGCTAGGTTTTACGGGAAGTGGGCCATCAACCACTTCCTAACCTCCGAAAAGGATGGACTAGGATATTCGCAGGGCACCCACACCTGACAGGAGAACGACTCGGGTTCTCCGCTGATGCCTTCGATTAACTGAACACCCAAAAGGCAGCGGGTCTAGCACGTGGTCAGTTCACTGACTCATACGGATTGGTGTCCTGGATCTTAGCAGGGAGAAGGGAGTAAGCCAGCTCCCACCCAACGGTCGCCACGAGAAGGCGCCTAGGAAATGAGCCAATGGTACAATAGTAGCAACAGTGAGTAGACCATCTGTCAGAATCTAGCCACCTCCAGCCTCAGGAAACCATAGGCTCTCCCGACACCTATACATATATATATATGTCAAGCTGTGTATACTTAACATTTTTCACCACTGATTGTTAAATTCGTGTTGTGTGACTTATTAGCTTAATTCATTTTTGAAATTAGTGTGCAGACATTATTCTCTTGATAGCTTTTCCAACCCTTCTCTCCAGCACCAGGAAGTCTCGTCTCTATTAGATGATTTTTTGAACTGATTTACTGCGGATGTAGACAAGTGCCTGATTGGTTAAAACATCGAAGATGCTTCTTCATTTGCTGTTAGTAACGTTGTTTCTTTTCTCCAGCTTCCCCTTGATTTTCTAGCTGTATGTGTCAGACTAACAAGCAGGTGGTATCACTTTGTCTGAGAAAATATAGGAAAGTTAAAGCCGTCCCTCTCTCGAGTGAGTATCCAGTAACCGGAAGTCAATGTTCGTGCATAAATATTAATATGCGAATTTAAATTAAAAATTAATATCATACATCATAGTCCTCGGTTATCAGTGACTTGATTTGAAGAAAAAATGGATCAGTACAAAATTCTACCAGTCAACCGACGTACATCATTAGATAGATACAACGCGGTCATCTCCTACCCAGGGTACCATAGGGAATTGGACTACAACGCGCACTGGCCTCTTCGTTAATCCCCAGCTAATTTACAATACGTTAGTGTTTGTGCATGCTGTTTAGCTAATCTACTTTTGCAAGAATATTGTACACAATTTCTGTAATGCGATACCTTGATGGAGTAGTTTAACCTTTAGATCACAGGCTTTATGGCATTTTGTGCATTCATATGTGCAAAGGACAGAGAAAAAAATCGCGCATTATACACCCTGGCTAGATAAAGTGTAGAAGTGACTACCATATCACTGGCACAGAGGCCATTGGATGAAGATTGGTAGGACCAACGTTGGCATAACATAGACGGAAAAAGACACAAAAGATTACTGACCGCGTCCACAAGCAGTTCATTACAACACCAAGTAAATCTCACTGTCCGGACGACTGGAGTATCAAAACGACTGACACAGGCGGCGTTGATTTACAGCTAGTAGTATAGCTTTCAAAATTACGGTATTGTAGCAGAGATGAGACTTAAAATCGATACACGATTGAAGCAAGTACATGATGCTATGAATTATGCGTCACTTATTTTGTTCTCAACTGTGCTTCATCACTTGCTACCAGTATGCTAATAATGTGTTTCATCTTCATGTATCGAAAAAGAGTAGTAATTTTCAATTGTGGAAGCCAAATTGTGCACATGTTAATCTGAAGGAAATTGATTTACTTGTAGACATAGCAATAAATGAGGGTTCGGTTCAATTTCACTGTGGGACAGCAGTCAATCTGTTAGCTATTCGATGCATTGCTTGGATAGTCCAGACTAAACAGAACAATTTATCAGCATTTACACTCGTGATTTTAAGCGCATTGCCTTGGTTTAATCCCCACTAAAACTAGCGCGGAGTATGTACGTTTGTGCATCATTTGCTTATTTTCAGAGGTAAAGACAAAACGGCGCGCATTCCAAATATGCCATGCATAAATAACTATAAACAGGAAGGACTCCTAAATGCCATGACAGTAAGTTATGTTAACAGCAAAGTGAAACTTTGTATATGTGGAAATAATTGAATTCCAGTCAACATAGAACATAGTAAAGTAGGACGGATGCGATTACTGTTCAAACATGGATTGCACAAGCTCAATGTTTGTGTTTTCATAATGACATGGTAACTGGTCCCTGCAAGTTCTTCTACTAAGGACAGCCAAACGTAACCGGAATTGCAGGTTAATTGCTTTCCACTTTACATCTAGAAATTGCAAAACATATGAGTGGATATTTCTGCTTGATACTGGTTACTGGTACACGCATCAGTCAGCATGCAGAGAAGACAGACAATAAAGTTTCCAAATCCTCTTCCTCCTCTCTCACGTGTAAGGCAAATTATCTTGTATTGTATTTACGGTAGTTCGGGTTCCCATCCAACTCGGTGCATCAAGTTCCTAGGCTCGAATCGCATAAAAGATATCACTACCTGACATTTACAGAAGAAATAACAGCCATTGGAGTAATGCAGTAACCGATTAAGATAATAAAATAAAAATAATTTAAGCCATTAGATTCCAATAAAACTTTAAATAACTCAAAAAGGAGACGAAATCTGGCAGAATCATGCATTTTGTGTCCCTTCTTCAGTACCATTACAAATAACGCATATGCATAAATATGGCTAGCATTGCTACGACCAGACATACTTGAGTTGCAAAAGGAATTACAGAACTACACCACACGACCATAGCGGTCTTATGCTAAAACCTATTTGTTTTGAACGCACAGAACTAGCTTCATCCGTCTTATAGCGACTGGCTCTACAAACCGATGGAAGCAGAGATTCGCGTGACGTAGCATAACTTTGAACGCTGTGCCCAGCAATATCTGCTGATCCGAGATCAATAGATGTTTGCTTATCGGGAGCAACTAAGGCCTACGGGAGCACGTGATGTGAGACATAGGGGTTTGGAAGATTTCTCGCCGAAACCATCTCGGCACATGCTCCTTTATTCGGGAAATCAGAGTTCTATCTGCTATGTCTAGGTAACTGGCTCCGTAGTTACACACGTATTGTTATACACTACGTGAGTTGCATTTATATGCTGAACTTCTTTCTGTGGAGAGACTGGTATTTTTTGGGTTGATCTAACTACGACTTGAGTGACGTAGTAACTTTCCTGCGTAATCGAAAATTCACGCATTTTTTCTTCAGCGTGGAGAAATTGCATCTGAGGGAAAACAACTTATAAACCGTCTTCCTCGCTGCCGTGTCTAATAAATATTTCGGCCCTCGAGCTTGGCTGTGTTTCTCAATAAGCCTTCGAGAGAATCTGCTTGCCACTATTGATTGTATATTTAGTACTAGCCCACTGGCCCGACTGAATACTGCGCCTACATATATGGCAACAGTATGTGATAGGTGTTCAGTTTATTCCTATGCGATGTCGACGCCGTTTTTGATTACCGTTTAGTCCGGCTGTGATATCCGTATTGAAGCTTGGATGTAATGATTGCTGCAGGTCATGGTGCGATCGACTAACATCCGAAGATAGGACAAGTTGAATAGTCCTATTTACTCGCGTTTATCTTCGCATTTTTATCTTCATAATTTTGGACTGAACTTAGTCGCGAAGTTTTGGACCCATTCTATCTGATTGGCGAGAAAAGACAAGTGGTAACCCATTAAAACCGAGTACATGCACTGTGTTTGAGCAGCCAAGGCAAGCGTAGTTCGCCTCGATATAGTCTGTTCCTTTTACGCACGGAATTTAAATCGTGGCTTGAGAGTACCACTGGGTACTTCACGAAAGATGTGCGATGTCGCGGTTGGCCATTGAAGTTGTAGTTTCGGTCTTCACCATCCTTCTCCAGTCTAAAGAACCCCAACTTTTTGGGCTGACCGGGATGTGTACTTCAGAAAGCCACATACAGAGGCGGCCGAGGTCCTACTGAAACAGGTCGCAGTCACCAATCGTTTTATTCACCCTTCTGGTCCTCAGATTGTCAACAAACGCGGTGACCGGAGAGGCTATCGTAGGCCACAGCGCTGTAGGTTATTGAACGTCATTAGTAAAAGGATACCGTTGGCTAGGTGGCCGCTGACTTGTGTAATGTCTCGTTTGAACTCAGCGCACTCCTTCGAATCAGCTCATGTTATTCACCTCGGTTTTGCGTCATAAACAAATAGTCAGTGGAAGCAGCAAGCTAGGATTGATTAATTAAAATAAAAAGCAGCGAGCTATTATGCTCACCGTCCTCTTAAATATGCAATATTGTTTCCAGATCTAAAGGTCACCAACTTGAACAAGCGTACCGTCAACGTTCCTTTGTAGAACTTGGATCACTAGAAAAAATGGAAAAAGGCTGAATTCTAAGCGATAGAAAATTATAGCATAGATGGTCCACACGGCTATTTCATATATTATATCTAGATATTACCAATAACAACGACGCAGTTCCACCAATAGTGCTTTGCCCTTAATCCAATTAAACAAAATTTTGCAACCGTTACCCATTCAGCGGAACGTTGTGGGAACAATAGTCGAGGCTGTCCGGATTTTATCAGATGGCTGCCTCAGAAACCTTATTGATTCGCTTACCACATCCGACGTACTACTCTTATCGTACACACCTTGTGAATACTGCATTGACAGCTCACTTAATTTAACTTTGACCGGGCAAAGCAGTTTAGGCTCAGAGTGCCAGTTTGATATTCTGTGGGATTATCCTTTATGAAAGTAAGTTCTCAAGACTCGCTTTCACAAATGTCCTTAACGCTACAAGCAAAAGTTTGGTCATAACCGTGTTTGAAATTACCCTTAAAGTCTCAGTTTGTAATACACTTCATATATACAGAACATCAAATTATCCTTTTAACAACCTTGATCATATGGAATAATTGCAGGATTCATGCAAGCCACTAGTATAATTTCATTAGCCTGCTCAGTTAGATTGGGTTTAGCACTTCCCAGGAACGCTCTATTTATTTATAAATTTAAATCAACCTCTAAATAACAGCGAATGGTTACTATTACATGCAGCACGAAATATTTTTCACAAACAATGTCAGCGTTGGATTCTGTGCAACAGCGTGATACATTTTCCAATACGGAACTCCTCCGCCGGAACAGCTTTACATGTTGCTCCTGGGACCAATAACTTGACTTGAACATAGTAGCTACATGGATTCGATTAAAATACCAAAACATTGCTAGTTGGGCAACTCAAACTGATGAAAGTAAACTAAGCTTTATCGTTTACTTATGTTGACTATAGGTCTCATGAAGAAGTGAAGTGGTTCGCCACCACTGACTTAGTCACATGCGAAATACGGTTGCCCAGATACACGCGAAATGCCACTACACCAGCAGGGTAAAGGTTGGTTGCGAAAGCATCATGCGCAGACAGATCCTGGTTCGTCGACATCAATAACCTGCTGCTATAGTACATGCTGCCGTATGTGCCTCAACCGAGCAGGTCTGATCGGCCATCAATGTGGCTATGGAGTGCCAATATCGAAGAGGCGACAAATGACTGTCAGCGGGTGGTAAATACGCGGCTTCCGCTTTCATTTACGCACCTATGCCAATAATGCAGCGTAGGTTGCACATGTGCCGCATCATCGTACACTTGGTCAATATGCGCGCCTGCTTGCTTATTTGCTCGCGATTTTAATGTTCACTCCTCATTGATATCATCAATGTGGTTACCTATTGTCATAGTGTGCGAAAGTTGCGAACTTGTTGAAAATCACAACTCCATTAACGACACCAGGAAACAGTTAATCTTCTCAATTGTAGACGGGGGTGCACGCTCGGTAAACGTGCTCCTCTCGAAAATCGGTTCTATCCATATGGAACGGGCTACGGCCCAGCCACTACTCTGGGTATATCTAGTACGGATGTTTCCCGCCATCCAAATGTGTGATTTGCATGCTGAAGTAGAGTGAGACGGGTTTGTTGATGAAACGTGGTTCACATGCACATACCTCCAGTCCTATTATTTCGGGTTTACGTGGGATATGGGGTGTGCTGATGGAACTGTGTGCATTGCAGAGCAAGACACCCATGGTCCTTATGTAGATATAGATGTCACATGGCTATTGGCAGTCGCATTGACATGCAAACTCCTTCGATGGTTGAACAATGAACAGTGATTTATCACGGGTAAAATGTATATACTTGACAAGTCCCCTAGGGTAGTTTGAGTAAAAATCAAATTTGAAAGGAGTAACAAATGATTAAATCGTTATTTAAAACCTCTGTAGATTTAAATCCCTTACTAAAAAACGATAGTTTGAAGTGGGAATAGGATGTGCACACAAAATTGTATAGAGAGCTGTTATAGTTCAGTAAATGTGTGAGGAAGCACAATGGAAACTATAATGCTCAATCGTGTGTTGCTTCATTTGAGAGATGTTGCAGGTTAATCCAGTTTAGATTCATCCAGACTACTTACATGGACACTTCTGGATGTATCCTCACCGATACGCTGCGGAGAGGGCCGTTAAGCACACAGTTAACTTTGCGTTATTCGTACTCCAAGTGGAACGCACTATATCTTGTAATGCAAATTGAAAAGCGTTTCATCAAGGCGTTTTTTGAATACGGTCAGTGTAGGAGCACGAATAAGGTAAGTTTAAAGGGCATTCAAAGCACGGACACACGAAAGGAGAAAACGTTTCTTGGACAAACAAGTCGACTGTAGTGCGTAGTCAGTTTGAGCTGATGGACTTACAGGTTGGTATTTTTGCTCAGCTGCAACAGATTGCAACATGGGTGAGTTGGGTTCATCAGTATTAAGTAAACCATATTTAGATCTCCTTGCTGACCTCGATATTCACCACTGCAAAACGTCAGGGACTGAAGTCTGTGCCGATAGAGGAGATGAAAAAATCCTCTAACTAATTTGGTCGCTCTACGTTCCTGAGCTTCAAGTACATTGAAGTCGCGCTTGCACTAGGACCCTAGGCCTGGATCGCATATTCAAAGTGGGGCCTCACATACGCGTTCAGAATTTGCGGAAAGATGGCTGATTCAAAAGTTCCGAATGTCCTCCGTAAGAGGACAAGATGTTGAATGACACTTTTTGATGCCTTTTCAGCCTATCTCGGGTAACCAAGGTCGTACTGCACCATCACCCCGAGGTCGTTTTATTGGGAAGCACGTTGGAACTGCTGGTCCCCAAGTGGATATTTATAGATAAGCTGATGGCGTTTGCTTACGGCTTTGCACTTGGTCAGGTTGAACTGGAGCCGGTTATCGGATGACCACGCATAAGCCCTGTCGAGATCGCTCTGCAATTCAATGTGATAATGGGCTGTCTTGATATCATACCAACATTTGATCTTATCTGTAAATATTGGGACATTCGACTGCAACACACTGGCAAGAACGTTAATGGATGTTAGGAATAAACGGCTCCCCAATACCGATTCTTGGGGCACGAAACACTGGATATCCCTTGGATCGGAAAGGGAGCTTCGGACACTCAAATTCAGCTGACGTCGAATGAGGAAGTCGCCAATCAAGCCGAGCAAACGCTGATTGATTTTTATAGCTTAGAAGCTCGTGATGGAACTTGCGGTGGTCCAAATGATCGAACACTTTCGAGAAGTCCTTGTAGACAACGTTGACTCCCACTTTGTCATCGTTTGACACTGTCCAGCTTGTTCGGGCTGGCAGCATGTTTGTGGTGCATGAACCATTTCGTCGCAATCCGTGTTATTTTGACATTTGGATGTTGTTACTCATAAGATATCCCAGGAGCGCCTCTGTAATTATAGGTTCCATTACTTTGGGTAAAGCTGTGAGGAGTGATGGACGTTAGTTTAAACTCTCCGAACTAGTAGCACATTTGTAACTGGGAGTGACTACTCCACGCTTCCACATTGTAAAAACCTGCATTTCATCGAGACAACGTTGAAAGAACCGAGCTAATGTTTCGGTAAGTTTCTTGACCGTTATCTTCAATGCCTTAAGTTTGATATCGTCCACGCCAGGTGGGCTGTGCACACGCAATGACATTAGCCCTTTCCTCTCGTTGGCTGCAGTGTACGATACGTGCTTAAACCTGGTGTTTATGAAAGCTGTCTAAAAAGCGGTTTAAATGGTGAATCACTCCGGAAAATATGGATGTAGTTTTGCGAGGCACGTTGGTTGCATCTCGTGCGGTTTGCGCAAGACCAATAGTTGTAGATAAAACCGGGATCCCGCGCTGAACTTTGCGGAGATTGTTGAAGTGTTTACACAGCAACTTGAGATTTGTACTGAATTTCGCTTCAGAGTTCTGTTGATGCTGGAGTTGATCTTCGCGCATCAACTTCACGCAGTGATTTTGTTGAGTTGTGTAAGCACTCCAGGTCAGGTTACTTGTACTGACTTTGTAAGCGCGCCAAGCTGAATCCCTTAAGACCATAAATTCTCTAATACGACTCCTTAGGAATGAATTCCTTTGCTTCGGGCGAAAGGCCTTGCTTGCTGACTTATTTGCCACCAGCTCGGTGAATTAGGTGACAAACACTATCCAGGTGACGTCGGACGACTTCTCGGTCAGGAGGGGACCGTCAGTTTCTTGAACGAGGTTATACAGGATATCGTAATGTGTAACAACATAGGTTTCAAAATTGTTCTCACTGATGTACTCCAATTAACTGATGCAACGAAAGGGCAGCATCGCTTGATGATTACTGCCATGTGGTGAGTCTGTGGTCACGATGTCAACCATTACTTTCTATTTGGTGAGTATAAGGTCCAAAACAGAGGCTGCGTCACCCGTTCGCAGTTGCGTGGTAGAAGTGACATGGTTGTACAGAGGTACAACGGTAACAACCTCTTGTAACTCAGCCTTGCATTGTTCGCTGCGCGATGCTGTAACTTGGATTGCATGCAGTTTGAAGTTCCCCACCAGAAAGATTTGACTATGAGGTGGTGTCAGGACTCGTTTCATTGCAGAAGCTAGGTACTGACCCATTTCCAAGGTGGACATTTGAGGTTAACATTTGAGGTAAACTATTGCTAGTAAACACACATCCCCACTTCTTGTGCGCATTCGACGCCAAAGAGCGTCGACAACTTTCGTTCCTGAGTCCTCAAGTATATAAACATGCAGCTCGGATCGATAATACAGGAGCACTCCCCTCCTCTGCTAGGTCGACCGTTTCGTGTAGTAGTCATGCCGGGGAGTACAATCTCAACATTCGTGGTCTTCGTATTCAGCCATGTTTCGGTGTTGGTAACTAGGTCCCAAGGCGTGGAGATCTGATGAAGACGAAGTTCGGTTAGCTTGCTGAGAAGACCTTGTGTATTAGTATACAAGCAGGTGAGGACATCGGTGGTCAGTAGCGTGTTTGTGAATGCTGGTTTCCGGTGAGGATCTATGCCGATCATTGCGGTGTCGGCTGCCGGCCAGTTTTTGTAAGATCGATTACGCATGCTCTAGGGTTAGTTCAAGTTGTGGTATAGAGCTCTCAGCGCCAATAAGAGGGATATCATTCTGTCCTCCTTCAGCTGTCTGTGTGTTTTGACATTGTCTCCATTTTGAGCTACCCGGTGACAGAATTGTATTAACAAGTTGCTTGCTCAGTGTTACATTGTCCATCTGTGGCCCGGTGCCTTTCACCTTTCTACGTAGTTTGGATGGCAGCATGTTACGCATTTTTGCCATCTTTTGATCACATGTTCTGACATCAGTTCTGAGTACATTCATATTTTCATCACTCGCGGATCACACCCTTTGTAGTTAGGTGATAGCGATAAGTTTGGTGACGAATTAGCAACAATATTTTGGAGTGAGAGCACTTCACGAATAAAACGCCATTCATCGCAGTTATGCGCTTTGGCCTCTAGCTCGCTTAATGTATGGAGCTCGGGGACACCGTAAACAAGGATAGATTTTGCGTCTTGTTTATGGAAATCATCCGGATTTGGCTGATGTTTCTGGCGTTCGCTCCAAGGAACATCTGAAAAAATATGATCAATGCATATTCTTGTACGGAGGCGAGTAACCGACAGGTGTACCACCTCTGCATCATTAGCTGACTGAAATGTTACCTGGAGTAACCGCGGTTTACCTTGATGTACGGAGTTTGGGTGACGGACGAGGCGCATCATATTGACTGGTTTAGCTTGGACACACATTATTTGACACAGGGAGTCCCATTGTTTCTTTTCGCCTAGTGGCTTAATTTTTATGGATCTCGCCCTGGATTTAAACGTATTGGAGCGTATAACAGACAAAAAGTTATGACAGTGTTTCATGTTCTCCTTTGTGGTGTGACCAGTGGCTGCTTTCTTCTGTTGGACCTCTGATGGAGTCTTGAGTCTCGTGGTGGTGTTGGTAGTGTTAACTCGTTTGGCAGCTGGTGGGTTACGATTTGAGATGTCTACCTCATATGGGTAGCAACGACACACGCGCATGTTTTCGCCCCTTTGCCAGTAATCAGGGTGGCGTGTGGTCCTGGAGAAGAATGTGTGGCGAACTCATTTTATGAACAGCCGACAGTGTCGGGGTGGCTAACACTGGATAGTTACTCTTACACTGATCTGAATTGGAGCTTGATGTTGAGCATCGAGTTTGAGGTACTGATTTCTCTTGTTCATGTGGGACAGCTTTCATGTCTGTTGCTTGCTCTAAAATCTTTGAAAGCCCATTGCACTTCTGCGTCAACACAGTTATACATCTGACCAGTGGAAGAGGCGTACGCTCAGGGAAGAAAAAGGGGAAATCAGTCGTACTATTAAATTTCAGTTATCTGGCTGAGATTAGGGCTAGAACATCGAGAAGTGAAGTATTTTGGGCTGTTTCTGCATTCTCTTCCATAAGGCCGAAGTTTTACACAGCTGTCTACACCACAATTAGCTCTCATTTCGGAAGCTTTAACTTTAGCTTTTTGTGGGCAAGCAGTTCGTGCCATTGAGGCTATCAGATCTGCGGAAGTTGTTCGTTGCAACGTCTACACTGGTATGTTGAATCCAAACGCTCTCGGTCAAGCTCTTGATCTGGAAGACCGGTTGGATTGCTATAGAATAAATCCAAGATAGGCCAATCGAGGGGATCTCTGATAGTAACCGGGGAACTTGCACTAAATGCGTACAGCTAGAGAAAATACACCAAAGCGAAGTATTGGTTCACACTTCACACAGCAAGAACACATAAGGCGATATTCCCAATATAAAAGTAGAATCTAGCGTGGTAAAACAAAAACCAGCGGCGTCCGTGGGTACAACCAAGTTGGTCACGCCACTTCAGTTGAGTACGTCTCTTGTCAGTTGTCGGTTGTCAACAACCGTGGCATGTCGGAGCCAGAGCTCAGGTGTTTTGTCAATACTTTTAGTTACGGGCGCACAAGATTTGGTGGTGAAGAAATGTCGTAGTTCTGTGTAGTGTTCAACCAAATAAGCGTAAATTTAATAATCACTACAAGATCAAGGTGTTTATACACTGAACTCTAGAATTAAGTCTCCTGTCAATGTTTTTTGCAGAAATCAACAGTCAACCTTTCTACTTGTGGTTACTTTGAAGCAGGTGCATGTTTACGCGAACATAAGCTATCTTATACTGACTCTAGCAAAGCTCATTATGAAAATAATCTAACAATATGAACTGTTGAAGGTGCGTGTGTTGCGCAGCTTTGCACCTTTCCTTTTTAGGCATGGGGATAAAGCAGTATGAAAGGGCGAGAAGTTAGTTAGTATAATACTTGCCAATTCAAACAAAGCATACGGAAGGATCAGACAAGTGTTAATTTTATTCCAAATACGAAATAGTTGTTGTGAAATTTCATGTGAAATCTACTTCCTTTTTCTCGACCATTAATAGGCATGTTTTCATGAAGTCTCTAAACGAGCTGGAGAAAACTGTTAGCGTAGTAATCAAACTTTTACTAGCTTACCCATCCCTTTATGACCAAATTCGCGAAGAAACATTTTGCTTGGGAACGTAATGAAAAGAATGTAGCTAAACAAAGAGTTTATTCATTCCGTATTGTGATAACCGACTGATGGGGAAAATCCTTGCGTTACAACAAACTATCTCACCCAATAAGAAGACTATGAATTTTGTTCTTGAAGATACACAGGTGTTAGTATTGAAGGAACTTAGTTAATAATTTGGTTTGTTCAAACTATATAACAGGAACACAAGGGGTTTATCAAGGTTAAATTTCAAATCCGTAATAATTCCCTTAGGTAAATTGAAAAAGATTTTGAATTTATCGAGAACTGTAATATGTATCAGTGGGACCACCCTGAGTTTGACACGTGTACCCAGTTTCATTTCGTCATGCTGCGTCCCAATACACATAGTCGAATCTTAAAATGCAAGTTGTATAACGAACCATCAAAGTGAGATGTCATTTCGGTTAACGTAGGAACGGAGATGAAAGAATTCAGGAGAAAGTTTCTTGACTTCCCTACACGAAACGAAGAACAGTTCTACTTGCATTCCGACCGGTATGCCATGCTTCACATTCTAATGGTGGACTCGCAGTTTGGTGTACTGACATATTTATAATAAATTTCAGTAGGACTGATAGGGATTCAAGAGGATCAGGTACATCAATAGAGGATCAACTCGCAGTTGATTATAACCATCGACGATTTCAGGATACAGCAAGCTAATGACGACTTAGTCACTCGTCTTCGTTAATTCTTGAGCGTAGCGAGGTAAAGTTTTAGCTCAGAGTTCCAGATGTGAATGATGTATCCGCATGTGACCTAACGTAAGGGGTGAATAATTAAAACGAGATGGTAGGAGCAAATGGATTAGACGCCTACTGTAAAAAGATTTCGAGCCTTGACACACTTATCTTGGTGTTTCTTTGACTTGTTTTGAGAAATCGAGATTGTTCGACACGAGCACACCATGATCTATCTCATAGAAATCGCGCAGCGAAACTTGTTCTCACAGCTGACCTTATTATTCCTCTGGAGTGGTACCCACAATACTTTATATTTGACAATGATAAGTTTTAGTAATTTCTGAGCCAAACACTCGTAAGTCCTGTCGAGTTTATCTTGCACTGCTACGAAATCCCGTACACTCCAGATCGGTTAACAAAACCACTGGCAACTACTGAGATTTTGTATATTACTCTCACAAGTTCATTTATGAACACTAAGGATAGTCGTGATCCAAGTAAAGAGCGTTCTGGAATGCCACAATTCACCACCATGTGGTCAGATAAAGCTTTAAAGACTGGTGCATTCATGTTTCGTTGCAGTAGAAACGAAAATATATAGTCCAAGATAGTGTCACTAATTGCTTAGCTCTGAAGCTTTTAAAGAAGACTGCAATAATGTGGACGAGCAAAAGTCTATGAGTAATCAAGGAGGACTGGATCAGCTCCAACAGAAATATCTGCCGACACTGACCAAGTAACGCGGGCTAACAAATTTTGCTGGTGTATAAGCGATTTCATTAGAGCCGCAATGTGATATCCGGGCCAGCGAGAAGTGTACCACTAAAGATATATATATATATATATATATATATCAGCCCCCTAATAATTCTTCAATGCTTAGAAACAAGCGATTGTGGCGTGAAAATATATACCATAGTTACATACTCGACTGTAATACTCCGTTGGATAGCTCCAGATCACACGGCTCACCGCGTCCAACGAGTTCCTACCTTGAGTTCTGGTATCATTGCCACTCTCCCACAAATCATTACACCATTAAATACAATATAACCTCCACGTGATTTTCACAGATTGAGAGGCAATACTACGCTCACTATAATGCATTTCCAAACTTCTACAGCTTGAAAGCTCAAGTTGCAACAGCGAGGCATTCATTAGATTATAACGAGCCCTCCTTGTTGGGGTAAGCGGAGCATGTGATCTTCGTGCTCAGTAATCTACTTCGTCACACGCTGGAGAAATTGACCCTTGGTACTGTTATGTGTAAATGTATAAAATTCCAAAATTTTGTGAGGCGAAGTAATTGCTAAATCAATAGGGAAATACACCCAATACATTCTAGGAATCCGTCTTTAAATACGCAGCGGAGTAACATCACACCTGTTTAACCTCTGCGGTCGTTAAAGACGTAGTGGCGCAATAGGCCCACTTCATCCATCTTGGTTTTAAAGGTCATGCACTTAATGAGCTTCTAACAAGAAAACTGATGCAATCGATAAGGAACACCTTTCCGGCTGCGGAGTTACAATGCATCTTCGACACGAATCAGCTAATTCCTATGTGCAACAAGAAGAGACTGCCAAAGCTGACCTCTTCTTACGTTATCTACCTATTTGAGTGCACTAGTGGGGCAACATATATTGGTCAGACGGCTCATCAACTGTCACGTCGCATTAAGAAACAGCCCTAAATTTTTGTTGAACGGGGGCGCTGGAGTGCTTACAAGCGGTATGTCGTCTCATCTGTTCGAATCAGGTCACCAGATGAAACTCCAGATTGCCTTTATGTGATTTATCAGGTTCCAAAGAGCAAATAGAAAGGCACGCGGTTAAGGATGCTCGCCACTGCAGAGGTCATTGCGATCCGCATATTTCAACCCCGCTGTGCTCGCAGAAAATGTTTGTTTAATCTTGATACCTGTCCTGGCCGAACAGCCATCAGCCTAGCCGTCACTCTGACATCGGCTCAGACATTGTGATTACGTAACCCTCAGTCGATCTGTGTGAATGAGACAGCGGCGAACTATTCGCTGTCTAAACACTGACCGAGTCAGTTCAGAAAAAATCCCCGAACCCATCACTGTCCATCCCTTGGTAATTTAACCTTATATGATGGTACCGGCCCGTAGATGAATCATTGAAATCAATTGTTTGCCTTAGACTTATGTTCTTTTTCGAAATGTGTTGTGATGGCCGTATGCACTAATCGAGTTGCTTGATGCTGAATCATTATTTCGCACCACGAACATATCACAGAACTTCATGTTCTTGGGCTATCGTTCCATTAGGTTTTGGAAAGGATCCACCATAAAAGCGGCGGATTAAATCCAAACGTTGACGTGGTTCATGGAGGAGCTAAAAAGCCAATCCTTGGCAAGTTTAACCCAGCGCTTCTGTAAAAACCATTGCTCTTTTCAAGTACATAGTTTGACGTGTCCCAATCATATTTAGACGAGCGTAATTGGCCTCACTTCTGACCAAGTGCGAAAGCGCCCCATATGAAACATCTGTCCAACTGGTAATTGGAACAGCTGCTCTAATTCGTCCCCGGATTCGCTACACAGCTACCTGTGTGTATGCAAACCAACGTGCTGAGAATCAGATAGACAAGCTGCTAAGGAGGTGCATGGAATACATAAAAACGCTTGGTGTTTTTCACGTCCATATTCTATGCATACTCGTCTACCGCTTAAAAATTTTTTTCTAATCGAGTGTGAAAACTTAGATGCCAATGGAGCGCACGGAGATGCATGACCGTTGTTAGCCAAATGACGAGTACTTAAGATATTGTGAACGACATTCGGCATGCGACTGAAATCAGCTTTTGGTCTCTCCCGTGCCAGACAGTTGGTGGTGGATTTCATCACCGCCGGATAACCCAAGTCATTTTCAAAAAATTCACTAGATTAAACGATTTACTAGATTTTTTGGCGTATTCTGTGTAGCTATATTGATAGACCTTATGGATTTCTGATGCATGAGATGAAGTAATTAAGGTAAAATTATGCATTCTTCCTAAGGATGGAAAGCTTGTTTCATGCTGTATTTGATTCTAAACTCGTCGTTATCTGCATGGATTAGACTAACAGAATCGCGGAGAATACCAGAAGAATTTTAGCCGCTAAAATAAATTGGTTACGAATGAACATGGCTAGTCATTTACTTACCACGACGTTGGTAAGTAAGTGGAGGTACAAAAATGTTATTGCTGGTGTGTCTACAACTGGCATCCATGAGGGGCATATTTTGAGTGGTCGTGATACTACGCATCAAATTAACTTATTCGTCTGTGTCATCTTAACTCCTCCTACTGATTCTGTTAGCATACCATCAGTTGAGTTTGTATACAATATAATCAGGCCCACATGCGTGACATGAACGAAACTTAGTGAGTTAGTTTAACATTCGTCTACAGATAATCCAAATCTAGGTTAATCTAGAACGTTAGCCTTAACTTTGGGGCACCGCAGAAATGAAAACCAAACCAAAACACTGTAGCTAGATAGAAATTACACACTGTGATCTTCGGCAACTCTCCAGCTAACCTTCGACCTACGAAATGGACATCGACATTCTCGGTAATGTACGGTGTTTGAACCCGAATCATAAATTTCCGTGGTGGGGTAGCGGCGCGCTTTTCCATGTTGGCCCCCGTACTTGCTGCCATTTTGTTCAGCAACCAGACAGCTCAGTTATCACTAATGATTTTTGCAACTGACTGGCGGACTGACATGACAGAAACCTATGATCTGTTTTGTAGGAAATTGTGAAAACTTCTGTTATCACGTACAACTGGATTAAACCTCCAAGTGCAAGCTATTTTCCGACTCCAGAATTCACAGGCACTAGTAAAATCTAACACGTACTGGTTAGACCAAAGCTGCATTCACATAAACTCTCTACGCTTCTGAACTTGAAAATATTTTGATGTTCATTACTGCATTTATAATTCACAGGAACAATATGTGTTACATATCAACTGTTGGAATGTTGAATCGCAGAGCTGCATTTGGACTTAACTAGAAGGCGTGTGTAGTGAATGTACCGTGGGTAAAAATTAATTTTGCTACTCTGTCAAATCCAACTCATTCATTTGGATCACTTGGTAGAAGTCTTACTACAATTTCGTTCCAAGTCTCTATCCTACTTTGCTCAATCAAGTAAGTGGAAAGACTTAAGATAAATTGTAAATAATACGCGTATATTCTTAACCATCGGGGTGATTCTTTTTATTTACTAGCGACTTTAAACTGACACCATCAATGTATATTGGTTTATGTATATATCAATTTTGCGTGTTTATTTGCCTTAGTATTCTGTGTTGGTTGTTAGACATTCGCGTTGTGGCTGCGATAGTTTCAGCCTGCAGCAGATTCGGCTAACTCCGTAGTTGAAGCTTACTGATAGTAACTAACTGTATAGGCATATTCTATGTGTTCGCGGTGGGCAACATTGTCACCGCGCTCTCAACGCTTGAAATAATCACTTCTGCACATATGTTAAGTTTATTAATGATAAGGCTCACCTCTTTCTCCAAAACTCTATATTCTGTCGCATTCAACACCCTAGCTAACTTACTAACTACACTAAAGTCGCGACCAATAGACCCGGAGTTGACAGCAGGCCCGATGGCATTGGGATTCATAGTTATTAAACGCTCGAACTTACTAACCTTTCTTTACTTTGTGTACCGCCGTTGTTTCCATTTGAACTCTGAAGCCTTATTGAAAATCGTTTGTAGGCCAGAGGCGTTGTAACGGTCTGTAGATTTAGACTCAGCTGGTTCACTTCAATGCGGATGTCGCCAGTTGCATAGGTTCAAAACCGACAGACAGTCAAGACCCATAAGAGAGTAGATAGGGACGGACGTAATTCGGAGGGAAGGAAATAAGGAAAATATAACTGTGATTTTTGTCGAGTTCGAACGCTACGTTCAGCGCTGGTGCACCTGAAATACCCCATTCCCAAAGGGGTCTGTACATAGGCCAAAGAACGAGATGGTTGTGCACACGAATTTCAACTCCACCGAAAAAAGGATTTGAATATCAGGCAATATGAACAGACTCGGCCGTGGCTGCACCTGCATCAGACACGGGTCAACAGAGCGGCTTTGTTAACGTAGAGGTCATTAGGGTGATATATGATCAACGCCTCAGCGGTTGATTGCCGAGGCGTTGGAAATTACCAAATCGGACAACTGGGTGAATAGAGTGGAAGAGTTGGAATTCTCTAGGGCGTGGCGATCGATCTTAAGCCGGCCAGCCTGATGAGCCTCGGTGCGTGGATCAGCTTGGAAAGTGCAATTCGACACCCATTGTCATAAATAGGTGCTTATCCGTCAATGCAATGACGCATAAAGCGATACCTGGACTATTCCCTCTTTTATTGAACCACGTGAGGTGATATCAAGAAATGTGGCTGTGATGGCAGCTTGGTTCAAGTCTCGAGTAACAAGCTTATCGTCCCTGTTCTCTATAAAATGCCGCTCAAATTGCACAATGATTTACCTGGTCTGACTTCCCTCTTGTGTCAAGAGCAAAGGTAACCAAAAACTACAACCAACCGATTGTTTCCAAACATCTCTGAACACATGACGCAACTCCTATTTATAATATCGTTAGGAAGCAATAAAGCACTTATAGTGAGACTATTACTTTGTTGACTTTAGCTATCTACCGTTCAGTTTCTATCGTAATTGTTTATTATTTACTAATCATCGACAGATATCCCAGAAAACCGATCCTTCTCCTTTGTTCATTGCTAATTGATTGACGTAAGCAATTCAAAGGATACAGTCCATTTCATCCAGACCGGTCATTTTCAAAGCAAGTATTTTTCAACAACAACAACATTAACGCATACAGCCGATGTTAAATCTTAAGCTGGTTAACTATTGGTTTTTGTTCCTTTGACCCTACACTAGTCGAAAATGCTGAGAAAAACCTGTTAAAATTTCGTCAGAGCCATTGCTTCATGAAATCATGATTCGGATGCGACCGAATGATATTCTAATTTTGTGATTTCGTTAAGATATACTAGCAAATCAAATGCGGAGGATCATTCCCACATCACAAACGTCATCCAATTAGAAGTGTTCCTTTAATCCCTTCCTTTGATGGCGAACACAGCGAACGAAATCACAAACTCAAAGTGACATTTACAAACTCACTCACACGCTTGCTTATACACACTTACACCTACTTTTCTTGTCAACACCAAACATAAATGCCTGTGCTACTGGTCACATTGCAATAATTTGTGCAATTGCCGCTCACACTTCTGTATTACCAGGATCATGTCTTTGATGGCGTGACTCGCACTGACGAGAAGAAATATATATTTATCTATTTACATACTTAGTCACTTGTATGCCAAATTAAAACATGTAATATATTATATATAGCCTCCTTTTTGTCCGCGCAACTTCCCTCTACTCTTAAAAGTTGATTTCATGTACTTCGGATAAATGTCATACCCGTTTGGGCTAGATACTTCAAAAGTACACTACATGAAAATCTCTTTTACTACCTCAGATATAAATTCTATTGCCCACTTTGTCGCATTTCCAAGCAGACAACAGTCTGTCTTAGTACGAAGCAGTGGATTTGAAACGATCGTTTTGAAAGTTATTGTTTAGTGAATGTGATTCGCCAAACAAGTAGCTTCTTTTTCAGACAGCAATTAATTGCCCTTTTTCGAATGACGATATTTGTGGCTTCACCATTCGGTTCTTTTCTTCGATTTTAAGTATAAAAATATACGTATGTTGTTAATGGACAGAGGAAGCCATTTTCTGGGCTGATGCACTCAGGTCAAGAAAACATTGTTAGAATAACCCGTTGATTTGTTCAGACAAATATATGTGGAAAGAAATCTAATGAGATTCGCTGCGCTCTGAGTAATTTATGCGTCCCTTTAGGTCAAAAGAAATGTTTAATACTATAAATGACGTCGATTTAAACTCAAGTTAAACTCAATTTAAACTCAAATCACCCTTGCTGTTACGTAACGTGCAATTATTCGTAATCAGCTAGGAGCCTGGTAAGTTCACTGGATTATATTTAGCGTAGCCTGCTCCTACATCTGATAAAACGAGTCGGTTTGCAATTTTTATAAGCCACGCCACCTAACATGCTTGTAGGATCAGAATTTCACCATAAATGTCAAGGAACACGAAACTGATTCAATTGTAAACAGGAGTTTAAAATTAGTATTGCCTCGCAATGTGCATTCTCCGGATAATAGCTATGATTCGTCATTATCTTTATTTGTAGCGAAACATTAAAATACTCTTACCATTTTCGATTACCGTGATTCTGCTTTCGTCCCATTTCCATCGCCAACTGATTGACCGAATATTACCAGATGAAACATATGCTCGCTCTCCTTCCTGAATTTCTGTGGCAGTCATCCCTACACTTTGCACGAAAAGACTCAACGTTTGGTCACTGAGATTACATTATATTTGGTTAGCCATATGCGTAACAATAAGATTGCTCTAATTCAATAGCTTAAAAGATTAATATGAATTAACTGTAGCAGGTTTAATATTATCGCAGGATAGATAGCACAAAGGTATAATAGTATTATGGCGTGAAGCATGAGCCAACATAGATATATATATACATATATATATATACAGCTGATGTGTAGTGGTTATCAAGTGGATGAACCGTACGAGATATGATGTATTCAACGCATTTGTTATTAATGCACTCCAACATGAACTGATTCCAAGAGATTAATAGAACTTTCTACAGTCCAAGCGGCAGCGCTTGGAGTCTAGTTTCAGCTTGCCGCCTCGGAGTTGCTTGTAAGAAGCTGGGAGATCATTGATTTACATTGCTTATAACCTACTGTTTATATTCGGCATTTTGGAATTTGATCCTTACAATATGCTCTGTATCTGAGTAGAATAGAGCGATCAAACAAAATAACAGTTCCCATTTAGCTTTAGGTAGTTCCGTATTGCATAGATGGCTCCAGATTTGGGCTGCTGCGGGTACAGAATGTCCCATATTAACACTGAACGTCAAGGTTGAACCACAAGAGATATACCATCTGAGCAGGGGGTTATTGGTTTTGGCTTAAAGCAATAAAAGCTCATCAAAGTAGCCTTAATTTCATGCAGTAAGAGGAGTGTTAGGAGGATTTGGATGGTATATGTAGAAATTCGTCACATCTAGACTCAATCAGACATCCATCACACGCCCGGAAAAGCACTGTACACGCGTTTACTCCTTTCGGGAATCGTCAGCAGTGCGCAATCAATCAGACGCTGGTAGGGCTCGAACCCACAACGCGACTGTTGCCAGTCCGTGGTTAAGACCACTGAGCTACAGAAGAAGGCAACAACCATAAGAATGTTACCAGCAGCGCTCACCATACATTGATGTGTACGTTACTACGGTGCGGAGGACGGGGTAGCCCCCCCCCCCCACACCAAGCGAAAAAATCACCAAACATAAGCCGCCAATTAACGTAGAGCATTATAAGCAGTTTGGCCGGCCTACTGATTACAGAGCAGTATGGGGACTTGCAAGGTATATGAAGAAATTCGTCAAAGCTAGGCTCACGCACACAAACATCACAAGCCGAAAGTGTAAATTTGTCGGTACATTAAAAATTCAAGTCACGGTGTTAGACCGGGACTAATATTGACGGTCTGCTGGAAATCTTGATAGGAGGGCTTAGTAGTGCAACAATAATCCTTTCACTACAAAAGCTCCAATACAAGAATCTGTTAGTTACACACAATAGCTTGACTAGGCAGTAGATGGTAGAGCAGGAGATGATATCATCTACCTGTATTTCACAAAGCTTTTAATCGCTCAGACCACCGGTATCACGTTCAACATATTCGGAACAGCGGCATTGGGGAACCTGTCCGTTTGATCAAATAATTTATGCATAAACGTCTATTAAGTTGAGAATCCTAGCATCTCTTTTGAAGCAATCGAGGTGAAATATGGTGTACTACAACCCTCTGCGCTAAGTGCTCTTCTATTCTTAGTTTCCATATATTATCTAGCGAGATTAACTTCTTCCAATGTTTATTTGTTATGATCAAGTTTACACCATGGACGGCCAACCGCTGCATCCCTAATCTTTAGTGAAGGACCTAGGTGTACTCCAGAGAAGCCATTCACATTTTTTGACAACAGGAAGAGAATATATCAAAAAGAACTGCGCATGCTTTAAGTCATCACAAGCAGCTTCTGTATTTGTTCTGGAGAGTTCAACCCTTGGCTCTAAGCATTTACCACATGACAACTAATGGAGTAGGTCTCACCTGCCTACCGCTTAATCACCCGAGGAGAGGTACAGAAGATTGAAGGGGTCAAACACGTCGCAAGCAAGCTCATTTCAGGTTTACGGAATTATCGTACGAAGACTGCCGCGAGAAAATCGGACTCCGCACCTTGTCCTATTGTCGGGTGCGAGTCGATCTCATCATGACATGCAGCATAGTGAGAATATGCGTAGCTCGTAATGTGGATGCGGATTTTGAGCGGTTCTCCGAGCTGACTGATTTTTGTGCAGACGTTTCGTTGCCTGACTAGGCAACATCATCTGTGCGGTTTCGGGGGCATGGTTCGCAGTGCCTCGTAAGCGATTTCAATGTCCAAGTGCTATTTGATCGAGTTCTGTTTGAATGCCAGGCTTCAATAAACTCACGTTTCAGCCGGCATTCGGACCTGTACTAGCCTGCATGCGGAATTGCAAAATCACTGTGTAATATGTGCGGCACTGTCTACAAATGATCGACTGTTGTTATTATTTCACTACTACATGATGACTGAAAAGAAAGGACGGAACTCCTTGCTAACTGCTGGTGGTCAAGGCAAGCTTCGTGAATTGTTCCTTCCCTCTAGACAACATTCCATCTAGGTAGCCTGTGCAGCGTTGAATGAGAAGTAAATAAGAGGTTGACAGTCGCGCTACGAATAGATGCAATTCATCAAGGATGGAGCGCATCCGCGCTGATTGCTGCATACTAAATACTCTATGTGGGAGCAAATAGAAAATCTCCAAAACCATCGCAATATAGGCAAAAATGTTATTAAAAGTGCATGCACTCGGTGAGTATCGAAGCGTTCAACGTTTTAAGTAGCATTTCGAATATCTGACTTACAATGTCACATGTTTCATAAGTGTAAGATGTCATTGCTAGTGTGTAATTGTTCCCTGAATTAATGGGGCTGAAATGTAAATCCAATAATTTTGTACAGGTATATCCTCCAGGACTTGTTCTGCCAGACTGTTCTAAACATTCACCACTCTGTGGTCGAAACACATGGGATAGTGTAATCCTTTTATATCGGGAACCACAAGCTTGTACCGGTGTCCGGGTGTGTTGCATGGTGTATGCAAATGAAGCAGCAGCTTCAACATGGCGAGGTCACCGACAAGTACTATGCGGCATTTGAGCGGTTCTCCGAGCTGACTGATTATTGTGCAGACGTTTCGTTGCCTGACTAGGCAACATCATCAGTGCGGTTTCGGGGTCTGGTTCGCAGTGCCTCGTAAGCGACTTCAATGTCCAAGTGCTTATTAATCGAGTTCTGCTTTGAATGCCAGGCTTTAATGAACTCACGTGCTTGCTGGCTTTTAGCTCTTCTCATTTCTTTCAAATCAATTTTGGCGCGACGCGCCAAAATCTGCTTACCGATGGGAGACATTCGCCAGTCGACAATCATCCACTGACGAGCCGCTCTATTTCCTCCACGAATGCTTGCGAAGGCAGGTTTTGCCGCCGAGTCTGCATTACCGTCCTCCGATCAACCATCCTTTGGCTTGGAAGATAACGGAACAACATGGGCGAAGAATGTTGCGCCTGATGATTACAGATACACACAGTCGAAAGCATAAATACCAAATGGTGATTAACGAACAGAAAGCAATTTGCTTATCCAGACTAGGATCACAATTGACGGAAGAATTGGAAAAAGCGATGGTCGTCAAAACACACCAGACAAACACCAAACGAAGGCTTGAAGACAAGCTGAATTCGATCTCGCAAAAGAAACCACCTAAGGAAGATGATGGTTGGATTGCAAAGAAGCTGTGCGGATATTCCTCCAAGATGACCTACAGAGAGCGCAGTGAAAATCTTGGACTTGACCCACTTTGGCTACGGATAATGAAAATGAACTTGTGTTTCCTGTACAGAATAATTCACCATCACATGCACAATTATGCTAACTGTGTCCATATGGCCGTTAACACTAGATACGAGCTACGAAATAAGGAGACAACGGTCACGATTACCAAGTTCAATATGCGAATTAGGGAGCGTTTCTTCTTAATACACTGCTCAAAGCTTTGGAACAAACTTGCAAGAGCTATCAGAACTTGTTGCACATTGCGTTTGTTTAATCTTTCGATAAAAGGTTATTTAACCGTTCAAAATATGATAATAATGTTTCGAACAGCACAGTCCTTAGATAACGCTTTTGAGAACGGAGTTAATGGTGCCTGAAAATGCATGTGGTCAAGTGCACATGTGGTTATATTTTGTTGGCCCGCAGCACTTTATTCTCCTTTTTTCTCGTGTGCGATCAACTCTCCTGTGACTGCTAAAAACTTGTCAGACGATAGAACAACAGGAATGTAAATATTTTGGACCGCTTCACGCTACAGAAATTTTCATTTTGTGCTCACATTTTTAAAATTTATTTTACCATGATATGAAACTGATGTACCATTATTTGATCCGTCCCTTCTGGGAAAGGCTTCTCGCATCGTCGAGCCATATAAAATTTATTTATTTATTTATTTATTTATAACGAAACAACATGGGCGAAGAATGTTGCGCCTGATGATTACAGATACACACAGTCGAAAGCATAAATACCAAATGGTGATTAACGAACAGAAAGCAATTTGCTTATCCAGACTAGGATCACAATTGACGGAAGAATTGGAAAAAGCGATGGTCGTCAAAACACACCAGACAAACACCAAACGAAGGCTTGAAGACAAGCTGAATTCGATCTCGCAAAAGAAACCACCTAAGGAAGACGATGATTGGATTGCAAACCTATCCAATAGAGGATTAACGCACGCGGAAAAATCAGTCATTTTTCGAGGTATGCAACTCAATATTAAGAACTCCAATCCCATCGACTTTCTCGCTGCACTTGAATCAACCCTAAAATCGTACAACATCGCGCCTTAAGCACAACAAATGATCAGACACAGAATCATCTCGGCTCTCAGTCATAAAGCTGAAACCAACATATTCAACGCCGCTGAAAGGAAAGCTCTGGAGAACCTCAAGAAAGACAAAAGCATAGTTATACTGCCGGCCGACGAAGGACGCCTTACTGTTATAATGGACAAATCTGATTACATGATGAAGGCACAACACCTACTCAGTGATACCAACACATACCAGCCGATAAACGAAGACCCGACAAAACGCTTAGAAGGCAACATCAGACGCACTCTGCAGAAACTGGAACAAATGGGAAAAATCACAAAATTGGAACACAAGAGGATGCGACCACAAGACTCGGTAATACCGCGGTTCTATGGCTTACCTAAAGTACACAAAAGCGGAGTGCCGCTTCGCCCCATCGTGTCGTTACCTGGAGCACCAAATTACAGGCTTGCAAAGGAGCTCTGGAGACGGCTAAAACACTTAATCGCGGGATCGGAACACTCGATCAACTCGGCAGAACAGTTCCTTGAGAAACTTAAAACCGCAACCATTGAACGAGACGAAATAATGGTCTCTTTCGATGTTACCGCCTTGTTCACTTCAATCGACATTGGCTTGGCGAAACAAACAATGACGCGCCTGCTAGAGGAGCACACGTCGTCTGATACAAACAGTGAAGCTGAAGCCGAACCCAAACAGATGATGGAGTTATTGGAATTCTGTCTAACAACACATTTCACTTTCAATGGCCAAATTTACGAACAGATAAGAGGCACACCAATGGGATCGCCGATCTCTGGTCTAATAGCCGAGGCAGTGATGCAGGCGCTGGAACAAATAGCACTTCCGATCGCGAGACCAAAACTTTGGGTACGATACGTAGACGACACCTTCGTCATCCTCAAACGTTCCAAATTGGAGGAAACACACGAACTAATCAACAGTGTGTTCGATGGCATCCAATTCACCAGGGAGGAGGAGAACAACGAGCAGTTACCATTCTTAGACGTTCTCATACGACGGACTGGTGCTGAACGATTGGAAACAACAGTCTACCGAAAATCTACGCATACGGACCAGATCCTCAACTACGGCAGCAATCATCCGGCAGCCCACAAACGCAGCTGCGTGCAAACCCTTTTCAAACGAGCACAAACCCACTGTAGCACACCGCAGCTGAGACGGGCAGAGGAAGATCATCTCTTCAATCTGTTCAAGCGGAACTCGTACCCAAAAGGCTTCATTCTACGCTGCCTCGCATCACAAAAGGTTGCTCGACACACCTCGACAAATGTAACAGCTGAAAAGAGAACAACACTGCCCTATATCAACGGTATCTCTGAAATGGCAGCGAGGCTTTTATTGCCTTTTGGAGTCAAAGTTGCACACCAGCCAACGGAAACCATTCGCAGTAAACTCTTCAAAGTGAAAGATAAACTTAGCAAAGAGGAAGAAACTGGTGTGATTTATAAGATCTGCTGCCGGAACTGCGACAAATACTACGTGGGACAGACTGGGAGAAAGCTTGGCACAAGGCTACACGAACACAGCCTAGCCATACGTCGCCACGATCAGAACTCCCTGATGTCAGTGCATATGGATGCTGAGAACCATCAATTCGACATAGAGCATGCCAGTATCCTCGGAAGGGCTAAAAGCCGGCAAGCACGTGAGTTCATTGAAGCCTGGCATTCAAAGCAGAACTCGATCAATAAGCACTTGGACATTGAAGTCGCTTACGAGGCACTGCGAACCAGGCCCCTGAAGCCGCACTGATGATGTTGCCTAGTCAGGCAACGAAACGTCTGCACAATAATCACTCAGCTCGGAGAACCGCTCAAATGCCGCAAAGTACTTGTCGGTGACCCCGCCATGTTGAAGCCGCTGCTTCATTTGCAAACACCATGCAACCCACCCGGACACCCGTACAAGCTTGTGGTTCCCGATATAAAAGGATTGCACTATCCCATGTGCTTCGGCCGCAGAGTGGTAAATGTTTGGAACAGTCTGGCAGAACAAGTCGTGGAGGGTATACCTGTACAAAATTATTGGATTTACGTTTCAGCCCAATTGATTCAGAGACCAAGTACACACTAGAAATGACATCTTACACTGATGAAACATGTGAAACTGTTAGTCAGATATTCGAAAATGCTACTTAAAAACGTTGAATGCATCGATAATCACTGAGTGCATACACTTTTAATAACAATTTCGCCTATGCTGCGATGGTTTTATAGATTTATCTTCCACTTGCTCCCACATGGGGTATTTAGTATGCAGCAATTAGCACGGACGCGCTCCATCCTTGATGAATTGCATCTATTCGTAGCGCTACTGTCAACGTCTTATTTACTTCTCATTCAACGCAGCACAGGCTACCTAGATGGAATGTTGTCGAGAGGGAAGGAACAATTCACGAAGCCCGCCTTGACCACTCAGCAGTTAGCAAGGAGTTCCGTCCTATCTTTTCAGTCATCATGTAGTAGTGAAATATGAACAACAGTCGATCATTTGTAGACAGTGCCGCACATATTACACAGTGATTTTGCAATTCCGCATGCAAGCTAGTACAGGCCTGACTACCCAGTAAAATTTGCATGTGGGTCAAGGCAGTTTGATGTCAGTTTAATACTTTGCGTTGGAGAAATGGACTGCCTACAAGGCTGTCTGCAGGATTAGCACCATAAACGAAATCCAGCATATGGTGTACTTCTGACATAAGGCAAATTGCAGACATGCGCCCAAGTCAAGAATGGCATATAATTCCTCGACAGCAAGAACTGGTCACGGTTGATGGCAAACCAGATATCATAACCCAGTAGACGCATGTGAAAGAACGACAGAGCATATAGTTTGGGAGATTGGCATGTTGTGTGACCTTCTCATGAACCAAATGGTACACCAATAAGCGCAGATGAAAAGTGATGGAAATATGCTGGACAGAATGGGCTAGTCGTGTATTAACCGCTAACCATCTGGATCACTTTTATTGAAATCAGATTGCATCCTATATTCCATCAACCGTTCAGTCTGTGTTATGATGGAGGCCATAATCTCTGTATACGCAATTCATCCGAAATGCGCAAAAGTGTGTGACAATCTGATGCCTCACTAGTTACGGAATTAGATCTTAGAAGTAATGTTTTTAGTCAATATTACTGTATGTAAACGCACAACAGGAAGCCTCGACAAGCGGCTTGTGCTGTCACAACTTACTCGGTTAACGCTTGCTATACCAAATCTCTGAATGTGTATGCAGCAACACAAAAGCACTGACCGATAAAGAGGTATCGGTATTACACCAGCGACAGAATTAGGGCTAGCAAATATCAGTCTAACGTTTACACATTCCTCGCATTGTAGGGCTTTGCGAACATTACTATTGAAATGCTACTGTCTCAAACGAGTTCTAATAACCCCTACACTTCCTCTATTATTGCTTGAGATCTATCCTGGATGCAGTGGCTTGCCTCGAGCACTCCTTGCGGTCATTAATTGACAACATAAAATATCTACTCCAAAGTATTTTCTTAAGTATAGCAAAGCACTCAGCTATGTAAATCGCAGATTGTCGCCATGATATATTATTATTCGAGGAATACATCTCTGCGGTGCATTTACTGATTGATTATTTGGCTGAAAGTACTTAGATTACTCAATTCGGTGGCAGCTGCACCTCACTAATCACCAACTCTTTCGTCCTTAAGGAAGGGCATCTGTCGCCTTTTCTCTTTACTGCTTGTTTCGGCTCAATGACCAACCACCTAAAACCGACCTACGAAAGTAAACAAAAAATACAAAAGGTTATTCCTTGCCATCTCATCCTGTGTACCAACAATGTAACCGCCGATCGCTCACTCAGCATGCAAGATCTGTAAAAATCTTAATCTGTGGGCCTAAGTATTCAATTTGTCCCTTAATACATCAGTGTAATGATGCTTTTTATCGCCACACAGAACAGCAAGGCATTATTATCTGTTTTCACTGTGTCTCGAGATACACACTAAAGCGTTCACAAAAGTTAAAAGCTTTAAGCGGCTCAAACTTTATTGTCAGCATTTCCAGACAAATGCTGATTAATGTGTACCTCACAAGCGCCGGCTAAACCTCACACATGAAAATCACTCCTGCTGAAACGATTTGACATTCGAAACTCTCTTCCGTATGTGTACTAGTGCACAGTGCCACTTCAACAAATTATCTGAGATTAAGTCCTTTCCAGCCTTAACATCTTTGATCCTAAAGTCATAATTTGTACCAGGCTGAATGATGGAATCACTGCCACGGAGAAGGCTAGACCACGTGCAATTTAAAGAGCGACCTAGTAGGTGAGGTGCCATAATTTTCGAACATCGCAGTGACATACATCTCCAGGGCATTGACGACCCAGAGATACAAGTGTTTACTAACTTTGATGGTAGTATTTTGTTTGCGCTCATATACCGTCCTCCGTTATCCAAGCTGGAAAATGGCAACCGTCTAGCTTTTCCATTGAAAACCGTTCTGGCTCAGCAAAACATACGCAGTACTTGTGGGAGATTTCTACTTACAGGTACTTCAGCGGGCATCACCAAACTATGGCCCAAGATGTCAATGCATCCATTCAACCAAACTTACCCAAAAATTACTTGGTGAAACCTATGGGACACGAGACACGAAACAGTTTGCATTTGATACAGCAAGTCGTGTTGTCCGTTATCTTGTACTGCTAAAACACTAGTGTATTCGATCTCATATTCTACACATTTGACACAGTACTAACTTAATCTGAGTGAGCCCATATCCTTGGAAGTCTGGGGTGGCAGGTCACGCATGAAACCTATCTACTCGTGAACCCAACCGGGTTTCTTTTTACCTAATAACATTATGTCACAATTTTCGGTTGGTCCATTCCCTTGAGGTAAACATCATATAGAACGCCTCTTATTAACATGCCAATAGTTTATATACGTGCCAGTGTGCAGATTTATATGCTAGCCAATTAGAAAGGATTGCAGATGTTCAGTACGCAAATGCACCGAAAGCGCGAAATTTTATGGTTTGGACAGCTTGTTTTTGAAAAATCCAAGTAAATCGTCCCGATATCCTGCTTCAGGTTTGGTTGTTGACTTGACACTGGTGAAACCGACATATTGCAGTCTTCCAAACGCGTTGCCTTTATATATATATATATATATATATATATATATATATATATATGGTTGGCGCCAACCGGTTTCGGATTTGCCTGTCAAGGCGGCCAGCCACAGGACGCCTGCCCATACAGAGGGACCATGGGTGGCTCGCACTGCACCACACACAGCTCCAACTAGATACCCCATATCCAGGGTAAAACTGAAGCAATGAAACCGGGAGGCATGTGAATGGAAGCCAAGTTTCATCAACGGAGCCGGTCCACACTCCTATACAGGCAAACACAAGCACGCTGTATTTGGAGAATCAAGTTTACACAAGGCGGTGGCTGGACCGTAGTCCGCTTCACACTGAGTGCATGGAACCACTCTTCGAGCCTAGCACGGCCACAAGGACCGTGCACCCCCGTCCCCTCCAGCAAAGATCAACTGTCCGCTGGAGCTAGTATGGACGAGGTAGTGGCTAATAGACGGGTAGGCATCTTGTCAACATGCACATCAAGCGCAGCCACACCGGGGATATCAAGCAACAGTCAATCACCTGAAACGACGAGAAGAAATAAAATAAATGCGATAATGCATGCAGATACGGTGGCATAACTCTTCACTAAATTAGCATATGAACTTTGTGGGTTAGCAACGAATCCGCGATAAGGAGAGATTGTCCACGGTTAACTTAAAAATGCCACAAACGCAGCAACTGTACCGAAGATAAGCGCAAATCCTGAAAGCAACTTGGCCAGTTGATAAAAGGTAACTCAAGTAGGCAGAACAAACCAAATAAAGTGGAATGAAATTTGTCCATTTTAAAAGGACCTAGATTAATTTGGTTTAGCCCAACTGCGGTGAAGAAGCATGAAGCATGCAAAATCAGCATCAGCATGGTGCACTACATATATATATATATATATATATCGCAAACATGCCTGTGCGTGAACTATCATTACAGAGGGTACCCATGATATTTTCGTCCATTTCTGGTGAATCTTATTTCCACTAGGGTCCAATAGTCCACTTTTTCCGGTAGTGCAGTACATTTTTCAATATGTCTATAATGTAACTTTGTTTGTTTTTCATATTCGCCACATTTCTGACTTTATTAAGGCTCAAATGTAATATAAGCGGACAACAATGATTGCGTTCTCTTGTTCCTTCTCTCATTATTTTGGAATTTAAGAAAAAGTGTAGGATGATGTTACGGCCAGCACTAGTTTCGTGACCCTACTCTAGTGGTTCCGGACTCTGTTGTCAAAAAGATTGAGAGCAAACTGCAAGAACTAGTCGCTGTCTATCACTTCGGAATCTCTCTTTACTTCCCCTACAAGATTTAATATCGACGAACATACAAACCACTCCGTGCCTCTTTGTCAGTAAGAAACGTATGATTTATGCAGGAAATTTGAATAGCTCCTTGGGAGCAATGACCATACAAGTTGCTTTTCCGCTATGTCTGCTGCACAGAACAGTTCAATAGGGACATTGAAGAGAACTCAATAGTATCACAGTACAAGATTTTTCTGATCTCCTCAATAACACCGATTATGCTTTGTCAGCAGAAAAACCCGTTAGATCTTCTTTGGAGGAAGTGCTACAAGCATTTCGGCAATTCAGCAGCCAAAGCGTACGAAACTAACCTATTTAGCTCAAAAGTGTTAACTTTTTCACCGGGCAGCAGGACGCAGAAACAAAGGACCCTAGGAGACACTCAATGAAACATAAAGCCATTCTAAGCGTCTAAAAATTGAATGCTTACATAGTTAAGCCAAACCACTGTGTCAAACTGGCCCACGAAGACATTGAAACACCAAGAACTTTGGATTAGCGGTTTTGCTGCAAACTAAACCTACTTTGCAGCTGTGTAAATAAGTTCGGAAAATAGGATGTCGTATCCCACTATTAAACGCCGCATGCGGGAAAGCACAAACTGCCCATTGTTTAAAGCTCTTAGACATCAGTTCTTTTGTACTTTGCCGAACGCAACAACATATCATACAATTATCACACAAACCATCTCATCACCCATACGTAGCCACATCTACACAAATTCGGATGTGCTGAAGCGAATGTCACTGCTCGAACACGATTTACTTGGTTGGGATAACATACGCCCCAAGTTATTGGAGTTCTGATCCACCACCTTGGATTAACCGTTATCTCAGCTTTTCAGTGCTGTTTCGACAAGATGTAGGTGCTCACCATGTGATAGTGTACATTATTCACCCCCACTTACAGGGAAAGCAATCGTGTAGTGGCTGCAATCTAACGCCATATTACATCTCTTTAGATACTTGCTAGATTCATGCATTCCGTCGTTACGGACGCCCTCATAGGATTTTTAGTATTGTGCAATATCATCGTGCAGGATCGGCATGGATTCCGCGAATTTGGCGCATGTGCGACGGATCTTTCGACAACAAATATTATTGGGATGGAATTTGTAGACACAGAGGGAGTACTGGACTCCACCTAGCACGATTCTTCGAAATCATTTGATTGCGCAGGTCATCGCATTCTTCTCTTCAACTTCGAAGTTGTGCGATCGTCCACCCGATCCTCGGCTGAGTATATTCTTACTACTCCAACGACGCCTGCATGTGTGGATTGGTAGTGCCGTAGCCGACCCAACGGAGTTGAACTGTGGCGTTCCTCAGACTACGGTACTAGAACACAGCTATAAACTCTGCTCATAAAAGACCTCGTGGCATGGTTAACATTCTACTTCATGCTTTTTGCTGAGGACCTTAGGTTTTATTGCCAAACATGTAAGGTGGTATGAGATGGCTTAAGAGCCATCGGCGCAAACCAGGTACGGATTTAGCCCGAGCAGGTGCAAAATCATGAGCATACGCCCCAATATATCTCCTACAGATATTGACTGGAAAGACACATTTGCGGTGCCTTTCTCAAAAGAGTAGTCTCGGGATACACCAGAAGAACAATCATGGACGCACGATACAGGCGGTGAAGTCAGTGAAAATCCAGTCAGTAATTATGCCTAAAGCGTAGGGCGCTTAGCCGGTTTGCTCCTACCCACTTTCTGCATATGCTCAACGCTTACATGAGGCCAGATGAAAAAACACTAATATGAGGTGATAATATTGGTAAAAATAACGTTACTGATCTTGAGAATCCCCAACGGAGGTGATGTTAAATGAAAAGTGCTAGTTCTACCTTCCATACAACTTCCTACTGAATAAGTTTTGGATGGTCATTAAACAATATCCTCTTCTACGAGACGATCTCGTATTGGTGTATGAACTCTTCACGTTTCGCTGCCATCTACACCGTTCGCCATTCATACTCATATACAACACGACACTGAGAGGCCTCAATTTGAATTCGGGGACGCGGTATATCCGGTTTGAATTCTGCCGGACCGTTTTATAAATGTATTTAATCCAGCTGCGAAAGTTTATTCTACATTTTGTCATCTAAAACTGGACTTGTTGATGCATTACATAATCTAACGCAATGTACTGTAACACGAGAAAACGTAACCAGACTATGTGAACAGGTGAGATTTGCGGTGAATCCATCCATTTCTCTTGTTATAGCAATTTTGATCTAACTGTTTACTAGTGGAAAGTTGTTATGTGACTACTATTTTAGCCATTAAAAAGCTATTTTTCCAAATAACTCGTTCTGCACATCGCTGCCAGCAGCTTTAATTATCAATGTTGATTTGATCCTCAACTTAGCCAGTGCCTATCTTCTCTTCAAAGGACTTGCTTCTACCCCGTGCTTTTTCATTATCATCTGGGTAAGATCTTTAGTACGTTTATCTCGATGTAGCGGCGTTCCGATGCCTATGTCGTCAACATACATACATCCATTCCTGTAAGAAACTGGCCGCAAATAAATTGGCCGATGCAAACCATCCCTCTCCTAATCTTTTAGCTGAATACCTACCGTCACTGTCTGCTAGGCAAAAGCACAATTGGATATTTGCTCGCATACAAGACTACTCCAATTGGGTCATCAATTGTCTTTCGCGGTTTTTGCCCTACATACTTTCGTCTTTTTTGGAATTAACCAGCTGTATTTAAATATTTTCTACTTTCTTTATTATTTAGCTAACCGCATTTTATTCTACCGTTACTTAATTTCTTGGCTTACATGATATCCGATTGAGTTAGTGCGTGTTGCTAAGGAATATTCAACTGCTGAAATTGAATAAAGCAAAATGCAGTCTAAGCAGAACTAATTAAGTATGAAATGGAGTAGCTCTGCATCCCTGTCAAAGACGGAGCGCATCAGCCCGGTTGTTGCGCTTTTTGCCTACAGTTGACTAAGCCAGTGCAATTGGCTTATGATGTAATGACATATTTAGAGCAGGCTACTCTCGTGTACAGTCTTTTGGCCACATTAACCTAAGTGGAATCATGGTCAGTGACGGTTGTTATTGCAACTCAAACTGAACCGGTCCGGCCACGTGAGCTCGAGCGTGACTGATCCTCAAATTATTTGGCTTTGACAAATAATTTGTGAAGGAGTCACAGGCTCGTCCTGGGTTGCGGTCAACCGACGAATCATGAGAAGGACTGCTTATAGATCGGCACTGGTGCTTGGATTGTACTTTCTCTTTGACGTGACGCGTAATGAGTGGACGTCATTGGCTGGGTATCAACGGCAGGTGAATGTATTTGAAAGCAGTAAAAAATAGAATTGTAGCTTACTTAAATTTGGTCTTGTACGAGTAATTCGAGGTCGTTTCGCGTCGCAAATATTTGGATCCAGAAGGCAATGTCGCAACCGTTAGATCTGTTAAAAATAACATGTTTGCAATTGTGATGTGTGAGCAACAGCTAGATCAAAACAGCTGGGGTTGCGCTGACTACCATCCGTAGGAAACGCTTCAGTAGAAAGTTGCCATCAAATAATGCGGATTTACTCTGTTTTGAAAAAGCTATTAGGATAGCGCGGGATTGATAACCCAAAGTCAAAGTCATCGGCCTAGTTACATCAGATAATAATGAATGGTATGGAGAGAAAAGAGCATGAATGATAAAATATTACCTGGCAATCACCACAATTAGCAAAGAGTTCAGAAGATATTTCACCCTGTGGCCGCTTGGAATTTTTGCATTCTATAACTTACTAAGTTACACGCATATGGGGAACATCATTTTCTTGCATATCATGGTACAGTCAAACCTTTCCAAGGCAACACTTAAGGGACGGACAAAAAGTGGCTGCCAGCGACAGGTGATCACCTTAGACAGTTGGCCGCCATGGCAGGTTGGAATGTAATAATGATAGGGAAAGGCTCATTAACTCTTTGGCAAATTGCGGGAACGGGCAAACGTTGTGCATAAGATGCAAATCAGTAAGCTATGTAGAGTATCTCGGTATATGGCTAAAATGTTCGATTCGCTCTGCAACCTCACATGGAAAATGTGGATAAGTAGTTTTTCAAACATCACCAACAGCCCAAAGGTATGCTATAGCCGATAATTCTGTGAATTCTTTGTAGGAACTAGTGTTATTCTGTTTACTTCTTAGATGTCAAGTATTTTGCTTATCGGTAAACTCGTTTGAAACTCACTGTAAAATATACTTTAATTAATCTCACACAGTCAGCGTTAATACTGACAGGGATTCATGACTAGTAGACTAGATTGACTTCAGTGTTATTAGTTCCTAGTAAAACTTAGTATGTTCAAATCATTTTAGAGCAACATTAACCTAACATTAACTTGAGGTAGGTTTCAGATGGATATTCGCTATTCATGTTAAGTTTACCACATACGCATTAACGATTGGACACTCAAGACTGGCAAATACTAGTCCGAGAACATGCGCGAAATTGAACTCAGATATAGGAAAAGGGTTGCAATAAGACGTAGATGGACGAGGTGTTACAGGAGCAAACCTCAGCACACTAACACACTAAAAAGAGTACCACGTAATTTGGACAGATGTTTGAGAGAAGGTAAACTGCTATACATAAAGTAAACAGTGCAGTGGTAAAAATGTACGTTAAATATAAGAGGTATCAGTTGGGATGCTACAGAAATCGTCAAGGGAGTCCTGATTAAAGAGCTTACATAGATCGTAGCAATTATTTTTCCCACATTAACTTTACTGTACAAACTGCTCATCTCACTTAGCTTTCATTTTATAGTTAGCAGCATACTATTGAAGCGAGCAGTTAGATTATATTTATAAGCCAGTTCAAATTTCCTTCCCTTTTGCCCTAGGGATGGAGAGGCAAATACACCAATCAGCAAATAAATAGTGTTACCAAAGCAACGCAGATCGAAACAAATAACTATACGGCCACTGAGATACGCACATTGTGATGACAAAGCCTAAATGATGCATATTAAGAACTTGCTTGAAGAATGCGTTCTTTTGATTACGTTACGCTTCCAGCAAAGCAGTTTCACTGAACAAAATCTCTGGATGGCCTTTACGTCATCATGCATTACTAAACCTTACAGTATAATTTGGAGCCTTGCTCTAAGCATCGGTGTTCTGATTTATCATTGAATTATGTCATTGTTTGGAACTTATGTTATGATTATATGATAAAAATAAGCAAATATATTCATCGAGCCTGTTAGGAATTTTACCCTATTAATTATGTCCTGAGGGCCACTGCTTCAAAATGCATTTATCGTTGACAATACCAATGAGGTATACTGAATTGGATGGCAAGTGCAAGACAAGGGGAGCTATAATATTTGAACAATGAACAATGATTTATCAAGGGATAAAAGCAAGTGTTGACACGTCCCGTAGGATGGTTGCGGGGAATATGATGAAATTAAAATATGTCTGGGACATCTACCGAACGTCTGCCGAGATGAATATTTTGCTAATTAACATCAGTGTAAAATTAAACAAAATTATCGAGCGTAAACGTTCTGAAAGACACTGGGATGCAGTGATCGTTGATATAAGGCGCGAGAAAAGTAAATTATGGTCGCTTACTCAGGTCCATTTGGTACATAAATCCTGTTGAAAAGCATGCTTGGCGTAATCCACAATAGAGATTTTTAGGTAACAAATATTGGGAGCAAGATCAACATCTAATCGTCTTTTGAAAACATCGAAAGTAGGAGAGGATGCAACTGTGTCTGGGAGTGCGTCCTAGTGTTAACAAAACCGAAGGGAAAAGTAATTCCGTCGACAGTCTAGACGGCTATATTGTTCCCTCAACCTTAAGCAGTTACCCCTGATCTGCGTGTTGTGACTAAGTTTCAGCAAATGGCGGCATACGTGGTTGGGGTCACTCAGTATCTGATACGCTAATATGAGATCGCCGCGCAGCTTTCCATAGCGTCCGCTGAAAATTCTCAGCAACTTCAGCCTTCGGTGGTAAGAGCGATAGCGCAGGCCCTTTACATTCTTTGTTGCTCTTCGTTGTGGTGCCTCTATCGCTTCTAGGTCGCGCTTCAACAAATGTTGCTAAACTTGGATAGCGTACTCAACATGCTGGGGCACGAAGGAATTGTGCATCATTGGAAAGATTGATGGGTCAAATCTCTCGAATGCCCTTCGCAGCATGCCGACATGCTGGTTGCCTCCTTTCGCAGCTACCTCAGCCTGTTTTGAACAGTTGAGGTCGCTCTGTACGATCACACAAAGTCACGTTCCTGGGAGCTATTCTGCAATTGGTTTGTCCCAAGTAAATAGGTGTAGTTATGTCTATGATGTAATTGTACAAGGCGACATTTGTCTACGTTGAACGGTCGGGCGTTTTGAACGGACCAGTTCGACACTGTGTTAAAACCGCACTGAAGACGTTCGGGTCGTCCGGTCCTCTGATCCTTTGCCATATCTTGATTTCATCAGCGAAAAATAGGAAATTGGAAGTAATTGATCTCGCCAAATCGTTAATGAACATCAAGACTAGACGAGGTCCAAGAACCGAGCCTTGTGGTACTCCACACGTCACATCGATTGCATAAGAAAATGATTCTCGGACACTCACCACTAGTCGTCGCTCTTGTAGAAAATTACCAATCTAACTCAGGATTTGGCCGCCAATGGCGTAATTCCGAAACTTCTGAAGGAGAATTCGATGGTCTTAACGATCAAACGCTTTTGAAAATCCAGATAGATGACATCGACTCCTACTCCATCATCAACAGATTCCGTCCAGGTATTACGTGCAATTCATAGATGAGCGTTACACGAATGCTTTTGACGAAAGCCATGTTGCTCTGGGGCAATTAAATGGTTGTTCTGCAGGTACTGCATCAGCGCGTCTGGGATGATTGATTCCATCACTTTGGATAGTACTGGAAGTAGCGTTATTGGACGGTAGTTGGCAAGGTCAGTGCGGCTACCTCCTTTATGGATAGGAGTGATGACCCCTCGCTTTTATATTGGTGGAATACGCTTCTCCTCTAGACATCGCTGATAGAAAACAGCCAGTGATTCTGCTAGATCACTAGCGACCGCCTGCAGAGCCTTTGGTCGGATGTTGTCAGCTCCGGGAGAACTGTGAATACGCAAGGACAACAACGTCTTCAACATAGCTTCCGCAGTGAAGGTGATGTTTCATAAACCAGATGGTGGAGTTTTAGCAGTGAGAAGAATGTTTGTGCTCGTTATTTGCTGGAAAGTTCGGGAGTAATAAAACCGTAGGAGATCAGTTGCATTCATTGCTGATCACGTGCATCCATCAGCCGTGACTATCGCTGAAACCCCTCGCTTTACCTTCCGAAGGCCGTTAACGTGCCTGTACATGGGTTTGCGGTTAGTGCAGAATCGCTTCATTAACTTCTGCTGATGAGTGACCTTGTCTTCGCCGATCAGTTTCCCACAGAAGTTACGGTGTGTCACGTATGCAAGTACAGGTTTCGGCATTCGGGCCGTCCTGGTGATCTCGCCATGCCAAATCCCTCCAGGACATGCATTTACGTGTTCTGCTCCTCAAAAATGAATTACGCTCCTTTTGGGTTAGAAAGACTTCTGTTCTGATGCGTGCGTTACAAGTGTGGTAAACGTCCTTGTAAATGTTTCTCAGGCAGCATCTGGGGGGCATTCGGTTAAGAAAGTCCAAGATGTATCTTTAACAGGCTTAGAAAACACATTGTAGTACGTGACAGTATGCACGTTATCGTCCTCTTTTTCAGGGTACTCCGCATAGCATATATAATCAAAGAGTAGAGTAACATGATCACTACGACCCAGTGGTCTGCTTGTAACTATTCCGTCAACCATGAGTACTTCGTTAATTAGCACAATATAAATTACTGACGGCATGTTAGCATTTCGTAATCTGGTGGGAGAGGTTACGTAGTTTTAAAGAGGGTGGCTAGCAATAAGCTCTTGCAAACACGCTTTAAACTGCATACCGTCGGTTGCCAGCGTTTATATGTCGTTCACCTTAAAGTCTCCCGCGTTAAGGATGTGGATGTAGGACTTGTTCAAAGCAAACTGAAAAACGTGCTTCAGTTTGGAGTCCATTTCCGATGTTGAGTTTGATGGGAGATAAATAAGTGTTGCGCAAGCTGTTATATAAACTTCCTATATATTACAGGTATAACAAAACTAAGACATTTTATTTCAAATCCCAAAACATACTAGTTCATTGAAGCAGTTAAGTAGGCAGACAGCTTTGAAATGAATGTACACCTGTTTCGCTATTGTCAATAATCTGCGATGCGGGAGCGTATTTGCAAAGTCAGTTACAACATGGCGTAGGTTATTGGGATTATGTAATCCGCCTTCATTATCGGAATACAACCAAGGTTATTGCAAAAACATATACATGGATTCCGGAAATCGCGTGCTCGTAAAGCGCGCGGGCTCTTAATACTTTTCAGGAGATGTAACATTGCATTGATGGACAGCTTACGCCGTATTTGATCTTTGCTGGATTACCAAAGTTTGCAGCCAACAATTAACCGGCATGGGGACTATTTTCTTCACAATATTTTTGATAAGCTTTCAGAGTTTCTCCGACTTTCTGGCAGTTTTAATTTAGGGGGAAACCACGACCTTCATTCGCCTAGCCAAATCGAAAGAGCAACAGAGTAAAACAACAGTAATTACCTTGACATATATTGATGTAAGCGAACAATAAACTGCCCTGCATGAAAGCAACTTATGGGTATTGTGCAACAAAGGCCGAATTTGTAGGCCTTGATTTATCTTCTGTAAAGAAGTGTTCTTAAATTTGCCACCTAAAAGAGGTAAGTTTTCTGACGACATCGACAAGTGGCAATCATCGTTCAGTTTGATAAATGTCATAGGCAAAATCAAAATTTAGTATACGTTACTCTAAATACCAACTCTACACACTATGTCAAACTCCTTCCTATTCCATTGACACGAGGATGCAGCATATACGCAGAGGAAAGTTTGCGCTTGTCAACTCATTTACCGCATGGATCAGGCTAAAATTCATTTTTCGGTACGTTCCCTGGGGTGAACGGAAATCCAGAAGTGATTTAGGAAGAATAAGAATATGCTTTTTCTCGGCGCACTTGAACTTACCTCAAATAATCAAACAGAACATAGAAATCAAAATCTGAAACACTGTTGATTCATCTGTGAATTAGCTCAATTTGCTAAAATTGTCGACTGCCGCGGGCCAACTGTATTTAGACATCCGATCCAAACCAAAGAGCAAATTTGGAAGTGTTGAACTCTGGCGCAAAATGACTGTTGGCATCGATTGTAAAAAGTGAAACAGCAAAATCGCATTATTTCCAAAGTATACCCGAAGCAGTCATTTTTACAGCTCCGTGTTACTACGTCTGCATAGAGGATAGTTACACGAAATAATTTTCAAAGCTTTTTCGTGACTTTTCATAATTATAGTCGTACTTTATAAGTGTGAAATTTTTCTTCGTTGTCTTCAGTATTTATCGAGAGAAAAAAGAGTTGGTTTCACGCCAACTGGAATCCCGTAGGCAGTCAAAATAACCGCATTCTTCTAATTCGGTTTTTGTTTGCTTATCCAGATACCAGCTTTGTCTGCACTGGAAAGTAAGAGAGAACAGCTGATTAGGTTTTACACGAACTTACCTCTATCGCTTACAACGAGTCTGCAGACGAGAATGGATATGACTTTGATGATGTTTCACAGTCAAAATGTTTGAAGTAGATCACAGCATCTCTGTTAATCCAAATTACTTCATAGATACTCCTCACCAGGACAGGGGTGACAACGAAATTCGTGAAAGTATTTTGCACTTTCCAATAAATTTAGTGGGTCTGTAGATGGTATGCCGTGCACTCTAGCAAAGTTCCAAATAACTACTCTTGGTAGGCATGAGAGAAAGTAACCCCCAATCTTCCTGATTATTCACCGCTTGAAAACTAAGAAAGATGGATAAACAGCAGGTTAACAGTGTGCCGCCTCTAGCTTTAAACTTCAATCAAAGTAACACTGCCAACAGTAGCCCAAATACATTCGAATCAACCACATTCTATCCGAGTAGAATAACTATGACCAGGAACTCATCAAACCTATAAACTGTTTCGAAATCTCAGGGGGAGGTTGATACTACTGTTTGTGACTAAGTGCTTGCTACCAATGACAAACTAAAACCTAGGTCTTCGATAAAATCTTGCATATTCAAAATACTTGCCGTATAGCATTCAGCTTCAAAAGTCTTCACTGCTTGTATGCAGCAAATCTCATCCAAACCTGCACGTCTCTTCATTAACTGACAATATAATTTACCATTTGCAAGCTGTACTAAGGCTCCGAAATCGACGTCAAGTATAATTAAATTAAAGCAGCTTGATACCATTGACCACTGGTACTTCATTTGTGACATTCCGGGTGCTGCAGATAAGTACACCGGTTTGATCTAATCGAAAAGTGATTCCATCCGAAACTTGTACTATGAACCAAGTTTGAGATTTCAAAATGTTTGCTTTGTTTTCTTTTTGATTAATATTAGGCCTATTGTTTTTTAATCCAGAGCGCAAAAGCGCGGATGGGCGTAGCTATTGATGACTGGAGAGCTATTGTATCACTTTGATAGCAGAATATAACAAAGAATTCAAAATATGCGCACCTACACGCTCGATGTTTGCGGAAATTTGTATATTTTTGCTTTAGGGAGATTTTCACTATTGGTGCTACTGTTAAGTTTGAGTCGAACATTTGCCCTGCAAGCGTATCCCAGTGACGCAGTTATCAAAGCACAAAAACTGGAACGTTAATTGCAGGATCCCATAGTAGTTACTGCTATCTCCAAAAGGAAACTCCACATCTATACTAAAGGAGTCGCGGAATGCAGTATTGGAAAATGGCAACACCGGTACTTCCTCCAAGCCTAATCCAATATTCCCAGTAAGGGAACTTTTCTAGCATCCGCGGCCTCGTTTTCTATCTATTCAAAATGTGTTTCACAAACCCCAACGGTTTTAGAGCCTTCTCAAGTTTAACGCTAACGGATGTTCCAGACTCATTGCTCTTAAGTCATCGAGTGAATCTGCCTAGTTTTAGCTGGAATTTAGCAAACATAGTTTTTATTGACAAATTGACTAAATAACTGAAAACACCAAAAGAACACTATCGCCATGCCCGCTGCCAAATAGAAAAAAATAACATTTTTATCAAAGCAAACTCAGCGGACTAAGAGCATAACTTGTTTGCAGGAGTCTATTTGAGTATATTTAGGCCGCTCCAGCAACTAATATTGCGTCTTTTTATGCTAATCATTATTCGATTTTTTAAAAAGCTCACTGCAGCGTAGCTAACTATTAACCAGTCATCTTCAACACAGAGTGGCGTATTCGTTAAACCATATCCTCTATTCGTTTGCAGCAGTCCAGATGCTATTTTGATATTATAAACCATCATTTTTCATCTGATTGTATGCTTTCATCATAAAGACATGAAAACGCATTCATTTGCAGATAGCGTAGCGCAGTTGTAATTGATAAGAGTAGGTTTTAATTCTGAAAACCTGGTCAACAAGCAGCATATCCAATTATGAGCCTAGGGATTGCAGTTCTTGGTAGCCGTTTAAGTATCTAAAGAAGATATCCTTTGATATCTCCCCAGTACATATTCTTTAGGCCAATGTAATCATTTGTCTACACAAAATTGATAGACACAGCGCACGAGATTGTGAAATACCTTCAGGGTACAGTCAGTGGTCATTGTTAATTATTGTTTGTTAGCGTCTAACTGCAGCGATCTCTCTGTTTTTGGACGGGACGTCACACTTCGATTCGGCCATGGCAAGTAAATATCTTGGTTAATCCTGTATGAAAGTACAAAGCTGGCTGGCCCTGAAGTATATGATAATAATGAGATTCAAGTAAGCAACTCGTATTTCCTCGCAGTTAAAATAAATATTCTTGATGCAAAATAACTTATTTGGAAACGCCGATTAATAATGTCAGTTGTTTGGTTAGATTTGGACTTGCAATTACATTGTTATTTTTCACACAAATAAACTTTGATGACAGAGTGTAAAGAACTATAATTTTGTGCAACCCTTGAATCACAAAATTGCCTCATGGGTAATTTAACATTCAGTAAAATAAAAGATGAAATAATGGAATATTAGGCGGAACATTCAAACATCTTAAACTTATCTAGCAACATGTCTTCTCCCTAGAAGCTCCGTGAGTTTACTTGTGTGCACTGCTTTTCTCTTGTGGTGGCGGACCAATGATAGGCTGGATTATTGAGTTGAGCTGTAAGAGTTTATCATCACTTAAGCCTTTGAATTCGGATAAAGTAGGGACGAAAAGAAATGGTATGATAATAACTATCCGCGTCTAACACAGGGAAAGGAGAAAACGGGTCCGTGGTCTACCTCTTAACTACAAGGTTTTAACTATAATGGGTGGCTTAACAAACGTCAGTGGTAATTGTGTCTACATTGACAACCACTGATACACATTGGTAGATCAACATTCTGAAGATGATATTGTGCAGTGTGCATTCCTAGTACTCTCCGCTGCAATAGACAAGTTGAAAGTAAAACCTCCTTACACTGGTTTCTATACAACTGTGCCAATTAGTAGGCACATAGGCTGTCAGACGGAAAAGCTCAGTACACTTAAGTGTTGCTGAAAATTCACTCAAAAACAAAGAGTTTGTAGGGTCGATCATGCTAGACGTGCGATTCAAATCACTGTGATTTGGAATACTCTGCCTCAATCATATTGACGTTAGGCGTAAGGAATCAAAAAATTATTGTTTAGGCAGTCCAATGCAGCATCCATAAAACAGAGTTGCAAAAGCTACCCTTAGGTTGATCTAGTAGCACATAATTAATTTTTTTGATAGTGGGCGTTAAACTGAAGCTCGTTCTCAAGCGATCAGCAATGCTTCTTAAAAAATTTCCCAAGTGTCTTGGAATTCTAACTTGAATATTGTCGTATTATGAGATAATCCGTGAGGAGTAGATAATTTCTATTCGTCTTCACTTTCGCAAAGCTTATGAAAACCAAAATTTATTTAAACGTAATACCAAACATTTAAACTTTTGCGAAGAAAAGATCTAGGAACTCAGATATTTAAAGCAGGAGGACTTACGGATTGATTACTTCAGTCGTAAATTTCCTGAGATCTAGTTAGTATTAAAAGCCTTAGTGCAATTAGTAGTAGTACAACAATTAAGTTGACTAATTAAACGCGGTTTAATGGCTGAAGTTTATGATGGAACGCTTAAAGGTTTTCATAATCGGAACTCGCAAATACTAAACCAGAGATTTGATAAAGGTGACGTAACTCACAGCGTAGGTTTCTATTAGAATGCATTTTATATTGTTCCAATAACTTTCATAGTAAAAGGCTTTGTAGATGTTAACAGATCATCAAAATGAATAGCCAAATTCCTGCGGTTTATTTGAAGTTACTTGCGAATTCATGGGCTGTTCCTACCCATATCAAACCGGATTTGTTAGTACTTCAATAGGGACCACTACATGGTAGAGCTAACTTTAATACTTCTATTTGATCAAAGCTCCGCATCGGGTACTTTTCCTTTTCTCCAGATTCTCCGCATCGTTGTAATCAAATGGGAACCGCACACTATGTGTGACAAGGGTATCAGATGACTTTCCTCCATTTTTTCACCAGAAAATTCATTGCCTTTTCACTTGCTGCGCAATCTCCTCTTAGTTAATTTGCAACCAGAAATGTTTCCATCATGACTCATGTACTTTATAGTTAGCAGCACCCACGTGCCTTGGATGCTAAAATCTGAGAGCGGTACAATACTTTCAACCCAATCAAATTAGTGCTTTTGCTAAAGTTCTTCACATTTTGTCCTTAGTCCATGTCAGCTTTGCTCGGTCTCAAATCTCTCATGTAGAGTCGTTGAGCGACCAATTTGCTCAAGTGTCAACGTGATTCAGATCAACTAGCATTTGTATGAGGCCCGCACGTAAAATCCCTATGGAGACCGGTCGTTGAAAAAAAACGGCGACGGCTTACTCTCGAAATCCGTTGAATTACCCTCATCATTACATTCTTGCCCATAAGATAGATATCAGCAGATGATTATAGAAAATTTGTTGAACTTTTTTTTCAAAATAAAGACAACTTTTCTAACCATAACAGTTATGACGCGTAGCTAATGAGTACATGAAAATCAAGCAACCCAACAACACTTTCATTCTGAAAAAACACTAGGAATCGGCTCTGAGCGAAATGCCTCTGGATCCGATAAATCGGAATCTCTGCTACTACACAACCGAAATGTTCGCGTTAGCAGTTATCTGTGTTTTCAAACACAACCCAGTTGGTTTAATACCAAGGAAACCATGATTACGAGAGCGCATGTATTCTATATGCATCAAAGTTCATTGTCAACTGCGGCAGTATATTATAGTTCGCACTGATCTATGCAGTCACAGACGGAAGAACTAAAATATCCCTGATCAAATTCAAATGCTTTTATTATTCACACATTAAGGCGCGGTTATTGTACATGCGTGAAACTTGTTCCTTTAACAGTGTAAAAATAACCACCTCAATCTTGCTCGATAGCTCAAAAGGACTCACCATTTAAGGAAGCTGTATTGTGCAGAGTTGAGCAGGCCGTCGAGGAAAGTACTCGCAGTTAGATGTGGAGTCCGTTTAAAAGTAAACCGGGTATAGGTAGATCAATGTTCGGTACCGTATGAAGCAGACAGCTGAACTACAAGCACTTTGAAACAGCTAACGTATTCCGCTAGTTAAACTTCCTTAGAGAAAGCTACGGTTTGTGAAAAAGGGTCGGCCTGGAGGAAAAGATCCGGCGAAAGTTGCTATTCTTTCAGACGTCAGCGGCGTCGGCATTTAACATAATCCTTAATCAGGAAGCACAATCAGTGTCTAAACTCTATGGCTCTCCCTGTGCACTTATCATACCCAGCGACTTCTTCTCCTTCAAAATTGAAGCCCGGATTAATTATTCTTCAGGCTGAATAGGTTGTCTTAGATAATATAATATAATTTTTCGGTATAAAGAATATCCATGATGGACCTCGTTTTCAGATTACGTATATGTTTTCTAGAATATCCGGGGTATGGCACCATATAGACGATGTTATCGCGTCACATATTCAGAGTTATTCCCTCATTAATCTGCAAAGGGCTAGAGCCATTTCCAGCGCTACCCGCCTATTCGACTTATATTTAGAGCATAATTTATTGAATCTATAGTTACAATCGTTCCTCCCATCTTCCCAATAGGGCAAATTTATGAGTTAATTTAAATTGCACTTAGTGCAGCTGTCTTAGTTGGTACATATCCGTCCTCATCCCTTTATGCAACAAAGTACACCTGACTCATGAGTCGTGTGTCAGTGCTCACATCGTATCGAATAAGTAGGCAGAAATTGCGATACTCATTATCTTAAAGTCACGAAGCTTGCCGGCAGCATAGTTGAAGCCATCAGAATGACGAAGTGATTCAGATTAGTAAAGCATTCAATACACGTCAACAAAATAAAACAAGCTAATCTGTGTGAGTAAACGAATCACTGCGTAAAAGTATCATATGCTAAATGGCCACTCAAAAGTCATCAGCGTTGTTAAGGTGGCATTTCCAAATTTCGTGGTTTCATAGAAACGGAGGCAGACTATACCCTACAGCAATACTCTTTAGTAAAATTACGTGATTTAACAGCCTTAAGACATGCAATTCTATAGCTTAAAAGACGTCTACTGCTGTACACAAATTAGTGAGCATTTACATAAACATTATCAAAAATGTGTGGTGTCACGCAGTTGATTTGTTCAGTTTTCTTGCTAAATACTGAATTTAGAAACACATTTACTAGAAAAATAAGACTGCACTTGTACTGAAACCAGAGCATGAGAAAATAATCATACTTTTGATTAATCTTCTCATGCGTATGCGCCATACAATCTTTGGTAGTCCACACGGCTGCCGGTAACTCTGACTTCTTAACGAAAATTCATAATGTATGCAAATGTCTTGCTGACTCAGACAACGATAAGTGAAAAATAAACAAGCAACCTGGTAGCTTATTGAAGTTAGATAGATGAACCATACTGTCGGTATTTTCCGAATGTTCTAACATTTACTGTCGACTGTGCAACGTGACTACAAAAGTATTCCGAAACAATTTTTAACCATTTTCTGTGCATATAACCACGGGATTAAGAAAACTGCATGAAAGCAGCATAAGTTGATAACTTACTTGATATTTCAGGATAATAATATTAGTGAGTACTTAGATTTCACCCTATCATAGAAGCAAAAACACGTCTGTATACTCATGCAATAAAACATGTCTTAGCTGGCTACAACATGGGGTAGATACGCTGAGAATCTCGTGGTAGATACTGACAGATTTTTGGGCCTGTACTAAAAACAATTTATAATTCGATAACTAAGGTTGACAGGCTGCTGTGGTATGTACTTTCAGTAAACAAATATGTGAACCACTTGTGTTAACCCGCTGCAAATAAGTCACAGCTCATTACTTAGAGAGGGTTGACAAGATTTATGGCTGTTTGCATGCTTCTATAGATCTATCAAACTCTTGTTTGGCAGTCACAACATCATTCATGTTCATTCCGCACTAACTAACTTGACTCAGCCGCAGGATTTTCCGTTCCGTTTATTAACTCTGGCTACCCAAGTTTCACGTGTAAGGCGTCTCGAGCTTTACTTTCGACGCTATCAGAAGATTTCTTTTCATAATGTCTAAGAAAATAGTGTGGACAGACCCAGATTTTGCCCGACTCAGTAAGATGTCAGCAATAACATGCAACACGCTGATATCGTCAGGCCTTTACTTGTTTTCGTGTTATTTTGCTATAGAGGCAAAATCCAGTTAGACATTGAAGTGCCTGCGTAGTACAAGTACCAAAGCTTTGCTGCTTTATCATGATGCTTACGTAATCGCAGCCAATTCTGACTTGAAAATTCACCCTAGGAACTAGTATACCTTTAGGACAATAACCATTTGAATTAACCAAATGGAGTTCGGAGTAGTCAGTTCAGGTTAGTAATATATCACTTACCTTCCCATACGTGATGCCATAAGTTTACTAGCGAGTGCAATTCTCTTTCGTTTACACATTTTGTACACACCGTTGGCTTACTGCTTAGCAGAATTAAAGTTGGAAGTTTTAACAACTCTTTCGAAGTTGGATTTTAACACCGTTTGTCAAATCGGTGAAAACGGAAAGAAGTCTTATGCCGATTATACCTAATCAGGTGTTTGTAATTTATCTGAAATGTGGCATCCAGCGCAGGTACACTTAAGCAAGGACTTGGCTTGACCAGGAAGACTTATTATGTCCTTACGAAGCATGAATATTTAAAGAGATGTTAATTTGTTCTCATAGTAGAATAACAAATGACAACATCCTCGCTTGATTTTTAGCGCGTATATTGCAAGAAATGTGGATTGGGCAGTCTACCGCTGCTCAAAACGATGCTGTCTGCACCGCTGATTACATTCGCTCATTTTGAACCATTTGGTTTTATTACATTGGCTAACAATGAGATCAGTTATGACAGCCGTTATGAAAAGTTTCTTTAGATGAAAACCACCAATCTTCTGTTAGTTAACATTAGACGCAGTAGTTCAGCCAAAAACAATCTACAATACAGACAAATTTTGCAAACTTCACAACATAGTCAAGCGCGTGCTTCACCGGTTGGTTTTTTTTGCCAACACTGGTGATATGTGGTGCTCAGTGCAACTTCAGTAACCACCAGATCATTGGATTTGTGGTGAGGAGTGTATCAATGAAGAGTGTGAACTTAAACGAATGTTAAACACCATAACTTAGAGAATTTTGCGAGAACTATTTAACTTTTACTAGCGTCTGAAGCTTCACGATAGTCTGTTAAGCCATGAATATGTTTGGGTTAGGAATATGATCTTATGACCATCTCCTGACGCCGACTAAATGAACAAATCTGAAGTGAGCAAAATCACATTCTATGAACATTGTGTTCGTGAATACAAGGAATGTATACCAGTAAACATGATCATAATGGCGTTAATTACTGGGCACACGAGAACGCGATGTCTATTGAATAGTTATTCATCTGGCCTCTACTAGATTTCAAACACATTTGTTTTTTGTACCCGCGTAGTAAAACCCCCTGACCGAGCTAGCATATTTTTAACCTTCAATAACAGTAGCACATCATATTGAGTATTCTTGCCATAATTTATGCAAGGAAAAGGACATTTCAAATGAAATCATAGTTTATAATATAAATGCATTTACCACAAGTTCTTTTCCATGAAAAGTATTTTGCTTGGATTAATGCCTGAAACAATATAGTAGATAAAATAATTCGACCGCAGCAACCTCCTAATCGTACACTTTCTAATGGAGAACGGATTAGAAATGCGACGAGCCGTGGACCAAATAAATACTCAGGCGGCCGCGGTCTATGTTGCCTATTAAGACAGTCTCCTTTTTTGTTTTGAACTATGTTCTAGTTTTTTTTCTTTAAGATGCTTCTGATCCATTGTACGTTTTTCTCCTTATTTGGTGGTTTAGACAGTATTCTGATTTTCCATACCACATTCAATTTTTACCAAAGGCTAAGAGCTTGACGTTTAGTAAAATTTCACCAAGTGCAAGTAATAGTCGAGATGTACCATAGAAGATAAGAGATTTATTCCTGCCTTACAGTTCATTCTTGTATGCACTCAATCGTATTGTTACGAAGTTACCAGGTTGTCCACTTCTAACAAGTTTATCTATGTCTCTATGACACACTTGAACTGGTCGTGGGTAAAGCGGCACGCAACCATCGTGGATTGGACCACTAATAAACCACTAACCTACGTATAATACAAAAATAATATTCCCCAATTTTAAACTAATAAATTAAGCATCTATGAAGCATCGGTCGGATTAGAAACAAAGTTGGTCTCATCTATATAACCTATCCTAATCTTCTTCGTACTTTGCGGTTACTGACAAAAGTGTGAACGGAGATGCATTTGTACAGCGCAATCAGTCCATAATCGTTTGTATGACAATTGAATTGAATCATTTGAAATTACAGTGACAAAAAATCCACGCATGCATTTACCACCAGTCCCATTTCGATATACTAATTCGGCATGGTTATTTCACTGAAACTTCGTGAATATTTTCTATCCGAACCTCGACTACTATAAGATTTCTTCAGCAATTTGCAGCATATTTATCTTACGTTAGCTACCATAAACACCCAAACTTTTCATTGTATTGTAAATAACTTAAAGTTTTAGAAAGTTTGCGCGGATGCTATGATCACTAAAGCGCTGAATGGTATTCTCCTACTAAACAGTGATAATTTCCTATATTATGCTACTGACCAATGATATTTAGCCAAAATTTCGTTGTGGCGGGCGCCGATAGCCTTCTACCTTTGATGAAGCAAACGATTGAATAGCAATCCATATATAGGTTATACCCGACTATGCGTACACATTATGTGAGTAATGATAACCACAGCTCCTGTCAAAACTACCTCGCAGGCTATTCACTGTCAGCAACAATGGAAGATGGCTGGTGCTATATCCCAGTTAGTTTGTACATTATGTAGCCTAGCGAACGTGTCCCATGGCTTAGTGGCTTAAGCTGCTGACTAATCGGCATTCGCCTCTAGTGGTCATGGGTTCGATCCTCATTAGAGAACCGAGGGAAGGCGCACCACCGACGAGCCCGACTAGGGCGAAACGCGTCTGGTGCTTTTCCGGACTAGGCTGTGTTTGTAGCTTGTGAAATGTCGGGATAAGTATCTTAGAAAAATTGCAAATAAAAGCCTGCTTCTTACGAGTAATATAGAAAGGATTTCTTCACACGGTTCTTACCTAGCTCAACAGCGATACCTGGTTTAGTTAATCAACACCTGTAAGTTTCCGTTCAATCCGTTTGTTTGCTTGGCAACCTAACGTAATAATTCCCAGTCGATTGTGGTAGTTCTAATGCGGAATGTGCACTTGAGTCCATAGTACCGAAATACCAACATTCCGACCTTGAGAAAGCTGCTGTAAAATTTACGAATTTGAGCACCTCAACATCCTGAACATCATTCTAAATTAACCTCTTTTCTTTTCATTTATTGCACTTCGCGATGTAAAAGTTATCGATCCTGATGTCTGTAGGTTGATCACCTCTCCGTTTATCATTTGGCCAGTCCCTTTATTAATCAACTTTTGGAGATTGTACTCTATAATCACAGGTGGTGTTAAAGAGCTTATCAGACTGAGGGAGAAATCACAAAATAATCGGGTTGAATTTCAAAAAGTCAGCAGTTTCCCCAGACGATTAGTCACTTTCTGCTAGTATGTTTGTTCGAAGCGTAAGTGTTTGAAGACTTTTTGAGCGATGTTGCCATACAACCACCAGCGAATGTTTATTGTTCTTGTGAGATATTGAGTACACTCAACTAGTGCTGTCGAATTACTTATGCAAACATGCGGCGAATTACATGCACGGTTTTGTAAAACAATCTGTGTGCATATTAAGGTTAAGGTAAGATTTTCTGGGTATGAAGAACAACTAGTTAACAATAGGCGAAAACTATTGTACTCGCAGCTACAAGGTACGTAGATCTCAGCGTTCTTCAGTACTACAAAATGTAAATAAAATATTTTTTGTACTTCCGTAAGAAGGAGCAAGCACATGGTATTAAAAACCAAACCCGTCCATTCGTTCATCAATCCTTAAGAACTGGTAGCTTTATTTCAACGTCATATGCTTTTTGACCTATGTAATCTGACTCACAAAAGATGGTCTGAGTACGCGAATACTTAGAGGTACATTTTAACGTCCAAACTAAAAGCCCATTGAAAAACTTGGGAAGATGACCAAAACGCACGGCATCTTGCTTAATAAATCAACTTTGCGCACAGCACTGGCCGGTGAGAGAATTCGCTTGGTGTTATCTATGTAGTATGTAGGATATAGCGACTAGCATTGCGTACCCAATGACTTCATTGGCCTTTGCGCGAACAACTCTAAGGCCAGATCAGCGCAGTTAGCATATTAATCGAACCAAGCTAATGTGCTGAAATTTTTCCCGTGACCGCAAGTTAACCACCTGATCATACACCTAAACGGGACAGATGTATACAGTTGAGCATCCATCTGTTATGAACTGAACTACTCCAAGAAGGTGGGTAAATGACTAGATCGTAGATATGACCAGGTAGTGCAGATAAAACGAAATCAAAATCAAGCATTCCCAAATGTCCCGTAATGGCTGAGTTATACGATTCATTAATGGTTCACTCACTGATGATTGGCTAGACAGTGGCACAATCTGATACGATCGGGGGTAGCTGGGATCGGGTCATGTGCAGAATTTGGGTTAGATTTCCGTATATCACCTCCCTCTTCTGTTGACATGCTTGCCTGGGGTCTCCATCGATTGAGCTTATGTAGCCAGTCAACACCAAAAATGTTCAGCCCTGCCTGATTTGTGAGGTGAAATATGTACTCAATTGTTTACGACTTTTAGCCCTAAAAACGGTAATACGCCATAAGAATTTATTTGTCTCACATGCACATAGAAACGATGAAGGATATGCTTTTACTTGCAGATACCGTAGCTTTTCTGATTTAAAAACGCTGATTTCAAACAGATGCTAAACCAGAAATGTCCAGCAATAGTACGAGATTGTCCAGACAGATTTGCTAACAAACTAACGAATAACCGAATCAAAGTAAGGAATGGAATAGAATAGAATACGATAGAAATCTACTCGTAGAAGTTTGTCGTACCTGAACTTGCCATCGGTTTATACATAACCCTGGTAATCGAACCACATGGAAAATCCAGCAAGTCCTGTGCTGAGGATTAATATTCTATCTTACAACACATGCAGCGTATACATATATTAATATTTTCTTTTTACCGCCTATCAGTTCTAGCCGCCTAGCGATCGTGTGGAAGATAATTGTTCGTCCACACCATATATATATATATATATATATATATATGAAGTTTGTTTAAGCAACCATTTTCCTCAGTCGCGCGGTGTTGGAAGTGACGGATTGTCTCCGTTTCCATCTACGATCATCACAGAGAGTGGTACTCTTGGGGGCAATTTTACAATAAAACACAGAAGATGGCTTGACTACAGAATAACTTGAACTGCCAAGTGGTGCACTAATACTTAAAGAAAATCTCTTTAACGCATTGACAAATAAAAAGTCAAGAGTTGCCTCTAAGCAGAAGGTACATTTTGTAATATTCTGTAGCTAGAGAATTGTAAGGAATGTGGTGCCCAATCTATTAAAATCGCCTGCAAATATGCACAGGAATTGTTCAAAATTACCAATAATAACAGCCGTAAAATCATCGTAAAATTTGTCTGCTTCGAGTCAGGACAATTGAAGGATAAATAGGTATTAGCCAATATCACTAAGCGGTCCTCATTCAGATATTTTTGATAACTAGTCCCAAGCGGTCTGTTAGTTGTGACGTATAGGAGAAGAGACTTTTCACTGATGGGCACTGGATATGATGATATAATTTATGACTCCGCCGCCAAGTGCATGGGCGATCAGCACGAAAACAAATTAAACGGTCAATTTCAACAATGAAATATTCAAAACCTTTATGATGCCATGTATCTTGCAGCATAATGATTCCAACTTATGCGCATTCCCGAAAAGTAATGATACATATAGGTTAATCCATTTTTCCAAGAATCGGCTAGACATTTGCAAATAGAAATTGGGTATGCTCATAATGGTCACCTTTTCCTCCGTTTTGCAAGTTTCCACCCAGCATGATGCATTTTTATAGATTAATTCCGTTTTCTGTATATTATTAGCTCTTTATTCCTAATAGATCACTTATCGTTGTTAAGTTGCGAGGAAACACGTTAGGACTTCAGAAGAGAGCAGGAATACTTTATCATGGAATTGATTGTAGAAAAATCGGGAGGTAAGTAAAACAATGACTATTTATTGATTAATGTCGAAGGCGATTTTGTCAATAATTCCTTGAAAGATGAAAATTTAGAGCTTGATCACATTTGAAGGCTCCGCCGTTTATATGAATTTGTTCTTGTCGCCGCTATGCCCTTCAATTTCATACATCACTAACGTGAACTATCATGAGATCTCAGCCTGGGTGCTGTGGAGAACCAAGCTCACGCAGTCATCAGAGTTTGGTTGCTGGATAACTGGCTTCTGCCTCAGTTTACATAATATGTAGTTTAGCATAAGGATTATAAAACTAAAGGCAAAGGTAAACCGAAAAAGCAAGGGTAGCAAATTCATCTTTATAAGTTTTAATTAAAATAAATTATGGCAAATAATAGAAAAACGCACAACTTAACGCAATCCCAGGGTTCATAAAAGAAATATATCATTATAAGTGTGAAATCATTCTCTGTATCGGAAAGCGATAAAGGGTATATCCAAAATAGTTTTGAACCGTCGCATATATTTGACTCCTACAATTTGTCCTGACAAAATAATCCAAGGGTCTACCCCTCTCTATCCGAAGCATAGGGGGTATAGGAATGGCTTTGTATCTGTCACGACATGCTTGTACCGGTGTTCTCTTGTAGTGTACGACGTTCGCAATTGAAGCAGTGGCCTCACCATGATAAACTCGCCACGATCTAATGTACGTTTAGTCAAGATGCTACCTAATGGAATCCAAAAATATGACAAGGTGTAGAGTCTTAGTTTCTGGCACTGATCTTCGTGAGGCAGACCTCGTTACTCTGTATTAAGCCTGAAAATGTGTGTCGGACCCGCGTGATCTTACGTGCCTTGCCCCGGGTGAATGGACAGTCGGCGACCGAGAAGTACTCCGGTGTTTGTCGTATGCAGGAAGAAAATTGGCGAGTGGCAACCGCTTCATATCAAGTACAGAAGTTGAGTTTTAGCGCCAGAAGCATGCACAGGCCATTATAAACTATATTACCCGTGTTGTAAACGGATTTCAAATCATAGCGACAGAGTTTACTTAGCTCAATTAAAGAAAGTGTTAGACGTAGCGATCGGTCGTCACTGATTTACGTTCACCCTTTGTCACAATCATAAATAACGACTTATTTGATTTGACTGGGTGGCGAAATTCTAGTGACCAAATCAAGAGGCGGATGAAGCCTTGCTTAAGTAGGCTAGAGTTGTCGGGATTGCTAATCACACTCTAGATCCTCAGGTTGTAGCAAACACAAACATGAGGAAGAAAGAAGCTTAGGTAGTTAGTTGATGTGGATTAGGAAGATAATGAGCCCAGTGCTGTGCCTTGGGATACTCTAATAGTAGGGAGATATTAGTAGGTTTGGTGGCCAACGACCTGTAACCTCCAACTTCGTCCAACGACAAAGTGCCGTATACACTGCTTTAGTGATGCATTAACAGTGCAATCCCGCAGCTGTGAAGGAGGACCCCAAGTTTTACTTGTCGTAAGCCTTAATGAAATCAATACGGATTAGGTCGACGAACTTCCTCTGGTTTACTACCTGCAGCCACACGTGCCTCATCACCGGCAGAATGGGAATGCATGGGCGGTCCAGCATAACACTACACTTTGCGGGTCTCAGTAACTCTTTTGATTGGAGCAGCAGTAGTAAACCACACTTTATGATCATTTCAGCAGCCTTGGCCAAAATAGGTGTCATGTAAATCGGACTGTCGTTGTTAACTTTGCTAGGAGCACCGCCTTTCGGTTTCGACTTTACCGCACAGCACTTTCCGTCGCTCGGAACTATGCCTTCAGAGTATAACAAGTAGAGCAAGTCAGTCAACGCAGGCAAGATTATAGCTGGTAAGGGATTGCGAATTAGTGCGTAAAGTCCGTCACGTTCAGCGTGTTTGGTGCCGTCAGGTTTGGTTAGTAGTTGACGCACATCTACAATATCAAAACCCGGACTGTCGAGTTCGGTAAGAGCGGTACGAGTACAACTCGGTACAGACATCTTATCGTCATTAACATTCAAACGCGATAGCTGTGGGTGTGAAACACACCTCAGCGAATACACTGCATTGAAGCAAGAGAAGATACTAAAAAATCACACCACGAATAATTCAAGAAGGAAGCAACATAATGTTATTACTTACATTATGCTTTTTTGTCAGATCATTGTTCGAGGGGAATCTAACGGGGTTGGGATGGAGAAAGGGAATTGAATTGAACTGTATGGAAAATTATGACTGTGACGGAGCGGCTCCAGTCAGTTACGACGAACTCATGCTTCTACAGTTTCACTAGTAACTTAAGTAAATCACTTAAATTAGCAGATTCCCCGAAATCTGAAGATGGCTACTGGAATTCTATCTGCTTCTGTGGACTTATGCAAATTCAGCGGTCTGAACCCACTTCAACTTCTGCGCTTGTAGGTGAGTCCAAGGAGATGGCCCAGAGAGAAGGACTTTCAATGCTGCAAACAAGGGATAACTAATGTTGGTTAGACTGTCTTGTTAAGTGTTCGGCCCAACGCCCCAAGCATTTTGGCAAGCTGTCTATTCTCCTCGCGTAGGGTTTCGCTAACGCCAAGTCACTTACAGTCTGTATTCCGTAGCAGACGGAATAACTTATGATGATTACCAACGGCAGCGACTGTTTCATTTTCCTAGCACAAAGAGAACAACAGGCTTCGCAGTCTCTTTTCAGGCTTTTGTGTTACTGTTGTTTTAGCTTGTGTTTGCGTTCTTGTGATTCAGACACCTTCGGATGAAGCTTCGCGGCATTCCGTAAATTTGTAAACATTTTCTTCCCTTTGCTTAGCTTCCGTGGTACTACCATGCGTCTGCGCACTGTGAAATATGATGCACATGCAGCGTGCTTTGTGACATTTCAGCTGGCTGCTGTTAAAGTTCGAAAGTTAGTCTGTGTGTGTGCCTGCTCTGCAGACCGATGTTTGCAGCTTTCCTTCAACGATTCCTGGTACTATTACGTCCAAGAAATATGGTTGGCTTTCTTGCTACGGTTCCATTGTAAATCGGATGCCTTCCATGGCGTTATTCAATGCCTGTTGTGAGGCTGTTATTTGGCTGTCCATGCTAATCACAAAAGTGTCTTCCAAATACCGAACACACAGTTTTGGATTGATGAGTGGCAGTGCGTCCCCCATCAACTTATTTCATAACCATCTCCGCGATGCGTCCTGATACAGGTGATCCCAGTGGTGCGCCTTTCAGTTACCCATAATCCTTCCCAATGAATGAGACGTAGGTGGATATACACTAGTGGAGTATTTTGCATACATGTTTGGTCTTCATTTTCCCACTTGTTTTTCATTGTCGTTCAGCTGTAATATTATGACCGCAGACAGACGTGGAAAGTGCAGTAACATCGAATGATTTCATTCTCTTATCATTAATTATTCGTAGGTCTTTGATATTTTGCAGAAACTGCTACGCATTGGTTATGGAATATTACGATTTACAGGTCAAATGCATGAGACTTCGTTACATTTCTTTCCCAAGGTTATAGGTGGGTGCTCCTGGGAGAGACAAGATATGCCGCAACGGTGCACCATTTTGTTCACTTTGGGAGTCTGTAGTTTTGCTAGATGCTCCAGTCGTGGTCTCTCACCCTGTCGCGCTCTTCTCTCATGCTTTATTTCAGTTCCTGAAGCCGCCTTACGGTTCTACTTACTTTGTTTGTCAGCTGCGAATTTGACTCGGTGCCGATACACATGTAGGTTGTTGTGTTATTAAATAGGCGTGTGGCTTTCTCAATGTCATCTGTCCTGCCCATTATGATAGTCACTCGTCCCTCATCAGCTGGCAGCATAAACCTTGTTTCCTCAGTCTTCAAGGTATTCATTAACATTTTTCTTGTTTGTTTATTGTCTTGCATTTTAGGTTGACTGTTATGGCGGAAACAATACTGTCTTAGTTGATTCTGAGTCGATTTTGCAAATTCATTGTATTATATTGCGCATTAAAATGCTGCCAAAATGTGGGTAATCGTTGCATCTCTATTGAGAACGTGCACTACGGCAATGCTAATTAGCCTGTTGGACAGATTTCTAATCCAGCCGTCACTGATATTTTGTCTTTAGAAGAGGTTAATCTTCATAACTTATCGCAAAACGCAGTACGCATCTTTGCATGGGCATTTGCTACCCGATGCTCTATTGCAGCGTCTAGTTGTACTGGTTATTGTTGTCCAACGACTTGAAGACTAGTTGACCAATGTTCTATTATACCTATCTGATATTTCCTGAGACGATGGTGAGTGGTGGTAAGTAGCAGCTATCACACGAGTCACAAACTCTCGAGTGTGATTCCATGCTTCAGGATGATCGATCGGTGGTCTGTATCTGACACTGCGAGGAAGGATGTCCTTTCTCAAGCATTTATGAAGAAAGATGGGCTGCTCTCTTGTGGAGGCTTGTCTACATGCAAAGTCCTCCCAAGGGCGAGCTGAGGGGAGCGCTGAACGCCCGTAGTTTTTTAAAAATGTTTGGAGTACTGGTAGCGCGGGATGATAACTCAATTTTTCATGTGTTCTCTTAGCTTGGCGGTTTGGTTGCAAGCGTTTCAGCACCATGCGATGTAACGTCATCAGTGCAGTAAGACACAGTGTGCAATCCTACTCAACGGAGAGTTCATCTGTGATCGACGTGCAAATGACTTTTGAACGTGTCAGCCACAATTTGCGTCCATTGATCTCTACCCACTTTCCCCACGGCTGAAGTCACCGTCCGAGTTCTTCTGCTTTAAACCGCGTTACAGCAACTTCCTTAGTTCCTTCTGTAGAATTGTTTGGTAAAGTGTATTTATATCGGCATACATGCTGATTGTGCGCTTCGTTGCATCTCACCGCACTGAGGATTCCACCTCACATGTTTGGGAAACTTTTGACACCAAACCGTCAAGCTCGGAGAACGAAGAAATAATTAGATGTAATTTGTTGAAAATTGAAACGCCATGGCTCCGAAGACTGTTAGATTTATGTCTATTTTGCATAACATTCTTTAACTTACGTACAATAGTTACTGTCATCCAGTATACCGAGTGTCTGCACCCCATGACCTAAGAAACAAAGGCTATGTTATAAATCTACCCCGTTGCCACACAGGTATGCGATACATATTTACACACAAATATCCCACTCTATGAAATTGATTGTCCCAGACCAGCACAAGTTCATCTTTACTTTAAACGTTTAAGACGCAGCAAAATGTGTAGATAACTTTTACTTAATTTAAAAAACTTTATTGCGTCAGTCGCGCAGAATAATAGGTGTACAGGAACGGGCCTGGTTATACGTGAGCACTTGCGAGGGAGTAGGGCTTATCGACACAATGTGGAATACACGGTCCTCTTGTCACTAATTTTGCTAGGTACCTTAGTTTTGTCTATCATTCTTTTCTCCTACTTTGTCATGTTATTCGGTGTTATTCCAAACGATGACCCACCGGAGGCCTTTGAAAGCTTTGGTAAATCGATAGGTTGGATAAATGAGATCTCTCTCTCTGATTTTCTCTAATTCTATACAGTTAGATGTTTGGTGTTACTCAGAGTGAGGACCCATTGATGACCGACGACATCCTATGCACATCGATGAGTTGAAAAAACGGCGTTTATCTTAAATTTTTTCTTCACTTCCACTGCTTCTCATTGTGTTCTTACTTACTTTGAAGACCCACTGGTAGCATTTGAAAAATATGCGTACACAGGATGGCTGGTTAAGCAAACTTTATCCTTAATCTTAAATAGTGCTTCATTTCCCGTAAATAACTAAGTAAAAGGCATCAGTGCCTACAAAAATAGACCAACTGAATGGTTGAACTATTGAAGTCCTGCAACTATCCCTTCCAATTTATGTACGTACTACCATTTCTCCTGTGTATGACGTATGTCGTTAATGAGACAACTTAGATTTCATGATGGATTCAGCTCTCAGTTTAACCGTTTGCTGTGTTAGCACATTTGCTCCCACATTTTACTATTTATACCATACTGTTATACAAAAAAGTTATGAATTTGGAACTACATTTTCCATGTTCATATTGGCACTCGCCTCGTAACATAATGTTATTTTACTTCCATTGCTCAACCATCTGCATAAACCTGGCTGAACGTTTTACTATAGTCCTGGATTCGGACGAATTTTGTAACCAAATCAATGACGCAAGAATTAATGGAATTACAATCACAGCAGTGCTTAAAATCACTCCGTATTACCTTTGTACCTTATGGTCGGACCAGCTTAGCTAGGCCCGAGCATCACCTAGTTAAGAATATAAAAATTTCGGCTTCAGAGATGTGTCTGCTAACCCACACAACGACAAACAGGACTGCGCTAAAACGTACACACGAGCAGTTTTCCGAGCTTGAATTGTACTGTGCATCATAACAGTTCACATTGGTTATCTTCGTTCTTGAAGAAGCTAACAACTCACCCACACTGAGAAAACCTGATACACGATAGAAGGCTAGCTCCGATAGTCGAAAGTATAGCGCAGTGGAAACAATCAACTAGGAATTCAGCCAAGTCTCCGGGAGTGCTACTATGTCTTCAAGCTGGGATAAAAACAAACCAACAATGTTCATGGCGCTTGTTTATAGGATTGTAACAGAGATTAAAGGTTACAAGCAAGCTTGAAGTGTAAGGAACCTGTTTATCCTGCCCCGCGGAACCTGTGAAACCGATTATGAATTTACGATAAATTGATTTGTTTCATAGCATTATTTCGTCAGTTCAGCTAAATGAATCTGGCGCAGCGAAAGAGAATAGAATGTAATGCATCCATCTCGCAAAAGCTGTCTACTTTGTACGTATATAACTTTATTAATATATTATAACGTGTTCATTCATGGGTAGTTTCTGTGCACCTGCGTATTAAAGAAAAGGAAACTGACTATTCACTTGCTCTTCAATCCATGGAATGCACAATCACAGATCTCAGGTGAATCGCGTTGATTTTACTGGGCGTTATTTTAATTGCACCGAAACCCATTTCTAAATGCACATGCAGAAGACGACGTATACGGTATATTTAGTTGCATTAAAACAAACGATCTTTTCTGCTCGATGAAAGGATTAATATCATATATAGGGTAATTAATTCACCAATTCACATGGCCTCATTTCGAAAATATCACCATTGATGTCGTTTGTATATAATTCCGCAATGTTACTTTGATTGAGCGTTTTGATAGATCCCTCCTCAATTTCCGAAATAGTCACCAAATTGTTCTTCTTTTCATTATCCGTCAAGAATTACAAGCAATTGTGACGGGGCGCATATTGGTTGTCCATTGAATAATGGGCATTTTCTCGTATCACATCACTTGTATATGGTTAAACTCCATCCGAGGTAGTCTAAACAATACTCACCACACATAAGCCGACCCTATGAATGCTACACAAATTACGTAGGAAATTGGATTACATATCTTCCAGAGTATATTTGACTTTACCCTGTGGTATCAACACGGTTCATTCTCTTCTGGAGTATGGTTGTCACTAGAAATACGGTGGCCTTAATTTGCAATTAGTCGTCCGACGCCAAATGTTGGACTTAATTTTCAAATCGAAGACCTGTTCGAGAACCCAAGGTCATTGGTTTCCATTTATGCATAGGTTAATATTGCATCCACAATACTTCTTTACTATTGCGCTGAACTAAATTGCACTTAAACCAGATCATATTAATCTGGATAAAACTTACTACACCATATACGATTTAGTCAATTTTGTTATTCTATTAAACATTCTGTACCAAATTTGCCTGTTTGCTTTTTAATATTAAGGAACAGATCAAATAATGGTACAACTTTTCCATGACATTTCATCAATACATTTTCAGAGATAAACATGGATGCAATAGCAAATTTTGTTACACAGAGTAATCAGAATCGTTCTGCTATTTTTACCTGCCACTGAATCAGGATTCTTCACAATCACATGATAGATATTTGGGCCGAGAGAAAAAAATGTAATGAAAGGGGCTGTTGTCCGAAATGTTATGTGTATGTGTTTCAGAAATTTATTCAGACACCATGGATACCGTTTTCGAATGCGTTATCTAGGGACTGTGATGTCCCGAACATCTTAATCACGTTTTGGACGGTTAAATGCTTACTAATAGCAAGCTTAAAATTGCAAAGAGTATAGCATGTTCTGATATCACTTGGAAGTTTGTTCCAAATCAAATTCTGTGATTATTATTTGATTTCCCCATCGTGGCTACTTTTATGTAAATTTTGACAATGTTCCATCCTGTTTAGCAACCTCCACCACAATTGTTTACTCCATGAGAGTGCTAATCTTTGCTGGGGAAGGGCAAATACCATTCTTGTGGCCGTGCTAGTATCAAACAGTGGTTCCAGCTAATGTGGAGCGGACTACGGGCCAGCCACCAACATTTGTACGTCTAGTGCGCATAGTTCCCCACATAGATAAACAGGAATGCTACTGCTGCTGCTTCTGCTTCTGCTGCTGCTGCTGCTGCTGCTGCTGCTGCTGCTGCTGCTGCTGCTGCTGCTGCTGCTGCTGCTGCTGCTGCTGCTGCTGCTGCTGCTGCTGCTGCTGCTGCTGCTGCTGCTGCTGCTGCTGCTGCTGCTGCTGCTGCTGCTGCTGCTGCTGCTGCTGCTGCTGCTGCTGCTGCTGCTGCTGCTGCTGCTGCTGCTGTGCATCATGAAGCGATGCGGGTCTGCTGCGTTGATTAATCACGACTCCCACCCACGTGCCTCCTTATTCTATTCTTTGGGCTTTACACTAGGCATGGACTGTTTGGTGTAACGCAAACCAGCCATGGTCTCTCTGTAGGCGCAGACGTCCTAGACATCACTTATAGAAAATTCAGTGATAGACAAATCGAGAAACGGATGCCGCCAACCATGTATTTTGATTAAACCTTAAGGTCTGAGAATGATGCTTGATTGGTGTTTCTGAATATGGAAGCAAATAATAATATTTCAAAAGTCCAAACGATACCTGCAATTTTTTCCCACGTTCTAGTAAAATGCAAAGTTTGCCAGCGATGTAACCTTAGTCTAGAGGTAATTTTCTTAAATAAATCGAAGCATGGTTCTTTGCCTGAGATCTTCATAGAAAGGTTACACAATGTTCAAGTAAAAGCCATGTTGAATCCTTAATATTAATTCACCAATGCCTATTTTAGGTATGAAAAATAGCATCCGGCACGTAGTTTTGGTATATCATGAATTTAATTATCAAAGTAAGAGGAATCAGGTTGCTAGTTGGCTTTAGATATAGGTTTGCCGGAAAACAGAGAAAAGGTTTAAGGATAATGATAACGTTTTCTAATCTAATTACTTCATGACACTATCCGCTCATCCAAGTCCTAAGTGATTTTGCATGATGGTTATCGTCTACAATTCTGAGCGGATCGATCAACCTAGTGTAACTTATTTGCACCTATGCGTCTTTAAGCTAAAAGATATTTACCATATTAAAAATTTGCCTACTTTCGAATAAGTTCTGGCTTAATAATTGTTGCGCCATGCTCAGGTGGATAGCAGAAAGTTATTAAAACCTTATTACTAGGCTATTTGATGTTGGCTGTGAGGCAAATATATGGGAAAGATTTGGTTGTATAGATTTGTATGAATGAGACCGTCATAAATTAATAATATCAATCGAAGTGATACCATTTCTTGTAGTTATTTGTTCGTGCGACTACTTGCTGCAAAGTAGCCATCACCATTTTATTATATCTCAACATTCGGAGTGCTGATATTGAGGATTTCTATGCGTTTCGTTCTAAATGCTTCTTCGCGACAATGTCTTCTTTAATCCAGTGTAGCGAATATTTATAAGTATAATACACGAAAAAATGGTAATCTGTCCAATGTATGGAGCAACATTGCCTAAGATGTTCCCAGATTGTTTACTGGTCATAGCCTGCTGTTAAACACCAACAGCTACAAAATGACAACTATATGCTGCGGATTATTGCACTTGAAACACGTAATATCATAAGGGACCACGGTGTTATCTGAATTGAATAGCTTCTAATTCCACCTCTTTAATCGTTTCAAAATTGGACAGTTTCTGCAATATTCTCATCTAACATTGCACACCACAACTGGTTTTGCCCCGTTGTTGAATCTTCGGCTGGAAATAGCCTGAGCTGGACGTGAGACCTGGCACAATGTGGCATTCCTCATTAGGTTAATGAGCTTGATAAGCTAACATTGACAAAGCGGTTACAAGTTCCCTCTCGAGGTTTAACTTATCCGCCCGAGCTGTCTAGACTGCAATGGCACCTTGCTACAGTGAAACAAATGCTATACCTGCCATAACGCAAGATATGGAAATAAATCCACCGTACTAAATATTGGAGTTCTAGTCAAGTGATGTCAGCATCAGCTTAATGGACCTAAATGGGTGTACTTACAGCATTTTACACTATAGGCTAGAAATATACGAAAAAGGGCAGCAACAAATGAAAATAGGAAAAATAAAAATGGTCCAGCCATAACTCGTTCAAGCAACCACCACATAATGTTACACTACATCGTGATTTGATCGTATTCAAATAGGTAATATTCCACTAAAGCGTCTCTTATTGATGCGTAAGCCTTGACAATAAATTTTTTATCCAAGGATTGTATGCGATCTCTCAGCTTTGATATTAAAATGTGGATAAATTAGATAGGCATCACTGATTTTGAAATTTAAATGAACAAAAGATTTGTCGGCTTATTTTAGTAAATATGTTACCTCTACAGTAGTGAAGGTTAAACCCGGTGTTTGACAAAAAGGCAACGGCCGATTTAAAGCCCCCTTCCTGTCATTCAATTTTTTCTTGACGCTGGTACATTGTATCATAATAACCGTTCAAACTGAGACCGCGTATTGACTTGTTCTTTTTGCGATACTGCCGGGTCACGTCAACTACAACCATTTCGTACATCATCTTCCGGATATTCAGTGCCCAAAATAGCTTGCTGCTTCAACCAGCTTTGCAACACCAGTGGATCATACTGGGATTGTAAACTGTTTTTCTCTATTCTGCAGGTTAAACTTGTCGTTCTTCGACGCCAGAGCTCTTTAACTTTGCAAACATGCTGACCATCGATACCTAAATAATCTCCGAGTGCTGAGTCAAAGACGGCTGGCAATGCTATTGTTCTCTGGGTTTTGAATGAATGTGTGAAGCTTTGTCTTTAAGTGCACAGTTCAGGCACAGACCACTCGTTCCATCCTTGCCAATTTTTAATTGTTTACTCATCACAAATGCAAAACAAAAGCTATCAACAACTGAGTTCTGGAGTGTCTTTACGTTATCGCCTCGTTGCTGCTTTCGCCTAGCAACTACCAATTGTTCCGAATTCGAACCGCATGAGAAAGTTCCACGACTAACTGATTTTTAGATACTCTTCTATTACAGAACTATTGACTTAGTTAGCAAACAAGGTAGCAGAAACGTACTCTCTTGCGCTCGAGGATGAAGTGATCTATAAGATCTCCGTCTAGCTAAACGGTATTTCGTAGTATGGTAAAACCAAGACCACCAACAGTTCGATAAAAGTCATATGGTGATTAGAATGTATAAGCACACGAAACACTGCATAACGGTCTAGGGTAAGTAAGAAGTGTATACGAGCACTAAGAAATATAGACAAGTTTGTTTCAAACAGTTATAACAAACAACTGAGTTTCATGTGAAAATATTGAATTCTTAAACCAGTTATAATATTTGCACCCCGAGCTGGATCACAGCATAGTTTATTGCATTATTTCACGATCATTTAAGGGTAAACTTCAAATTGGCCGTTGCCTTTTCACTCAACATCTCTCGTGCTATTTCTGCCGCGGAATTATTAGTCAGTACTGAGCATTTTGACTTTTATTTTGTTAGGTTAGTTACAAGTTCACAAACGCTGTTGCTGGGCATTTTTGAAAATGGACGCTGAAAAACTGCGCGGATCGCGCGAAGTCACCAGAAGGTGTTTCGTAAGTTAAGAAATCCTCGTCAGAACCGAATGCAGTTTCATAATTGTTTATTTGATTGACACATGCATACCCAGTGTCATTTTATCCTTGCGAAATTTTGTGCTTTTGTGACATTACTTTGTAACATCCGCAGTGCATCACGTAAAAATAGGAAATTGTACCCTCTAGGGTATATGAAGCTTATATGCCTTGACTAGAATTGGAGCCAAATTGAGGCGTTCATCTTGCCAATGTATGTTTCTTGAATCAAGTATGTATAGCGCAAAAAAGATATCCGTGGAAATAATATTATCTAAGCAAATTATTTAGATTTAACTTTTTCCTTCATTGACTTATCTGAGTGTCATAATGCGAGCGTGGATGGCGGTGCTCATAACATGCTTATATTACCAGACCATAGGAGTATAATTTCTCTAGACGGCAATCACAGTGGGTACAGCATAGACATCGTTACATTCGGTTACTCACTGGCTGCATAGTTGAGTCGATCCCGGATAAGCCTGCTGAGGAGCAAAACAGTAAAAGAAAAACAGTAAGAATAATGGTTAGTGTGTTGTTATAATAAGTCAGAAAAGCATTTAATGACACAGTTTGGTAGCCTCTCAGTACGTATGTATGCATTCTAGGAACAACCAACAATGGGGTTAGGTAACGTTCTCTGTGAAAGCCACGGATATGATATGAGAGGAAGCTACGGTTCTGTATGCAGTATATTTTCAGACCCCCGTAGTTTGTCTCTTAGTATTAAATAAATAAATAAATAAACGATTTATTTCCCAGCAGTGCGAGGCACAGACCAATTGGGTGGTCTTATCAACATGTACAACGTGATCGCAAAATCTAGTTAATTATTCGTCTTTTGATCAATGGTTGCCATATGGGGTTTTGAGTTGATTAGCAGTTTGTAAAAACTAGAAAGATAAATAAACTGAGAACAACATCAAATGTAGATTTCACGGAAAGTTCAGAAAAGTTATCAATGACTAAAACATGGTGAAGAAATCACGTGTGAATTGGGGGTAGTGTAATTGATTTACCAAACATAAGCGGTGAACCTTACTGTTCTTCATTTCAGAGCTTACTAAGAATATGTAAATACATGCGGGCCTACCTCTCAAGCTTTGTATCTAAAAAGCACATAGGTGTGAACATAACTCACTACTGTATTTTCTTAAGTTAAATCCACTTCTGGGTTCATAGGGGCTCTGCATAAGCGTCCGAAGATAAAATCCTAGACCAAAATAAAACAACTTTTACCCAATAATAAACCATTGATAGTTCACTGAAAGGGACGGTAGGCGAAACTGGTACCAAGATTCAAAAAGTATTAGAAAATATCAATCATTGACAAATTTTGCTTATTTCATATTTGCATCACCTCACCAAGGTCAAGTTTGAATTTAATACAAGCAATTCTTTGTGTTTAATGTCTAAAAGTAATGAAAGTTAATTGTCCTTATTCTCCTAGCAGTCGAAAATGCTTACGATTTGATTACACTTACGATTGGCACCCACAGGCGGAAAAATATGGGCTTGGTGTTTTTCCCTAAGCTTTTAGAATCTCTTTCGTCTGTTAGCTGTGGACCCAAGTTACCCGACAACGTATTTGTTCACGAGTCCTCTGATAATATTATTGAAACTTGAAGATATTTCATCCTTCCAAGTTGTAAAATTCGAATTATATATTTTCTAACTTTCCACATCCTAAGACATCGGTAACTAGCATAGAAACTTACAAGTTAACCTCCGTTGGGCATCTTTGCTCTATCTCTTGAGGATAAAGTCGGATTTCCTTTTCCTCCTTACAATATTTTTCCACTGCGAACCATGAATCAAGGATGCGAATCGGTACGGTAATGCTAACGCGAAACCAAGGAGATCAGTGTTTTGCGGCCCTTGTTTTAAGTAACTTCTAGAAAGGCACACACTCACACATACTTCAAAGTGATTTATAATTGGAGTAAGTAAGCAGATGAACGAGACGGAATCAGCTAGTTAAGCATGTAGACAGAATGCTGCAGGCGGAGTACCTGACGATGATTGCGCCTCTCTGTGTCCAAGCTGATAGATTGATATTTGGATGCGCCGCTATATGTTCGACTAAAAGAATCAAAGGAAACAACACATGGATGAAGAAGCGCTATTAGCTTTGAGAAGCACCTCAATGAATTTACAGGCTAGTTTTACCATCAATTTTACTGGTTTTGCTCAGCTATTTAAACCGTTCTTCCATGAAATACTGTGTGCTGTGGCAGTGCTTTTCATACGCTTATGTGCTTCTTAATGGGGTTGCACTTAATCCATTCATAAAGTGCAAAGCGGTAGAAATTCTCCTGTTTAATGTTACGCCTAGCCCGTACGGCTAAGCATCTGTGGTCAAATATCAACGATACAATTTCATTCTGACTGTCATGTGATCTTATGCACAGTTCCAAAGTGCATCTAAAGAACGGCAATTGCTTGAACGCACCTTGCGCGTATATGTACAAAAAGCGCACAGTTCATCCAGGTAGTCTGATTGGACGGATACATTAAATAGTGCACAAAAAATAGCCTTAGCAAAATAAATATGATATTCCATATTGATACGCTAGCGTTAATGCACTTAAACCATAAACGCATTATGGGCTACTTCACAGACACAAGTTGCAACTATAAATATGCGTAAATATTGGGTTTAGAACGAAAGGCAAGCCTACAGATGGTCACTAATTCGCTTTCTGAGTTAGTAGTTTAAACAGAGCAATGTGGGACACCATCAGTGCTACAATTAATAGAGGTATATTAAAGGTTTATTGTGATTATCAGAGAATATGGAAATTAACGTATCTGTTTTACATAGTAACGGTATCATTCCTTTCTGAAATTGAAACTAGAAAGTATCGATCAACAACATGAAATGCCAGTTGGTTTCTATCCCGGAAACAGCTATTATTTGATCAGTTCCTCAAGCCCTTATTTGACAACATAATTTCTGCTTTTTATCAAACTTAATTAATTAGGGTAACCGTTAACGCCAATTCGTTTGCAAGTCTTGAGTTCACGCCTTTCCACCGGTTTCAACAAAGCAGCACCAGTAATGGAATACGGTACTAGTACAAATAATTAAGAACAACAATGTTCAATACCTTCCGGGACAGGCGTATAAAGCAACTACAACAATCCAAGGTTGCAGGCAAGCTGAGATTCAACTTCAATGTAATATAAGCTTGTCTCATTGTACTGTGGCTTTAACAGGCTTACACCTGAGCAATCGGAAATGGAGGTTGACGTGAAACGTAGGCGTTCGGCCGGTGCCTTACACACATTTCGTGATGGTATTGCATATGGAGTGACGTTTACAATTTTCCTCACGGACGAGATAGTTTCATGTATATGAACTTTACCCACATGAGCGCGCAACAACGTCAGGTCACATGCAATGTGAGGGATGACTTTCTCGCCAGTATTCGAATGCCACGGCGAGGGAGTTAAAACGGAACATCACAAACTGAAAACATGAGGCAAAGCTATATGAAGTGACAAGTAGGTCTGTTCAGAACTTGGAACTATAGATCAATGCATTTAAGGTTGTATCGATGTCATCTATGTGTTTAAAGTGCAAGTAAACTTAATTAACTTGGCACGGAACACAATCTCCATTGAGAGCCAGACCATAAATATCTGTTGGGACAGGGAAGGGAGTTGGAAAAATGTAAAAGTAATCATAAGCATGAGGCAGGGAGCGGTAAAAAAGAGCTACGGATAGAACATTTTGGAACCTTCTATAGTAACTAGAACTTTAGCATTATTCTGCCACTCCACAGAACAATAACTCTTCCCTCTTGTGGTCAGGTTATTTTGTACACAAGGATTGCGTTAACGGCCATGTGTCGTGCAAAATCCTAGCAAGGAAACAGATTAGAATAGACATCAGACAAAAATCGTAACATCAGTATGCACATGAATTGCACACCATCTATGTGAAGTATATTATTTATAGGCAAGTAATTCACGGGCACGAACAATTAACTTAAAGTTGTTCCTAATGAACGCGTGACATATTTGATGCAGCGCTTACTGTATTAAAATGGTTTTGTTCTACCTAATCAGTAAAGGATTAACTTTGGATTTTATCTATCTATAACTAAATAAACAGTATATTCCTATATGGTATAAGGTACAGTCCATATTTCAAGTAGCATTTGTCCTGCTGAAAATCGCCAGAACTTTTGCATTTGCATAAGCTTCTCGCCACTTATTTGTTGACAAATAACATAACGACATCTTACTTGATCTACAAATAAGTAAGTTCATCTCACCGAACAGCATGATCTACTATTTTACTAGATATATATGATGACTAATATTACTGCAGTTTAAACGTTATGTTTAGTCAACCAAATATATCAACAAAACGCCATAACCATAACCTTGTTTCCACTGGGTGAGTCACAGTATTTAATTAGTTATTTGCTGGTCTGCACCTTAAATTCACGGCTAACAACCGTCAAGGATGCTTCCGTATCCCTGGTTCTGCAAGAAAGTGGAATGCTGCCAGAAGCCAAGTTCTTGTGTAAGATCTTTGGGTATAATCTCGAGAATTCACATTGGGTGAACTTGAGACTAAATGCAGAGTGCTTGTGTGGTCTGAAAAAACTAACTTTTCTTAAGTGTCGCTAACCCAGCAAATCCGTCTTTTCTACTTTGACTTTAATTAAACAAAGTAATTGCGAATTATCTCTAGTTGGCATTGTTTTCACAATGCCAACACAACACATTCACAACGCATAACGTTTCGCTGCGCTCAGGGTGTACGAAACAGGAAATCTTGATCGGTATCACGAGGTCGATATTTTGGTTATGAAAAGCATTTTTAGCAAACATAGATTTCCGATTCTTGCTTTATCCTGTTAGCAACACTAAAACGAGGTAATTATTAGTTGCTACGGTGAGATAAGCAGTTGAGTTATTACTTTTCTCCAGACACAATGGCTACTACTCAACTAAAGAAGCGTGTATCTCATATCTAATGATCATAGGACTGTATGTTTCAGACATTGAAAAGGCAAAAACATAGGTCGCATCCTCAGTTTACAGAAGAATAATTACTCAGTTGTTACTTGGCTACTCTTATGAACTTGTGTTTAAAACAGTAGCAAAGTTATTCCAAAGATGATAAATTACGATGAACTGCTGCTTTACCGTCTACTGGAAGTAAGCAGAAACAAAATAATCTTGTAAAACTTTCGGTCTGATAGACGAGCAGGAGAATAATCCTGACAAACTTAATGACTGACATAATTTGTAGGCGAAACTCCCAAAACCCACTGTAACTATTAATTTGCTTGCAGTCTACCCAGCAAATATGGGTTCGACTGTTCATCGAGTTATAAAGATTCATCGGTCGGCTGTTAAAATAAAATCACCATATTAGATCACTGTTGGGTAAAACGAAGATGGAAGCGGTTGTTGGTTAAGATTTTTAAATTCGTTAACACAAAAACCGCTCCACCAAAGTTTTCTGTTTGACTGCTCTTTAGATTATATTACACCCACAGGTTTGCATAAGGCAATATTCACGTAAATATCATTTCGTCTTATTCAAACAATTCACTCCACCCCTGCATTCGTGAAATATAACCTTCAGGTAGAGATCACCTGAGTTAAAATTAAAACCCGGCTTGTAGTGGGACTTTGTAAAAAGTGGTATCTAGGCCCCTTAATTTCGCAAAGAGAGAAATGAACAACGACAAGTGGTTGATGGCTTCGTATTGGAATAGGGAAGCTTTCGTAAATTCATGCTATTTTGTTTTCACCGCCAAATAACGCGTTGAAATACTCACCGAAATCCGTGGAGCAGATGAACTGCGGGAAATTCGCACGAAAGAAAATGAGATTCAATGCAGAGTTTTAGGCCTACTATCAATTTTTAACGCAATCATGATTACAGATGAAAAGCTTATATGCTGCAAATATTGATGCAAAGCTCCTGTTACCTTGAGGCCAATATTATCACAAAATCTTCCTTGTAATATATATTAGTCATCACATAAAATCGAAATCCTCCATTGGATGGTTAGTAGCGCAACTTGCTATTTACCAGCTACGAACCTAGCGGTAATTAAGAAAACATAGTGTGGATTTTTATGAAAAGCTAAATACTAGAATATCCGGATAATGCGATAGGTGCTGCGATTAACAGCGAAATTGGCCATTATGGCTGAAAGCAAATCAAATTGACCTGTTGCATTTAAAAGCACGGAAAGAAGACGAAGACTGGTAGAAGTGCGCATTTCTTATTGTCTCCTCAATACCATTAACAATAACCGATATGCATAGATATAGTTAAAGGTGAGTGCAACCAGACAAGCTTAAGTTGCAAAACGAATGATTTAAATCACGTTTAGTTGACGAAAACCTACCACGCCTTATCGGCGAATGCTGCGCGATAATAAAAATATAATCTGACGTTTAGTGTCGAAGATGAGACTAATAGTGTGTCGTTTTAAAGTTTGTAGTGATCCAAGTGGACGAGTCTACAACTCCAATTATAAGGTTACTAAGAGTACCATTTGTTTTAAACTCCAAACGGTTCAATTAAAATTTTACTTAGTGCTTAACACAGGTTACACGAATTTCCAAATCCGTTAAGCTTTTCATCAATGTACCCATGACCTCTTTTCCAGACAGAGAGTTGATGAGAGTGGCATACATAGGAGGTATTGGCTCTATAATTTATTACTAACTGCTACGTGCAGTATGCGGTGCCTTCACCCTGCTCGCATACATAAGTACACATGTTCGCAGCATTTTTTTGAAAACTTGTATCCCTCAGTACCCGTGCGCTTTTGTGCATCGACTTCTTGTGTTGCAATGCCAACTGTCTTCAATCATTTCAACAAATGGATGATTGTCTGAGAGACACTTCAAACCGCAATTGCACAACGTTACAAGCTTTCAAGCATGACACAAGAGGAAATTGCCCTGTTTAACAAAATGCTTTACACATGCGCCAAGCACTCTATGGTGTGCACTGGACACGGGGTTTAAAGATTACCGAAGTCAATGAATGTAGTTTACTGCCAGAAAAACGCTTGGTTGCAAGGAAGAAGGGGCGAAATAACGGGAGGTAGGTGAGGTACGATGTTGCTGGTCAATGCGAGTGCACGCCCAGACAAAGCACATGCTATTTCCATAATATTGAACTGCTTTCTTAGTTTCAGAAATAAAGATAAACCAATGGAAAAGATTGAACATGCGCAATATTTCATTTTCAACCGCTTCTTGCTTATATACCGTACCATGTGTTGGCGTTGTAGTTAAAAGATAGCATCCAAAATTCAAGTATGTATGCAGATCACCTTTGATGTATACTTAAAATTTAACATTTAAAGTTTCATCTTATAGTTATCCAATCAAATCAATAACAGATTGGGTGGATAGGATGCAAATATTTTCATCAATACGTAAATGCAAACTCGCCTATGATCTATATTTTAGCTGTTACCTTAAAAACTTCCATTCATTTTTCACGCTGTTAATTCGTATTACTTAATGAACAAAGGATAGGGATTTATCGGATTAAGTTAGGGAACTATTTACATGCTAAGAAAACAATCCCGGAGAGGATATCAGAAGCAATAGACGACTAGGCGTAAAAGCTTTTATTTGTGGTTCGGATCAGAATAGTGCAGTACAGAACATAGAAATGGAACTAACACAGCATATTTAACTCCGACTAATATGTGAAGTGAATTAACCCGTCAATGAGATAATGTAACGGCGCTGGATAGGGCAACATTTGTGGCATGGTTAAGCATAGCATCGATACATGGGACAGCTTGAGGCTATGGTAGCTCTTGAACCTGTACAAGCTTCTTTTGAGTATATAACTTGGGGTTATGGAGTCGAATATTAATCGCTTTGCGGTCTCTAATGGGCGACATCGGAGGGCTGGCGTGTGGCATCCAGATACCCTGTAGATAGGCTGGAAGGCCTCTCGCGAACTGACTTGGTGATCTGAGTCGACCAAGTGCCACAGCACCGCGCTGGCTACTGTGTTTCTGACATCAGTATAGAGCCGCGCCGGCCAATGTTCTCGGACTCTCTCAGAGAGTCGCCTGGTCGTCTTTTCAATATAACTTGCTCAATACGAGCATGAAAAGTGATACACACAGAAGGCAATATTGGACCTCAGTATCTCATCCTTGAGATGTTGACTCACGACTGGTGTAGGAGCAAAGCTGACTCTGAAGTCAGCTGCTAAATTGGTTCTCGCGATTGCATTTCAGAGCCTTTGCGTAGTTCGTTCTTCTATCACATCACCATTGAAAGGCAGTGATAAGTAGAGTAAGCTCTTTTCTGCGGTACTTGGTTAGACTTTTAACGCTTGTAGCTCCATGTGCCTCCGGATGAATAAGTCCGGGTAACCATCTTGTTCGAGAACGAGTCGGATGATTCACAACTCATGCGACAGCGTGTCTGCGGTGCATATTCTCCTCGCTCTTTACTTTAGACAACGAAAGAGATTTCGTTTCTGACTCACTGAAACGAAAGTTGGATAGTTGCGTCAACCAGAATATAGGCTACCTTATTAATTTACATGTAGACGAGAGTAATAATCAAACGGTGTATGCAGTATAATAAACACAATTTTTGAACGAATTTGTTGGCTGTTGCTGTGATCGGATTATTTGAGATATTTTGAAGAAAAGTACCTACTTACAATTGACCCCGTCGATATTCGTAAAAGGAAACGCAGTCTCGGATTTAAGCTCGTGCCTCAACATCAACGCTGTCTATTAAATCATGTTCAGTCATTTCGAGCCACAAAACACTCGTTCAAAATTACTTGAAGAATGCTACATACATAAAGTTCGTTGTTCAAGTTTATTTTGATCGAAAAAGTAATAAGAGAATAATTCCATTTTACTAAGAATGTTAGATCCTGGTTTCTGAACTAATGCCCCGTCGTTATTGGGTGCCGTAAAGAAACAGTAACATCTATTCCCATTGATGTAGTTCCATGACCCCATAAATTAATAACAAACGAAAGAAAACCTAGGAAGGCCTCTTGATTTTTATGGGCCTTATCCTGCAGTTGTTCAAAGTTAATGTGCCGATGGTGCACTGGATGTGCACAGTGTCTTTCTAAATGTTTACGCTAGACAATTTTTTTTACTTTTACGCTGATGTTATTTATCAAAGTATTGTCTCGGCAGACGTTCGGTCGATGACCCAGATATATTTCGATTTCATCAGTTTCACCTCAACCATCCTACGGGAAGTTCAAGCACATGATTTTATCTCGTGATAAATCATTGTTCATTGTTAATAGTGCTCAGTATACGTAGTAAAATTGTCAGCTGACTTAGTGTAACATCCTGCCAATGCAGATGTGATATTTACATGTTTGGTTATGTATAAGCTTACGTCACCACCTACCTCCCCACCAGTGCACTAGCCGCAGGATGTTCAAATGACGAAGTGTAAAATAACCAGTAGGAATAACTAGTAACAAATAGCTTTTCCCCTGTACAATGTCACAATTGATGCCAGAGACTGTCGCATATGAGACATGCAAGCTTAAAATATGTACCTAAGGTACAAAGTCAAATTTGGGGGTAACATAGGTTTTGGCAATTTTAATGATATGCTTGCCTTGCTATTATTGCGCAACGCAGTCCCGTACTACTTCTTTATATTGCTAGTCATGTAACTTCTTGTCCTAGCAGATGCTGGTGAACAGCAAATGAAAGAAAACTGGCAACAAGTAGTAGAGCCAAGTGATCGGCGTATCGATATGGTACGATCAAGGTGCTTAATACTCTAAGCGGTCTGGGAAATGCACTCGCTTTCTTCATTATATCCACTGAGTATAATGTTCTCCTGCCTTAAAGTCATACGTTAACGGTAGAAAGTCAATTGCAACGAGCGTTGCTGATTGCTGCGGGGGTAGTTTGTTTTGAAAACCTGCTGACTGCCGTTCGCAGGGTTGTTAACTGCTCGTTGATTTAACAATGGTCTACAGAAACCACATTGACTTTGACATTCCTGTTTATCTTATAGTATTTGCGTGCTCTAGAGATCACCTAATATGGCTACTCGTATGATAACTGCAATGGTTTGCGAACTGCAACATTTAGCAACCACACGTATGAACAAGTCATTATGTCTGTTGCAACGTAATCCCTGTCTGGTTGTGTGCATGTCGCAGTAGAATGCGTTTAGCGCATCGATGGAAGTACGCGAGGGACAAAGTTGGAAAGACTGAGAGTGTTGCGTCGATGGGTTAAACGAGGTCCGCCTAAAGATCTAACCTCGTACGATGTATTAACTCCTCAGCGGAGCAAAATAAAGCAGCTTTAGATGTCTTTCAATGATACAATGAAAAGACGGTTAAAGTTTCCGTTCAACAAATAACGTCAAAATATGTTATCAATTACTTTTTTACTGATGCTGTTGGACTAACCCGTTCACTGTTAGATGGTACGCATGTTGTTCTTATAAGCTTTGGTAACGCTTGAAAGAGCGCCGGTTCAAATTGCGCACCGCCATCCGTTGTTTTGGTAGATAGCACACCAGGATTGAGGATTTAATAAGCCACAAACCTGTGTCTCACCGTCACTGCAGAAATGTCCACGTTGGGTATGGCCACGGGCCGTCCAGCGTATGGAAAGAAGCAAATCAGTAAGTAAAGTATTTAGTCGACGGCTGTATCCGACCGATGATCCCGATGTGAACTTGACTGAAATGAGCATTAAGTATGGTAAAATGCAATGTGGTGTCTGTGCATGGCGCTGCACTATAAAACGTTGATAAGGGAGAACAGTTCTTGCTAAGGTCTGCACGTATTTTTCAATTCTGACCACACAAGGTATAGTGGAATTCCCTTCATCTGGAAATTGGTATCTTGCAGTTGTTAAAGGAACTGATGTGGCTGCTTCCCGAAGGTCGATGAAGGAATATACAAAGAAAATGCCCATTCCCGCCCGTGAGAACAGATTTACGAAGGCACTATTTGCACCTTACAACTACCGCATTTCAAAGTAATTTAGGAAGCGTAACTTAATTACCCAGGTTCTTGTGTGGATATATGATTAAAAGCAGAATGTAGTGCACTTGTTGACAGCTTATTACCGATACATACCGTGAATGTAGGTCCTTCCCCAAGTGACGTCGGAAAAATCTCACATTAAGTTAAATAGGTAGGCGTTTTCTGCCGAAGGTAGTATAGCGTTTTCCTGCAGACATTATTTTCCTGATGAAATTGGCAGTGGAACGCAATTCCTTTCTGCTGAGATGCCTCTGCTGCTGCTGTCGTTGTTGTTGTTGTTGTTTGTTGTTGTGGTTTTGGTTGTTGTTGTTGTTGTTGTAGGACCAAATATGGTGATACTTTTAAAGCGTCCGCCGTTAAATGTAATGTGGCCTTAGGATATATATGCAAGAGGAGAGTGGCAGCTGTTAATTAACCTTTTAGGTTATTAAATGCCCGCTTGGCTAAATAAATCTGAATGATGGCGGTTGAACTGTTTGCCAAACTTGGCAATTTTGTTGCAGACGTGTCATCACCGATCAAAAAGACATCATCAGTGCGTAGCTGAATGGCATGCAGTAGCATAGAGGAGCCAAGTTCGGCAAATGGTTCGACAGCCATCTGAACAGCCTGAGCTGCCAGTCTTCAATTCTATAGCAAACGCTTAATGAGGTGGCACCTACTTTGAGTAGCTCAGTAAGTGGATAGGCTAACTTCGAACAGTGCGGAAAAAAAGCTTTGTAATTGTTAACCACGCTTACAAAAAGGGGTAAATTATTCGGTGAATCGGGCATGGGGTACACATTGATGGATGTCACTCTGTCAAGTAAGGTTATAATTCTGGCAGGGCAAATACGGTGACCAAGGAAGTCGACCGTATCCACTCTACAATGACTTGCCGTTATGGTTAACTATCCCTTGATGCGTAAATCGTTCAAAGGGTGATCGCACATGGCCAAAAAAGGATTTATCACAGGTTATAAAGGAATTGATTGATAATCCCGAAAGGCGCTTGGGGTGAATACGGTAAAACTAATAGGAGTTGAAGCCAACTACCGAGCGTCTATATAAGTAAATATTTGGATAAAAACGTCAATTCAAAATTAAAATTGTACGCAAGCATACGGAAGAACACGGGGTGCAGGGATCATTGAGGCAAAGTGCGATAGAATAAAACTCTGGTCGCTCACATAATTACCGTCTACTTTTGTCCACGTGAAACATAAACCCGATTGTAGGGTATGAGTAACCTTATCTACAATAGCGCAGTTAAGGTAACGAAGTGGGAGTTTAAGACAATAAATAAACTTTTGTTGAAATTTTCCAAACTAGGGAAGGATACAATGGAGAATGAGACGGAGATGCAGCGATGGTAAACCCGAAGAGGATAATAGTTCTATAACGCTCTAAAAGGCCATATTTTATAAGCAATTGTTAAGCAGTTACCACTGAGTTTGGTGTTGCGGCCAAGTTTCAGCATATTGCGGCATACGTAGTTGGGATCACTCCATATTTACTGCATGAATCTGAGATGGCCGCGCGTCCTTTGGTTGCTTCCGCCGAAAACTCTTGGCAACTTCGGCCTTCCGTGCTTGCGTACGCCTATAACATATTTTGTTACCTTCGTTGTGAGGCATATGGCACCTCCCAGTCACGCTTCACCCAATGATGCCACTTTGGTATCGTATTATTTTTCGAGGGAGGCATGTAGGAATAGTGCATCACTGCAAATATTGATGGGCCAGATCGCCCAAAGGAATATAGCACCAGACCGATGTCCTGACTTCATGTGCTTGCGGCTGTTTTCATCTGTTTTGATTAATACATGTTATTCGGTACGATTACACCAAGGTCAATTTCCTTGGAGCTGGTATGCAATCCGTGTGCCCCAAGCAAGTACGTGTGGTCATATCTATGTCGTAACTGACCCACGACAATTTGTCTATATTGAATGGTGGGGCCTCCTGAACAGACCAGTCTGAAAGCGCGTTAACATTGCAATGCAGTCTTCTTGATTGTCGGGTTTCCTGATCACTCAACACATCTTGATATCATCCGCGAGGAATAGCAAATTAGTACCAAGCGTTCTGGCTAAATCGTTGTAGTAAAAAAGAATAGACGAAGCCCTGACACCGAAGCTTTTGGTACACTTCACTGCACATTGATTGCACCGGAACGATTTATCCGACTCTTACCTTCAGTAGAAGTTTGTGTAAAAAGGTTTTTCAACCCAGAATTTGGTCGCCAATGCCGTAATTCTGAAGCGTGTGAAGAAGTATTTGATGGTCTAAGCGTTCAAACGCTTTTGAAAATTCCAACTTGACGATATCTACTCCCACTCTACCATCAACTACTTCAGTTCAGTTGTTGCGTACAATTAATGTGTTAGCAGTATATGGGCACTATTGACGAAAGCTATATTGTTATGGCGTTTATCAGGCTGCTGTTTTTCAAATACCGCAAGACCTTATCTGCGATGATTGGTTCGATAATTTTGGAAAGCATGAGAAGCAGGGTTTTCGTACTATTATTGCTAGGGTCAGTGCGTTAATCGAAACTATGACCATTTGCTACCGTGATGGTGAACCTTATTTCTTCTCTAGACAGTGCTGCTAGAAAACGGCCAGTGGTTCTGCTAAATCACCGGCTACTGATGCAGAAGCTTCGGTCGAATGTTATTGACTTCGGGAGATCCACGGATACGCAAGGAATAACACTTCATCAGCACAGCTACCGCAGTGAAGGTGAGGTTGCAGAAACCTGATGGTGGAATAATAAAACAAAGTGGATTTCCCGACTCCTTAGCTGCTGGCAAGTTTTGGAGTAATGAAATCGTTAGAAGTCAGTTGCTTCCATTGCTGCTCGCGTGCAGCCGTCAGAAGTGACTATTGCTAGGACTCCTTACTTCACTTACGAAAGCAAATTAACGTTCTGTAGAGGAGTGTGTCGTCTGTGCATATTGATTGCATTAACTATGGTTGATGCATTTTCCTGTTCTCAGGGATTAATTTTACGCAAAAGTCATGTTAGGCCAAGCAAAAGTTCAGGTTTCAGTGTCCGTTCAGTACTTTTGGTCACGCCAGGCCAAATCCCTAAGGGACCTACTTTACTTTTTTAATCCTTAGTAATGACTAGCTTTTTAACAAACGTCGGATGAAGTACTTTCCTATACCTACGCCGCCATTGTGCCAAATGTTTTTATTAACATTTTGCGGGTAACTTTTGCGGGGTGTTTGCAAAAGAAAGTCCAATATGTATCCTTAACATGCGTTGAGAACACAGCGAATTGCGTCAGAGTATGAAATTCATCGTCGTCTTTGTTCAATACTATTCTGCTTAGTATACATAATCAACCATTGTGTAACGTGGTCACTACGACACAGTGGTGTGCTTGCCTCTTTCCCGTCGACCATGTGTTCTTCCTTGGTGAGCACAAGACCAAGTGCTGACAGCCCATTGGCAATTAGAAATCTGATAGGAGAAGTCATGCGGTTGTACAGAGGATAGCTGGAAATTAGCTCTTGCAAACAAGTTTTAGAGTGTTCTCCAACGGCTTCTGGCGTTTTCAACTCGAGTCCATCAAATTTGTCTGCAATGGGAAGCTGAATGTATGTCTTGCTCAAAGTAATTTGAAAAGCTGGCTCCGTTTGGAACTCAATTCCTGTCGCAAAGACTAGCGGGCAGAGTATTATGGATATTAACAAGTGTCGTTTCGCAACCACAGCAGGTACCAACTAGAACAAGGGTTGCAGATTCCCGGGTAAACAGTAACTCTACATCGTTGGTTTGCATTATAATGAAGCATTACACCACAACATCTTCCAATTCTACTGTCCCCAAGAAGCAACATACCGAGTAATTTGACCTCGGAATCGGTTACCTCACACTTTAACCACGTTTTGATTATCATGATTATGTCCCGCGGTTGTGAGACGTTGCTTCCTCTAACTCCCACCATCTTATTAAGAAAGCCGTAGACGCAAGTTTACAAATAGGATAGTGTATTGGATGTTATGTGTATCTTGTTGAATGTCAAATTCGTGTTCGGTGTTAAGCAGACTGTTGGGTGTACAGCGTGAAAGCATTTTTTGTTTGGTTCTCCTTTTAATAATTTCCAAAAGTTGCATGGCCCCACAGTGTGTTCCAGATCAGGACAATCACTCGTGCTTTACTCTGCCATGATTTATGCCGTGCCGCATCTATTTGTCATCGTCGCGACTAGCAGACAAACGTCGTCAATATAGACGAAAACGAAGGCTAGCGCCTGAATAATCCGATTCATATAACCTGGAGAAGTTTGAACCACATTGCAATGGCCAAACGGCATTCGTGAGAACTCAAAAAAGCCAAAAGATGTGGTGACAGATCTTCTAGGAACAGTTTGAGGATGGACGGAAAGGTAGTGATATGGTAGTAGTAAGTCCATTTTGCTGAACACGGTTTAGCCTACAGAATGGATGAGAAATTCTGCAGTTGCGAATAGGATATCGGTCTGGGAGGGTGTTAGCCTCCAATCCCCGAAAATCCCTACACCGTCTCCAGCCTCCACATTTGTTCTTCGGGATCTGTTGTAAAGGCGATGCACACGTACAGCTGGATAGACTTATTAAGCCTAGCTGCGGCATATGGTCGAATTCGGCCTATTCATTAGAAAATGTATCCGGCGCTAAACGCCATGGTCGATGAAAAACCAGACAACATGTCGATAAGGTATAAATAATCTAATACTTGAAATCTCCAGGATGATGTCTGGGCTTCGTTACGCCGCTGATTTCTTATAACAGCTCTAGATACTTTGTGATGGTTTGAGGCTGGACAATCTGAAGGATCTTAGACATAATGGCTTCTGTGAAGCCAACCCGTGCTATTTGGGTTGGGCCAACGAAACTATGATAGCGTTTTGAACTAACGATGATGCGGTGTCGATGAAAGTAAGCAAAGCCTAGGATAGCAGTTGGCATTTGACTGCAATAAAAAGGTCCACGGCGATCACAGCTCAGCGTAATAGATCATTCTTCAAAAATATGGATGGATGTGCCGTTTACTGTTCCCAGGCTGTATGCCGAACAGTGCTTTACGTCCTCCGGATGTGGGGAATCATATTGATTTCGGCACCCATGTCTACGAAAGATCGCATGCCCGATCACACGTCCCGCGCTTAAAAGAGGCGCTCCGGTTCGTAAATACTAGCTTACGCCGTCGCAATTACAAGCTGGTGTGTTCGTTTCCTGAGTTGGAAAATCGACACGGATTTATCTATTTCTGAGTCCTGTTATGAAAACATGAGGGACGCCAGCAAATGCCACGTGAACGACAACACAAAACATACATTGAATGGACGGAGGGTTTTGCATTCGTCTAGTGAAGGCTATGGTGGCCAGCAGTCCTAGTAAGGAGCGCATGGCTTTCACTTGTGCGTCGTCAGATTTACAAGTCGAAAAGGAAGAAAAAATTGGTATTTTTAAAAGGCCATAGAATTATCCGTAGCTCGGGATATAGATGTGGATGTTACGATTCTCTCCCATCTGAATTAGTAATTTCCAGATGTTTCGTTGTCAGTGCGGTTTCAATATCCTGTTTCGCAGGACCGCGTAAGCGCATTCAAAATATAAGTGCCTATTGATCGAGTTTTACTGGGAATAACAGGCTTCAATAAAAGCACTGCTTGCCGGCTTGTGGGACTTCCGAGATTTGTGACGCCCTCCAGTTCGCAATGGTGGTCCTCGGTTTCCATGTGCACGGACATCAAAGTGTTCTTATCTTGATGGCCAGTGGCTACACTATGTTCATGTAGCGATGTGCCAAGTGTGCTTCCTATTTGTCTTACATTGTATTTGTCGCAATTTTGGTAGCAGGTACTTGGGAGGTTGAATTAATTAGAGAAATTGGGGAAGTAAAAACAATGTCAAGTGCAGATATTATCAAATGTTTAAGGGAAGCGATACGGTCATACTTGTAACCGTTTCTAGCAGACACACTCTCATACAGGTTATTCTTTCGAAGTATTGCCAATGCAACTCCAAGGCTTCATCCGACAGCATGCTGAGGTAAGATCATAGTAAGTGAGCCAGTAGCACTTTAACCCATATTTACGGCGATCAAGCCGTTCAGCCCGTTCCAACATTCGGCTCTTCCGAGCATGGTAAATTACTTTACCTCATGGGGTCAATGACAGTGAACATTGCATGCGTACAGTCGTTAGATTGAAAGAACCGAACCCACACCCCAGAAAATCTGTCTAGATGGGGTTACCAGTGAAATAAGAAGGAATAGAAAATAGGTAAGATCAAAAATAGTATTAATGACAATAACGCTGATAAGCAACTAAATCTCATGCTTCGCAGTGGTGCAAGAAAGATCGACTGTTCATCAGATCTAATTGTTCCGTGGAGGGCCGACGACCGATAATGAATCAAAATATCCATAAGCAAAGATGTACTAAACTAATTTTAATGGCAAACATTCACTAAATGTTCTTGTGCTGCTGCATCGTAGAAATAAGATGAAATAATTAGCATTAAAAAGGTACGGAAAGAATAAATCCGCCTTATTAGAAATAATGCATAAATTTTTCGTTATCATAACACTAAATTATTGTTGATGTAGATCGAAATTGGTGTCACCCACCTGGAAACACTGTACTTCCATGATGCGTTTCGATGTTATTTCATCTCATCAGATAGAGATTGCAGGCATCGAACCCGGGACCATTGGGATGTTGGTTGTGACCACAACGCTTAAGCCACCGGGTCCCGACGGGTAATTCTTAGCATAATGGTTGATATGCATAGGAAGCGGGATTAAAGATTCAAACATAAAGGTAGATGAATTGTGCTGGTTCACTCACCGTAATGCCTATGTATTCCATAGTCCCTGGGATTATATTTGTTCAGCCTCTTCTTCAGATAGCACGTTGTCGTCCAACTGAAAACTTTGAATATTTTCATCATTTTAGTTGACGGATTAACTTAAAGCAGTTTCTTGAACATGCGCAAGTATTCGGTATATTAATTTTTTAGATAGCTACTCACATGTGGTGTCTTGGCTGTGCAGATAAACCACTCTCAACCAGCCACGTCAAGAATTTAGGCAACGTGACGAAAAATTCATATCTTTGGTTTTTATGCAACATTTTGCTTTTACACATGATATTTTGTGGAAACAGATTTAAATGTGGCATCTTAGACACAAACTCTAGAGCTCAGACTCGGCGCTTATATTTATAAATGAAATTACGGTCGCTTCGCCATAATTCTGCCTTGTTGATATGCGCTGTGTGTTTTCAGTGGCAGCCAAGTCGCAGGTAGGCAGGTTGCTGATCGCAGCACAGCCCTGTTAAAGCAATGATATCCGCATTAGTTTATTATAAATAGTTTTTCCATTGACATATGGGTCCCAACTATTTCGTAATATTCTATACAGCATATTAAAATGATCGTTCAACTTAACTGAATAAACACAAAAAAACAAACCAAAACGATAGGGATTTCGGAAGAAAAATAGAATGGGTTATTACAGGTAAGAGGACAATGCTGAAGAATTCTGGTGTCATGGTAACAATGTTAAAAACCAACATGATGCTAAGATGAAAAACGATTTAGTGGACTTATCTAGGTGTGAGCAATGTGACTGTTATATTATCAGCTATATAAATCCGGCTGGTTAAAAGTTCGGAAACACATTAGCAAACACAAATCACGAAACGAAATGATAATGATAAAGTGCTTCCTTAATTTGTTTACATCAACAAGTTTGTAGGCAGAAAAAAATAATTTAGATGCGCATTCCACGGCTTATTGCTCGAAGAGAGACATCCAAGCCGGATATACTGCATTCGTAGATTTAGCTGAATACTACTTCGCCTGGTGTTAGGCTTCATTCCCAGCAGAAGACCGCAAATATGGTTCGGGTTCTACAGGATCCCGTATAGCACCATCTGGTGCTGCCACAAGTTTGGATATCAGCTGCTGTGTATTAATAGTAACTAGAATATAATTTGGTAAGGCACACGAAAGAGTCACTTAGCGTTTTTGTATGCCCACTGTTGAGTGGTCTCGAGAGTATCGAAATCACTTCACACCATGCGTGACAAGCCTGGATGGCGTATTCCACGTGAGGTCGCAGAGGGGCGTTAACAATGTGCGGGAAGATTGTGGGGCCAAACCGAGCAACCGAACGCTCACCCACTTGTTGATTAAATGTTCTTGGCGCCCTGTCAGATTGTTTGAGTATCCGGAATTGTTCTGGACCAGTATCGTATTGTCACGCTCCCGAGGAGCATTCTGCAAGATGTGTTTTCTAAGCATGTACAAGCTCACTGAGTGATAACGCAAGTTAATCGATCTGCACATGGATGTGTTGCCCTGCACAAGGTTCTTCGTCTACGACCAACGTAAGCAATCCAGGTCCTGTTTAGAAAAGTCTTAATGAAGGCTTCGATTATGCCGTTGACGTGTACCAACGTCATCAGCCAAAAGCAGGAATATGGAGGAGACAACCCTTACCAGATCGTCTGTTAAGGCCATGAATGCTAGGCGGAATGCTGCATCCTACCTTTCCTTTCTCTCGGTCATCAGCAGCGATGGTACTGGCAAATCCGTGTGCTCTTCCTCTCCACGTGTTCCATGCTGCCCTTGTTGTCGTATCTTCACCGAGAACCGTTGTGCCCTTTGTTTCATTTTACCTCCTCGTTTCCGGTGTCGCCTCAACTGCTTTCGGTTCCTGCCGATTGTCATCTCTCCAACATTCACTTCATAAATGTTTCTTCGACCGCCGTCACCACGTCATTCTTCTGCTACTAGTTGACACTCGGTATAATTTGAATCCACACTTCCTTGTGTACTGGTAGCTCAGATAAAGCAAGGGTCTTGCGGTCGGAATAACGTTTCTGGTCTGCTATCGGTTATTTTTGGCCCCTTTACAGTTACCCACGAAATAGGTAGACAAGATGTATGAGTTCAGTAGACGCAAGTATTTGGGTACTTGTCCAGCTGCTATAAAAACTTTGCCTTGGACTGTGGCCGATGTTTTGGAATGGCGTCTTGCGAATAATCAACAACATTAGATACGGGTCCTTGTATGTTGCTGTAACATTCGATATAAGTCTCTTAGCTTATTTGATCGCCTCATGTTCTTTTTCGACTGAGTGTGATACGGACTCGCTAGTGGTTGAGAAATTCTCTATATGTTTGCAATGGTCTGAAATGCAGCAATTGCAAGCTGTGTGCCACTGTCTAAAACCAGTTCATTCGGGATTCCGTGTCTGACGGACTGATATCTAAGCTTGCTGATGACTAATTACGTGGTGGCAGCGGCGTGTGGATCATCATCATCATCATCATCAACAGCAGTACATCAGCCATTTGAACTGATGTTTCGCTGCCATGCAACCATGACCACCTATGAAATAAAGAATAAGAAGAGGGAGAGAAGGGGGACTTACCTGAAAACCTTAATGCCCTAAGCAAACATTCTGGATCAAGGCGCCTACACCTTGTGTAGAAAACATACCGTCACAAACAGCTGGCCATCGTGCAAATATAAGGCGGCATCGGCGAGACAGCTTCCTTGCGGCTTTCACTGCCACGCGTCATAATCAGCCATTACCCCGCAGATAACTCAGCACCAAACATACTTTAAACAGACAATCCGATTAGAAGACGACAGCAGACGCGCAATTGAGCTCACGTCAGTTTCTATGCGCCCATCATTGCTGATGCAGCTGCCAAGGTAACTGAAATGATAAACCATCTCGAGTTCCTCGTTAGCAAGCGTCAAGGGGTCATCAAGTGGCTGGTGGTCCTGCAGCAACACTTTGCACTTTGAAGATGCGTAGTGCATACAAATTACGGCACCACTCTGGACAGGCTATTCAGGGTTGATTGGGCCGCCCCAACATCGTCAAAAAGCAAGACGATATCGTCTGCATAATCTAGATCAACCAACCTTTCACCAAGCAGTACTTCAACGCCTACATCGTTGGATTCCGTCAGGGAACACTACAGGATAGAATCCACGACGAAATTGAACAAAAATGAGGAAATCGGACAACCCTGTCGAACGCCACTTGTAGTCGAAAAGCTATCCGATAGGACACCATAGACCCTGACGCGGCCTGTAATGTTCGAGTATAGAGCACGAAGGTTGATCACAAATTTCGTGGGAACACCTTAACGCGCAAGTAATTCCAACAGAATCGATTGATCTACTGAATCTAACGCACTCCTGAAATCGAGGAACACATGGCTATTGTTGGTCTGCGATATTCGTGGTGCTATGCTAACACCTGCCGCAAAGTAAATATATGGTATATACAGCCACGTCCTGGGCGAAAACCGGCCTGCTCTTCCCTAATCCGAGCTTCCCATTCTGCAGTGAGGCGACGAACGATAATCGAGGCCAATTATTTTGTCACAACTGGCGTTAGGCTAATACCCCGATGGTTAGAACAGTCTGTGCGACTGCCCTTCTTGTATATTTCCACTATAATCGATTCGCTCCAATTAGCCGGCACACTCTCTTCGTTCCAGATACGTTCGAATAGGGAGGTCAGTGAACTGCAAAGGACCTCACCTTCATACTTCAAATAGTGCAGGTGGGAGGGAATCCGGGCCAGCGGCACGAAAACGATTAAGGGCTGTGATCGCTTTTCGGAACTCGGCCTTCTTGTCAGCACGTAGGCTCCGCTTTAGTTTCACGCCTAATAGCCCGTCTGGTCACATTATGTTCAGAACCAGCCGGGAGGTGTCTTCTAGCTTCCAACTGGTTCACGGACCTCTCGGATATCCAGTGGACTAGTGCGGTGACAATGGATAGTACCACAAGGATCTGCTCCTGCGTCGTGCATGGCGACCGAGATCCTGTTCCACTGAAGCTCAGTGTCATTAGGATAAGAGAGCGGAAGTTCGGTATACAATGCTTCTTGATAGGCTTGCCTGACCGAGGGCTGGGACAATTTCTCAGTTGCCAATCTTAGGGGACGCTTGGTGCGCTGCCCGGTAAAGTTCATGGAGAAACGACAGCGCACCAGGGCATGATCAGATTAGACACAGGTACTCCAGTATGAGCGGCAATCCAGAATGGAACCAAGCCATCTGTAACTTATGGCCATGTGATCAATTTGGGTCCATCGCTGGCCAGCTACAGGAGGACGCCAAGTGGCACTTCGGCGACCACTGGGTCTAAAAGCAGTGCTACTAAGAAACAACTGGTGCTCCGCACACAGTTGCAGCAGTCGCTCCCCGTTGTCAGTCCGTTCGGAGTTAAGTCCATAATTACCATCCAGCTGAGCTTCTGAAGAGCTCAGACACTCTACTTGTGCGTTCATATCGCGTGCAAGTACTATAATATCTGAACTAGTAGCACTGCATAGTAGGGCGTTCAGTTTGTGATAGAAAATGTCCTTGACTGCATTAGAACTGCAGTCGGTGGGAGCATAAACGGAAATCACAAACAAACAGCGTTTTGTTTTTCTTCGTGAATCCACCTTAGCTGATGTCGTCAAACGGGCTGCACATAAACGGCTGTTCACCGGAATCCAATCAACCAAGCATGGTTCAGCCTTGGAGCTGAGAATGATACCTACACCAGCTTGGCCCGTGAGTGCTGCTTCGGCGTCTCCGGATGCGTGCAACCAATAACGAGAAGGATAAGCCGGATGCAGTCAATTCAATAACCCCATTAGGGTCATTAATCCTAGTTTTGGACACACAACACACATCAACACTAAGGCGATGAGGCACTGCCGATTACGTGTGAAATTGGCCATTAGGGCTGAAAGCAAATCAAATTGCCTTATTGCATTTAAAAGCACGGAAAGAAGGCGAAGGATGGTAGATGTATGCATTTCGTATTGTCTCCTCAATACCATTAACAATAACCGATATGCATAGATATGCATAGATGTAGCTAACAGTGGGTGCAACCGGACAAGCTTAAAGTGCAAAACGAATAATTTAATTCACGTTTAGTTGACGAAAACCGACCATGTCTTATCGGCGAGTGCTGCGCGCTAATAAAAAATGATCTGACGTTTACTGTCGAAGATGAGACTAATAGTGTGTCGTTTTAAATTTTGTAGTGATCCAAGTTGACGAGTCCACCACTATAATTTTTAAGATTACCAAGAGTACCATTTGTTTTAAACTTCAGACGGTTCAATTAAAATTTCACTTAGTGCTAAACACAGGTTACACTAATTTGCTAATCCGTTAAGCCTTTCTTCAATGTACCCATGACCTATTTTCCAGACGGATAGACTTGATGAGAGTGGCATCCATAGGAGTATTGGCTCTATAATTTATTACTAACTGCTACGTGCAGTATGCGGTGCCGCATCCTGCGCGCATACATAAGTACGCATGTTCGCAGCATTTTCTGAAAACTTGTATTCCTCATTACCTGTGCGCTTTTTTGCGTCGACTCCTTCTTGTGTTGCAATCCCAACTGTCTTCAATCATTTCAACAAATGGATCATTGTCTGAGAGACACTTCAAACCGCAATCGCACAACGTTACAAGCTTTCGTGCATGACACAAGAGAAAATTGCTCTGTTTAACAAAACGCTTGGCACATGCGCCAAGCACTCAGTGGTGTGCACTGGACACGGGGGTTTAAAGATTACCGAAGTTAATGAATGTAGTTTACTGCCAGAAAAACGCTTCGTTGCAAGGAAGAAGGGGGCGAAATAACGGGAGGCAGGTGAGGTACGATGTTACTGGTCAATGCGAGTGCACGCCCAGAAAAAGCCTATGCAATTTTCATAATGTTGTACTGCTTTCTTAGTTTCAGAAATAATGATAAACCAATGGAAAAGATTGAACATTCGCAATATTTCATTTTCAACAGCTTCTTGCTAATATACTGTGCATGTGTTGGCATTTTAGTTGGAAGATGGTATCCAAACTTCAAGTATGTATACAGATCACCTTTGATGTATACTTAAAATTTTACATTTAAAGTTTCATCTTATAGTTGTACAGTCAAATCAATTACAGATTGGGTGGACAGAATGCAAAAAATTTGCATCAATACATGAATGTAAACTCGCCTGTGATCTATATTTTAGCTGTTGCCTTAAAAACTTTAATCCATTTTTCACGCTGTTAATTCGCATTACTTAATGAGCAAAGGATAGTGATTTGTCGGATTAAGTTAGGGAATTATTTACATAATAAGATAATAATCCCGGAGAGGATATCAGAAGCGATAGACGACTAGGCGAAAAAGCTTGTTTTCTGTGGTTCGGGTCAGAACAGTGCAGCATAGAACACAGAAATAAAACTAACACAGGATATTTAAATCCGACTAATATATGAAGTGAATTAACCCGTCAATGAGATCATGTAATGGCACTGGGTAGGGCAACGTTTATGGCATGGTTAAGCGTAGCATCGTTACATGGGGCAGCTTGAGGCTATGGTAGTTATTGAACCTGTACAAACTTCTTTTGGGTACATGGTTACGGAGTCGAATAGTGATCGCCTTGCGGTCGCTAATGGGCGACATCGGAGGGGTGGCGTGTGGCGTCCAAATATCCTGTAGATAGGCTGGAAGGCCTCTCGCAAATTGACTTGGTAATCTGAGTCTACCAAGAGCGACAGCACAGCGCTGGCTACTGTCTTTTTGACACCAGTGTAGAGCCACGCCAAACAATGTTCTCAGAATCTTTTAGACAGTCGCCTGGTCGTCTTTCCAATATAACTTGCTCAATACGAGCAAGAAAAGTGATACACGCAGAAGGCAATATTGGACCTCAGTATCTCATCAATGCGATGTTGACTCACGACTGGTGTAGAAGCAAAGCTGACTCTGAAGTCAGCTGCCAACTTGGTTCTCGTGATTAAATTGCAGGGCCTTCGAGTAGTTCGATCTGCTATCACATCACCAGTGAAAGGCAGTGATAAGCAGAGTAAGCGCTTTTCTGCGGTAATGGTTAGACATTTGACGCTTGTAGCTCCATGTGCCTCCGGATGAATAAGTCCGGGTAACCATCTTCTTCGAGAACGAGTTGAATGAATCACAACTCATGCAACGGCGTGTCTGCCGTGCATTTTCTCCTCGCTCTTTACGTTAGACGACGAACGAGATGTCGTTTCTGACTCACTGAAACGAAAGATGGATAGTTGCGTCAACGTGAATTTAGGATAAATTATTAATTTACATGTAGACGGGAGCAGTAATCAAATTGTATATGCAGTTTAATAAGCACATTTTTGAACGAATTGTTGGCTGTTGCTGTGATCGAAGTATATGAGTTGTTTTGTGGAAAAGTATCTACTTACCATTGAGCCCGTTAATATTCGTAAAAGGAAGCACAGTCTCGGATTTAGGCTCGTGCCTAAACAGCAATGCTGTCGATTAAATTGCGTCTAGTCATCTCCAGCCACCTAACAATCGTTCAAAACAATTGAGAAATGCATCATATATAATGTTCGTCGCTCAGAGTTATTTAGATCGAGCAATTAATAAGAAAGAATATCATTTTAGTGAGAATGTCATATCCTGGATCCTCAACTAACGCCCCGTCGTTGTTCGGTGCCGCAAAGTAACAGAAACATCTATTCCCATTGATGTAGTTCAATGACCCTATAAATTAATAACGAAAGCAAGAAACCCTATAAAGGAAAGCTTCATGATTTTTGTGGGCTTATTGTACAGTTGTTCAAAGCTAATGTGCCGATGATGCACTGGATGTGCACAGTGTCTTTCTGAATGTTTACGCTAGATATTTTTTTACTTTTACACTGATGTTAATTATCAAAGTTTTCGTCTCGGCAGCCGTGCGGTAGATGACCCAGATATAATTCGATTTCATCATGTTCACCACCACAATCCTACGGGAAGTGTCAAGCACTTGCTTTTATCCCCTGACAAATCATTGTTGATTGTTCATTGTTAATAATGGTTAGTATAGGTGGTAAAATTGTCAGCTGACTTAGCGGAACATCCTGTCAATGCAGATGTGATAATTACATGTGTAGGGTATGTGTAAGTTTATATCACCACCTACCTCCCCACCAGTGCGCTAGCCGCATGAGGTTCAAATGAGCAAGTGTAAAATGACCAATGGTAATAACTAGTAAAAGCCAACATCTGCCCGGTACAGTGTCACAATTAATGCCCGAGGCTATCGCAAGTGAGACATTCAAGGTTAAACTATGTACGTAAGGTACAAAGCCACATGTGCGGGCAACATAGATTTTGGCAATTGTAATGATGTTGCTCACCTTTCTATTGTTGCGCATCGCAGTCCAGTACTACTTCTTCGTATTGTTATCGATGTACGTTCTTGTCCTGATAGATGCAAGTGAACAAAATGCGAAGGAAAACCGGCAACAAGTAGTGCAGCCAACTGATCGTCATATCGACATGGTACGATCAAGATGCTTACTGCACAAAGCAGTCTGGCAAATGCACTCGCTTTCTTGACTACGACCGCTAAGTATTATTATTCTCTTACATTAACGGTAGAAAATCCATTGCAACGAAGTTTACTGATTGCTGCGTAGGTATTTTGTTTCGAAAACCTGCTGATTACCGTTCGCAGGGTTGTTACGTACATGTTGGTTTAACAAAGGTCTACAGAAACCACATTAACTTTGACATTCTTGTTGATGTTATAGTATTTACCTACTCTAGAGATCACCTAATATAGCTATTCGTATGAGGACTGCAATGGTTTGCGGACTGCAACATTTAGTAATCACACGTTTGAATAAGTTATCATATCTTTCGCAACATAATCCTTGTCTGGTTTTGTGCATATTGAAAAAAACCCGTTTAGTGCATCGATTAATGTACGCGAGGGACAAAGTTGGAAGGACCGACAGTGTTACGTCGACGGGTTAAAGGAGATCCGCCGGAAGATTTAACCTGGCGCCGTATATTAACTTTGCAGCAGAGCAAAATAAAGCGGCTTTAATTGTCTTTCAGTGACAAGGAAATGATTGTTAAATTTTTTTCAAAAAATAACGTCAAAACATTCTGTCAATCACTTTTGTACTGATGATGGATAAGTTTGACTAACCCGTTCGCTGTTAGATGGTACGCATGTTGTTCTTTTAAGCTTCGGTAACTCTTGAACGAGCGTCGGTTTGAATGGCTCACCGCGATCTGTTGTTTTGCTAGATGACACACCAGGATGCGCGATTTAATATGCCACAAACCTGTATGTCACCGTCTCTGCAGAAATGTCCACTTTGGGTAAGGCCACTGGCCATCGAGTGTAAGGAACGAAACAAGTCAGTAAGTATTGTATTTAGTCGACGGCCGTAGCCGACCGATGACACCTATTTGAACATGACTGAAATGAAATTTGGTGTCTGTGCATGGCGCTGAACTATTAAACTTTGACAAGGGATACCAGTTCTTGCCATGGTCTGCACGTGTTTGTTCGATTCTGAGCACACAAAGCGATCGGAAATGAGTTTGCGATTTGCACGGATGCCCGGATGTGATAGACCATGTGATGCAACGAAAATGACTAGCCAAACAGTTTGTGGAATTCAGGTGGTGCATTTAATGTAGGAACATCACATATCGGATCAACCGTAGTAAGATCTAGTGAAATTCACTTCATCTGGAAATTGGTGTCTTGCAGTGGTTAAAGGAACTTTTTTTTCTGACATTGTGCTGTGGCTAATTCCCAAAGGTCGATGAGGGAATATACAAAGAAAATGTCCATTCCCGCCTGTGAGAACCGATTTGCTAAGGCATTATTTACAACTTAAAGGTGTCTTATATCAAAGCAACTTAGGAAGCGTAACCTAATTGCCCAAGTTATTGTGTGGATAAATGATTAAAAGCGAAATGCAGTGCACTTGTTGACGGCTTATTACCGATAAATACCGTGAATTTAGGTCCTTCCCTAAGTGATGTCGTGAAAGGCTCACATTAAGGTTACTAGGTAGGAGTCTCCTGCCGAAGGTGCTATTGCGTTTTACTGCAGGCCTTATTTTCTTGAAGAAATTGGCAATGGAACGCAACTCATCTCTGTATTGTTGTTTCTGCTGTTGTTATTGTTGTTGTTTTTCTTGTAGGACCACAGGTAGTGCTGCATTTAAATCGTCCGCTGTTAAATGTAGCGTGGCCTTAGGGTATGGTTGCAAGAGAAGTGTAACAACGGCTAATTAACGTTTTAGAGTATTGAATGCCCACTTTGCTAAATAAAGAAATCTGGTTGTTGGCGGTTGAACCGTTTACCAAACTAGGCAAATTCGTTGCAAACGTGTCGTCACGGATCAAAGTGAGATCGTCAGTGCGTAGTTGAGTGGCGTACAGTAGCATGGAGGAGCCAAGTTCAGCAAATTGTTCAACGGCCATCTGAACAGCCTGAGTTGCCAGTCTACAATTCTATAGCCTAACTTTAATGAGTTGGCCCCTAGGTTGAATATCTCAGTAAGTGGATGGGCTAACTCCGAACAGTACGGAACAAAACCTTTGTAAATGTTAAGCATGCCTGAAAAACTGGATAACTTATTCAGGGATTCAGGCATGGGGTACGCAGTGATAGATGTCACTCTGCTAAGTAAGGATGTAATTCTGGCAGTGCAAATACGGTGACCACAAAAGTCGACTTTATCCACTCTACAATGACTTAGCGACATGATTAACTATCCATTGATGCGTAAATCTTCAAAAGGTGATCTTAAATGGCTAAAGATAAATGATTTATCATCGGTTATAAAGGAAGTGATTGACAAGCCCGAAAGGAGCTTGAGATGAGTACGGTAAAACTAATAGGATTGTGAGTCAAATACCGTGTGTCAACATATGTGAATGTTTGGATAAAACTGTTACTTTAAAATTAAAATTGTATGAAAGCATACCGAAGAATACGGGGTGTAGTGATGGTTGAGGTAAAGTGCGAGAGAATAAATAGCTGGTTGCTCACATAATCACCGTCTACTTTGGTCCACATCAAACAATAATCCAATCGAAGGGCATGAGTAACGTAATCTGCAATAGCGCAGTTCAGATAACGAAATTGGAGCTTAAGACAACATCCAAAGTTTCGTTGCAATTGCCAAAGTAGGAAGGCTACCACTGAGTTTGAGATGGAGATCCAGCGATGGTAAACCCGAAGTGAATAGTAGTTCCATGACGCTCTAGACGGGTATATTTTATACTCAATTTCTAAGCAGTTACCTCTGAGTTTGGTGTTGAGGCCAAGTTTCAGCATATTGCGGCATGCGAAGTTGGGATTACTCCATAGTTGGTACACTAATCTGAGATTGCCGCGTGTCCTTTGGTTGCGTCCGCTGAAAACCCTAACAACTTCGGTCTTCAGTACTTGCGTACGCCTTTAGAGTCCATGGTTGCCTTTCCTTGTGATGCCCATGGCACTTTGCAATCTCTTTTTACCCAACGATGCCAATTTGGTATAGTATTATTTGTCGAGAGCGGCACTTAGGAATTGTGCATTACTAAAAACATCGAAAGGTCAAATCTCCCAAAGGAACATAGTAGCAAGCCTATGCCCAGATTTTATCTGCTCGCAGCTGTTTTCCTCCGTTTTGATTAGTAGATGCTATTCGGTACCATTACACCAAAGTCAAGTTTCTTGGAGCTGTTGTGCAATCCGTGTGCCCCAAGCAAGTACATGTAGTCATATCTGTGTCGTAATTGAACCACGGCAATTTGTCTGCATTGAATGGTGGGGCATCCAGAACAGACCAATTTAAAAACGCGTTAACATTGTAATGTAGTTTCTTGATCGTGTGGTCTGCTGATCAATCGACACATCTTGATAGCAACTTTGAAGAATAGGAAATTAGTACCAGTCATTCTCACTAGGTCGTTATAGTAAAAATGAATAGACGAATCTTTGGCACCGAGGATTTTGGTACAGTTCACTCCACATCAATTGCACCGGAACGATTTGCCCGACTCTTACCTTCAGCAGAAGTCCGGGGAGGAAAGGTTTTCAACCCAGAATTGGGCCGCCAATGCCGGAGTTCCGAAGCGTGTGAAGAAGTATTTGATGGTCCAAGCGTTCAAACGCTTTTGAGAATTCAAAGTTGACAATATCTACTACCAATCTACCATCAACTACTTCAGTTCAGTTGTTGCGTACAATTACTATGTTAGCATAATATGGACGCTATCGACGAAAGCTATGTTGGGATGGCGTAATTAGGCTGCGGTTTTTCAAATATCGTGCGAGCCCAGTTGCGATGCTTGGTTCCATAATTTTGGAATGCATGGGAAGCAACGTTTTCATATAATTATTGCTAGGGTAAATGCATTAATCGAAACTATGACTATTTGCTACCGTGACGGTGCAAGTTGTTTCTGCTCTAGACAATACTGCTAAAAAACGGCCAGTGGTTCTGCTAGGTCACCGGCTACTGATGCAGAGCCTTCGGTCGAACGTTATTGAATTCGGGAGAGGCTGCTTTCAGAACTGTCGCGCGATTTGGATCACAGGTTTCGACACCGACCATGCAATTCTATGTGCTGACCTGCGGATGCGCTTTGGCGGACCCCCAAGACGACGTTGTGAGCGCATTTACACCAAGCAAGTGGCAAAACCAGCTATGCTCAATGTTTATCAAAGTACACTGACATGCGAGTTGAGTAAACGCACACTCACTGCAATTGAAGCTCACTGGTCTCATACTAACCAGACCTTACTACCAGCAGAAAAATCCTCATGTGGTAAGTCTAATCGCCAACATGGGCATTGGGTATCTTCGAAGTCGCTGGAACTTATAGATCCTCGCTGGCGTTTCCAGGCTGGCAGCGAAAACAATAAAACTCGCAAAGCGCTCCAGGCAAGACTCCGTGCTAGCCTGAAGAGAGACCGCGAATCCTGGTGGTCTAATCGTGCAACTGAGATGGAAATGGCCGCTGCCTTTGGTAACCATCGTAATTTATTCCGGATAATACGGCAGACGGGCAGCAGAAAATCTGGTGTTAGTGAAACTATACGTGACGAGAGTGGACAGCCTGTTAACAACTTGTCAAAAAGCTTTCAGCGTTGAGCTGAGCAATATGAAAGACAATTTAATCTGTTGTAATGGTTAGATTTCTCACCGACAACTGATCGCTCCGCTCCGTGAGCTGTCCCTTTGGATCCACCCTCTCGCTCAGAAGTGGAACGTGAGATCGAACTGTTGAAGTTAACTAAAGCCGCAGGACCAGATGATTTACCTTCATCCCTCTTAAACTTCAAGGGACCTGCCCTTGTGGAGGATTTGTACGACTTACTAGTGAAAAGGTGGGAGCAGGAAACTGTCCCAACCGACTGGAGCCACTCCGTCATAGTCAAAATTATCATAGGAAGTTCATGGTCGGAACGCGGCGACCATAGAGGTATCAGTCTGATTTCCATCGCCTTCAAATTTCTTGCCTCTGTCGTCCTTCACAGACTGACTAGCACTTGCAAACGCCATATTCGTAAAGAGCCAGCCGGGTTCTGTTGAGGTCGTGGCTGCATTGACCAAATCTTCAGTTTGCGTCAGTTGTTGGAGCACCGTCACATATATTGGCTGCCCACCACGGTCGTGTTCCTCGATATTAATGGTGCATTCGATTCGGTGGTTAGACATGCACTTTGGGACTGTCCACTCAGGAAAGCTGTACCTGAGATATTTGTAAATATTAGCCGATCATTATACGCGCGTAGCTCAGGCAGAGTGAGGGCTTACGGCAAGTTGTCGTCGCCTTTTAATATCTCCAGCAGCGTGAGACAAGGATGCCCGCTGTTACCTTTCCTCTTTAGTTGCGCTATTCATGAAGTCATGGACATCGCGTTCACAGGACACGACTTAGAAAGTGTAGATCTGTTCCCAAGAGAATGACTTCTTGACTTGGAGTATGTTGACGACATTGCCCTGATCTGTGGTAGCTCTCAGACTTGCCAAGCGGCACTGAACAGAGTAGCACTGGCTCTCCCTCACTTCGGGCTTTGCTTTGCACCGTCAAAGTGCAAAGCCTTCCTAGAACATTAAACTGGACCGCCTCCTTCTCTGACCCTTGGTGGGGATCAGCTAGAAGTCGTTCAAAAATTCAACTACCTGGGAAGTTGTATCAGCGCCCGTGGGATTGAAGATGAGATCATGAACCGTATAGCAAAATCTTGAAGCGATTTCGCTAACCTTCATCAGTTATGACGTAGGCGCAACATCCCTCTCGCCCTGAAGGGTAGAGTGTACCATGCCGCGGTACGTTCGACCCTACTGTACGGCTACGAAACCTGGCCCATTAAATCAGCGGACATAAAGAGTCTAGTTACGTTCGCCCACCGGTACCTTCACAATTTAGCTCACATCTGGTGGGAACACCGCATGTTCAGTGAGCGTGTTCGACGTCTGATTTATGGCACAAGAAAAGGAAATGAACGGCTTAGCACCGTTATTTCATGCAGCAGGCTCCGATGGCTCGGCCACGTGCTACGCATGCCAGCCCACCGGCTCCCGCGACGTGCGTTGTTTGCGCGCCGGGGGTGTGGATGGAATTAGAAGAGAGGTAGCCAAGCGACGACTTGGTCGAGAGGAATGAAGGCTCTCACTTCGAAGCTGGCCTCAGTTAGAGCGTCTCGGCTCTCTGGTTTGGGTTGGAAAGACGATGAATATGTTTGTCTGGATACGCTTGTTGATATGGCTAGGAGCCGACCTCAGTGGCGTTCGTGCTGTGAGTTTCTTTGTCGCATTTCATCCCTCTTTTTCTCCCTTCCAAGCACGGTCTTATTATTTAGCGTTTTATGATTTTGACTAGTAAATTACTTTTTTATCTGCTGCATAGTAGCCGGCAGGTATCCTACAGGAACGAGGCCCGTCCGTTACCGGTAGCTCAGCTGGCTTGCAACTGTTGCTTTTTATTCCCATTATTCTTTTAGGTATTGCGGCAATGTAGCTGAGGTGTTTTCCACTTTTAGCTGAGGTGTATAGTATGTCTGTGTGTCGACTTCGGGAGAACTGTAGATACACAAAGAATAACACTTTATCAGCACAGCTTCTTCAGTGAAGGTGATTTTGGACAGACTTGACGGTGGAGTAATAAAAACAAAGAGGATTACTTGACTTCTTAGCTGCTGGCAAGTTTTGGAGTACTTAAATCGTTAGACGTCAGCTGCTCCCATTGCTGATCACGTGAAGCCGTCGGAAGTGCCCCTTGCTGGAGTTCTATACTTCACTGACGAAGCAAATTAAGTTTCTGTAGAGTGTGTCGTCTTTGCAGAATCGTTTCCATAACTCTTGATGATGCCTTTTCCTGTTCTCATGGATTAATTTTACGCACAATTCATGTTGGACCAAGTACAAGTTCAGGTTTCGGCATTCGTTCAGTCCTTTCGGGCCCGCCAAGCAAAGTCCCTAAGGGACATACTTTACTTTTTGATCCTAAATAGTGACTTACTTCTTAACTACCGTAGGATGGATAAGTCTCCGATACCTAACCGCCGTTGTGCCAAATGCTTTTGTGAAAATTTTTCGGGCAACTTCTGCGAGGTTTTTGCATAAGAAAGTCGAAAATGTATCCTTAACAAGCGTTGAGAACACAGTGAAGTGCGTCAGAGTACGAAGTTCATCGTCGTCTTTGTTCAATGATATTTTTGCTTAGTATACATAATCAATCATTGAGTAACGTTGTCACTACGACACAATGGTGTGCTTGCAACTATGCCCTCGACCATGTGTTCTTCCCTGGTGAGCACAAGATCAAGTGCTGACAGCCCACTGGCAGTTAGAAATCCGATAGGAGAAGTCATTTGGTTGCACAGAGGATAGCTAGAAATTAGCCCTTGCAAACAAGTTTTAAAGTGTGCACCAACGGTTTCTGGCGTTTTCAAGTCGAGCCCATCGAATTTGTCTGCGATGCGAATATGAAAGTTTGTCTTGCTTAAAAGGACTTGAAAAGCTGACTCAGTTTGGAGCCCAATTCCAGCGCAAAGATTAGACTGCTGTGTATTATGGATAATAACAACCGTCGTTGTTTCGCAACCACAGCAGATACCAACTTGAACAAGGGTTGCAGATTTATGGGTAAAAAGTAACTCTATATCGGTGGTTTGCATTATACTAGAGCATTACTCCACCACTTCTGCCAGTTCTATTGTTCCGAAGCAGCAACCTACCGAGTAATGTGACCTCGGAATCGGTTACGTCCCACTAACCACGTCTTGGCTATTCTGATTATGTCCTGCTGTTGTGAGGCGTTGCTTGCTCTAAGTCCCACCAGATTTTAATAAGGCCGTAGGCGCATGTGCACAGAAAGAATAGGGTTTTGGATGTTATGTGTGTCTCGTTGAATGTCAACTTCGTGTTTGGTGCTAAACAGACTGTTAGGTGTTCAGGGTGGAAGCATTTTTTGTTTGATTATCCTTTTAACAATTTCAAAAAGTTGCATGGCCCCACAGAGTGTTCCAAATCAGAAGTTTCACTCTTGCTTCGTTCTGTTATGAATTATGCCGTGCTGTATATGTTTGTTATCGTCGCTGCTAACAGACACACGTCGTCAAAATGGACGAAAACAAAGATTAACCTCTGATTGATCTGATTTATATAACTTTGAGAAGTATGAACCACATTGCAATGGCCAAATGGTAAACGTGAGAACTCAAAAGCCAAAGCAGGTGGTGACAGAACTTCTAGGAACAGGTTGAGGATGGACGGAAATGCAGTGCTATGGTAGTACTAAGTCAATTTTGCTGAACACTGTTTAGCGTACAGAAAGGATGATAAATCCTGGATTTACGAATGGGATGCCGGTATGAGACGGTGATGGACTTCATCCCCCGATAATTTGTCCACATGGTCTACAGTCTCCATATTTGTTCTTCGGGACCACTTGTACAGACGTTTCACACGTACAGCTGGATGGACCTATTAAGCCTAGCTGCGGCATATGGTCGAATTCGGCCTACGCTACAGAAACCTTATCCGGTGCTAAAAGCAATGATGGATGAAAAACCGGACATGTTGTCGATAACCTATAAATGATCTAAAACTTGAGATCTCCAGAGCGATCTCCGAGCTTTGTTACGCCGCTGGTTTCTTCTAACAGCTCCAAATAATTTGTGATGGATTGAGGCGGGAGAAGCTGAGGAATATTAGACATAATGGCTCTTGTTAAGCCAGCCCGTGCTATTTGGGTTGGACCAACGAAATGTTGATAACGTTTGGACCCTACGATGATGCGTTGGTGATGAAAGGAAGCCAAGCCCAGGATTGAAGTTGGCATTTAACTGCAATAAAACGGTCCATGGCGATCAAACTTCAACGTAATTGACCATTCTCCAAAAATACGGGTGGACGTGCCGTTTACTACTCCCAGGTTCTATGCTGAAAAATGCTTTACGTCCTCCGGACCTGGGGAACCACTGATTTTGGCACCAATTACGAAAAATCGAATGCCAGATCACAAGTCCCGCAATTAAAAGAGGCGATCCGGTTCGTAAAACTAGCTTGAGCCGTCGCAATTACGAGCTGGTGGGTTGGTTTCTTGAGTTAGAAAATCAACATGGCTTTATGCATTTCTTATTTCTGTTTTGAAAACTTAAGGGACACCAAAAAGGCAATGTGAACGATAACATAAAACGTAGGTTTAATAGACGGAAGGTTGTGCATTCGTCTGGTTAAGGCTATGGAGGCCAGCAGTCCTAGTTGGGAGCTCATGGCTTGCGCTTGTGGGTAGTCTGATTTACGAGTCGACAATGGTAGAGAAAGTTGGTATTTGGAAATGGCCAAGAAAACTATCCATAGCTCGGGATTTGGATTTGGCTTTAACCATTCTCTCCAAGCTGAAGTATTAATTTCCATATGTTTCGCTGTCAGCGCGGTTTCAATGTCCTGTTTCGCAGAACCTCGTAAGCGCATTCAAAATCCAAGTGCCTATAGATCGACTTTTACTGTGAATATCAGGCTTCAATAAAAGCACGTGCTTGCCCGCTGGTGGCACTTCCGAGAATTTTGACGCGCTTCAGTTCGCAATGGTGGTCCTCGGCTTCCAGATGCACGGATACCAAAGAGTTCTTATCATGATGACTAATGACTACACTATATTCATGCAGCGGTGTGCCAAGTGTGCTTCCTATTTCTCTTACGTAGTATTTATCGCAATTTTAGCAGCAGATATTTGGGTGGTTAAATGTATTAGGGAAATTGGGAATGTAAAATCAAAGTCAAATGCAGATATAATTAAATGTTTAAGTGAAACGATACAGTCATAATTGCAACTGTTCCTAGCGGACCCACTTTCATCCAGCATATTCTTTCGAAGTATTTCCAATGCAACTCCCATACTTAATCTGGCAGCATGCTGAGGCGACATCATAGTAAGTGAGCTAGCAGCACTTTAACCCATATTTACGGCCATAAAGCCGTTCAGCCCCTTCCAACATTCGGCTCTTTCGAGCATGGTAAATTATTTTACGTCATGGGGTCAATGTCACTGAGCATTGCATGGGTAAAGTTGTTAGTTTGAAAGAACGAACCCACACCCCAGAAAATGGGTCCTGATGTGGTTACCGGTGAAATAAGAACGAACATAAAATAGATGAGATCAAAAATAGTATTAATGACAGTAGCGCTGGTAAACAACTAAAAATCATACTCCGCAACGCTGCAAAAATGATCGACTGTTCATCCGATCTAATCGTTCAGTGGAGGGCCGACGACCGATAATGACTCAAAGTATCCATAAGCAAAGATGTGCCAAACTAATTTTAATCGCAAACGTACACCAAATGTTTCTATGCTGTTGCATCGTAGAAAGATGCAATACTTAGCATTAAAAATGTATGGAAAAAATAGATCCGCCTTATTAGGAATAATGCAAAAATTGTTCGTTTTCATAAGACTAACTTATTATTGAAGTAGATCGAAATTTGTGTCACCCACCCGAAAACACTGCACTTCCATGACGCGTTTCGATGTTATTTCATCGCATCAGATAGAGATTGCAGACTGCAAACCGAAGACAATTGGGATGTTAGTTGTCGCCACAAAACTTAAGCCACCGGGTCTTGACGGGTATTTATTAGCATAATGGTTTATATGCATAGGAGGCGGGCTTAAAGATTCAAATATAAAGGTAGATGAATTGTGCTGCTTCACTCACCGTAATGCTTATGTATTCCATAATCCCTGGAATTATATTTACTCAGGCTCTTCTTCAGATGGCAAGTTGTCGTTCATCTAAAAGCTTTGAATATTTTCATCATTTTATTTGACGGAGTAACGTAAAACATTTCCTTGAACGTGCGCAAAAATTCGGAGTATTAATTGTTTACATAGCTACTCATATATGGTGCCTTGGCTGCGCAAATAAACCACTTTCCCCAGCCTCATCAGCAATCTAGGCAACGTGACGAAAAATTCGTATCAACTTTGGCTTTTATGCAAAATTTTGCTTTTATACACGACAATTTGTAGAAACAGATTTAAATGTAATATCTTAGACACGAACTCTCGTGCTCCAACTCGGCTCTAAATGAAATTACGGTCGCTTCGCCAGGTTTCTGCTTTGTAGAGATGCGTTGTGCGTTTTCAGTAACCGTCAAGTCGCAATTAGGCAGGTTGCTGATCACAACACAACCCTGTTAAAGCGGTAATATCATCATAAGTTTAGTGTAAATAGTTTTTCCATTGACACATCGGTCGCAACGACTTCGTAACATTCTATGCAGCATACTTCAAATGATTGTTCAACTTAACTGAATAGACACAAAAAACAAAGCAAAAATATAGGGATTTCGTAACAAAAATATAATGAGTTATTACAGGTAAAAGGACAATGCTGGAGCATTCTGGTGTCACGGTAACAAGGTAGAAAAGAGAACATGATACTAAGATGAAAAATGATTTAGCAGGCTTATCTAGATGTGAGCAATGTGACTAGTATATTATCAGCCATATAGATCCCACTGGTTAAATTTTCGGAAACACACTTGCTAACACAACTTACAAAAAGCAAAGCGAATGTCAAAGTGCTTCGTTAATTCGTTTACATCAGAAACTTTGTAAGAAGAAACAAACTAATTTGGGTGCGCCTTCCACAACTGACATGCTAGAAGAGAGACATCCCAGCCGGATATACTGCATTCGCAGATTTAGCTGAATACTACTTCGCTTGGTGTTAGGCTTCAATCCCAGCAGAGGATCGCGAATGTGGTTCCGGTTCTACAGGATCCGGTATAGCAACATCTGGTGCTGCGGCGAGTTTGGATATCAGCTGCTGTGTATTGCCAGTAACTATAGTCTAATTTGATAAAACACACGAAAGTGTACCTTAACGTCTGTGTATGTCCACTGTTTGAGTGGTCTCGAGAGTATCGAAATTATTTCCTGTCATGCATGCCACGCCTCGATGGCGTATTCTACGTGCAGTCGCAGAGAGGCGTTAACAATATGTGGGCAGCTTGTGGGGCTAAACCGAGCAACCGAACGCCCACCGAAGGCCACTGACTTCTTGATTAAATGTTTTTGGCGTCGTGTCAGATTGTTCGAGCATCCGGAATTATTCTGAACCAGTATCGTATTGTCACGCTCACGAGGAGCCTACTGCAAATTGTGTTTTCTAAACGTGTACAAGCTCACAGAGTGATAACGCAAGTGAATCCATGTGCACATGGTTGTGTTGCCCTACAGAAGGTTCCTCGTCGACAAGCGATGCAAGCCATCCAGGTCCTGTTTGAAAAAAATGAGTGCTTCTATTAAGCCGCTGACCTGTACCAACGTCATCAGCTAAAAGCAGGAATATGGAGGAGATAACCCTTACCAGATCGTCGGTAAAGGCCAGGAATGCTAGGTGGAATGCTGCATCCTACCTTTCCTTTTTCGCGATCAGCAGCAGAGATGGTACTAGCGAATCCGTGTGCTCTTCCTCTCCACGTTGTCCATGCTGCCTCTGTTGATGTAACCTCAACGAGAACAGTTGTGTGCCTTGTTTCGGTTTACCTCCTCTTCTCCGGTGTCACCTAGACTGCTTTCGGGTTTCTGCAGATTGCCATCTCTCCAATATTGACTTCATAAATGTTTCTATGACCTTCGCCGTCACCACATCATTCATCTAGTACTCGTTAGCACCCGGTATAAGTTGAATCCACACTTCCTTGTGTGTTTGTATCCCACGTAGGGCAAGGATCTTGCGTCGTATTACCTTTTCTGGTCTGCTGCTGGTTATCTTTAGCCCCTTTACAGTTGCTCACAGACAAGATGTATAAGTTCAGCAGGCGCAAGCATTAGGATATTTGTCCAGCTGCTGTACAAACTTTGCCTTGGAGTGGCGCCGATGTTTTGGAATGGCGTCTTGCGAATATCCAACGGCATTAGGTACGGGTCTTTGTATGTTGCTGTAGCGTTCGATATTAATCTCTTAGCTTATTTGACCGCCTCATGTTCTTTTCCGACTGACTGTGATACGTACTCGCTAGTCGTTGAGAAATTCCCTATATGTTTGCAACGGTCTGAAACGCAGCAATTGCGAGCAGTGTGCCACTGTCTAAAACCAGTGCTTTCGGGATTCCGTGTCTGACGGACTGAAGTCTAAGCTTGTTGACAACTAATTACGTGGTGGTAGCGGCGTGTGGATGGATCCAAAAATAATCGCTGTAGTAGCCCACTGTGAGTAAGTAGTCTTCCTGTTCGTCACGGAGCAAGTCAAACGCCAAATTCTGTCTGGTTTTTCTTAAATCTCCAGTAGCATCATCATTGGTTCTCTGGCATTTGAAGCCTCGAGGGACTGGTAAGCTGAACAGTTTGATACTTAGTTTCGAGTGCCCTTCAAATGTTGTACCTAACGCCCAAATGAGATCGACTGGTGTGTTATGGCGTCCATTTGCGAAGCGACGGTAGTATAAAAACGCGATTTCCTTTGAACTACGAGAGCGTCATATACCGTGATTTTACCCGAAAATAGAAGAATGGCCTTAATATATTCGAAAGTTTGTTCTTTGTATCTGGCCATTCACGCGCATGCACGTCTCGTAGAGTTTTGCAAATTGCATCTGCCTCAGTGTGACGCTTTATTCCTTGCAGGCGCTCTGCCGTTAACTCCGGATTGTGTACCAGGACTTCGACCGTCGGAAGATGCACTAGCGACAGAGCGTCCACATCGAACATCTCCGTCTCCGAGGTGTGAACAAGCTCCCTGTCTTAGGTTTGGCGCCGGATAAGCATTCGTTGAAGGTATCGCTTGACACAGTGTAACGATTTACTGGCTATTGATACGAGCGGTTTACAGTCAATATACACATTAACCTTCCACCCAAGATCTAATCGTTTATCACCCCATCGCGTAGAAAACAGTGATCATCTCTTTTCCCATATGCGCATAGCGCTGTTCCACCAGTGTGAGTGCATAACTTCGAAAATCCAAGGGCATTCCATTTTGCATAAGAATAACGCCCATTGCTCTCTGACTTCTGTCACACTGTACCCCTAAATGCAGAGCTGGATCGTCGTAGCCGTGTATTCGTGCACAGCTGTTGAGATGTTTCGTGGTTCTAATGGCAGCCTCCGGCTCTTCGCCCCGACTCCACTTTACACCTTCATGCGTCTTCCTCAGGCTGGGCGTTTGGATTTCCTATAGCTTTGGTAAGAACCGTCGCGAATAATTCACCAAAATTTTCAAGCGACTGGCATCCCTGACGTCCTTAGGATGCGGCAACTCCAGCGATGCCTTGGTTTTCTCGTGACCCACATGGATTCCCTCGAATGTCAGAACTTGCTTGTAAAGAAAGCACTTCCGGTTTTCGGATCACAAATGTTTCACGCTCGCGCTTTAGAATGTTTTGAAGGCAACACTGTAAAATTGGTGTAGTCCAACCATATATTTCTGATCAGTTGGGCCGTAAATTAGCATATGGTCTGTCGCACAAGTTGCACAGTCTAGTTTGTCAACAGCTTGCAATCACCGTTACTAAATAATTTCGCTTCAGACCTTACACGGTAAATGTAGCTAGCGAAACGCCCGAGAGATGTGGCAAACGTCGTCAGATAACTGGATTCCTCATTTAGGACCCAGTGCCAGAGTGTCGATTATAACCCTATCACGGTGAAATACTTTGCCTTGGTTAAACACGGCAGCACGTCCAAAGTTGGCAGCGTATAGTGATGTATGCGTAAAGCTGAATTCAATAGCTTAGGATCTATACAGAAACGCAATTCCCCGTTCTTTTTCATAGTAATTGCAACTTGATTAACCTAGTATGTCGGCTGGTCAAGCTTGGCGATTAGCCAACATTACCTCAAGTTACTTAATTTGGTGACGTACATTTCACGTACATCAAACCGAACTCTTCTATCCGGTAGCGCATTCACTCGTCTTGATGGATCAGATGACAAGTAAAGGAACCTTTAAAACTCCCCAAAACCGGGCTATACAGGAACGGATGCTGCTGTCTCCGCTCGACAAGTATGGATAAATAGATCATGCTTAAAAGGAATAAAGACAAGACATTAGATAAAATCAATACCGTGAATCGGCGTGAGATAATTTTCTACGACCACAAAATCGAACCGACGTGAGAATCCGTCTTTTAAATTGACTGCATTGGTTGCGGCCAAACCTTTAAGCTGAAGCTTGGAACCGTTTCACATACGCAGAAATCCTTGACCACATTGCACAGGAATTCCTGGACACCGCTTCGCAGGTATTATGATGATGGCAGCAGTTGTGTCTAACTGGAAACGCACGATTTTGTCGCCTAAAAAAACATACTTAGACACACTTCTTTGGTCCTGTCCGTGACACATTGTTGATTGGATGTTCAGAGTAGGAAGACGTTGGATCCCGACTGAGTGCATTCATTATGAAACACTGGTGGCTTCGAGAGAAATGATTTCGATTGCCATATTTGGCAAAAGTTGACCCCAAGATAGACAGTGGTCAATATCTTTCGAGTGTCGAGCAGAGCAGAATTTCCAGGTCTCTTGTATTTTGGCAATAGGCTTTGCAACTTTGTCAGGCATACTGGATACCGCACATAGCTCAGCATCAGATGGCAACCGCGTTTGCTGGATATGGTGAGTAGCTGATAATTCACTGAAGCGTAAATCATGGCATTGACTAAGCGATAAATGCCTTTGGCCGCAACAGCCGCTTGCTGATTTTTCATCATTGATCCTCAGCACGATGCCATCGCTGAGGAGACTGGGTGCCATAAAGTTAAAGAAATTCGACTAAAGAGCCAGGATCCTCATCTCAGTAACATAGTTCCCGAAAGAATTGTTCACGCGCATGTTTCAATTAAAAAAGGACACCGCTGATACCTCTCGTTTGTCTGGCCCTAGTCGAATTTTCCAATGACTTTTTGAAGAGCTACGAGGTTTTCGTCTTATTCAGGCTGTATCGTTTCCTGGACGTGGTGTCCTCCATCTCCGATCGTAAGTCAAAATCTCTCCAGGCGATACGCCATCGGTCGTTCATCGAGACGCACCGGTACGCTGATCTCTATCCCTTTACGTGTCTAGACTCTCCAATTACTGGCCAAGTTACGTCCTTCCAAGTTCAAGGGGGCAGACTTTTGCACTGCTGACTGCGCTCCAAGCAGCAACTGAGTACCTTTCGATGATCTTGCTTCGGTCTTTTCTACACAATGTCGTAGAAGTTGATCCTTCAGGAACGAATGATTCATTCGACAAGAAAGGTTCATTAAAAAGGACAGCATGGTTGGGTTGTAGAAGCCTAGATGTAAGTGATTAGACCACTTTGAAGTAGTCAAACAAACTCATCCTAGCGCGGCCAAGTAATAACCAGTCAGCGTATAAGCGCAGATTTCCGTGCGTCTGTCTCGTTTGTTTAAAGCAAGCTGACTGCTTGTTTTCTCAACCAAGCACGTATAGCTATATAAACGCTATATAAACGCATCAAAATCTGCCTGAAATTCGAAAGAGCCTTCGGCCACCTGAATCACCGCATCCTACGTCACATGCACTAAAGTTATGTAATCGGGAATTCTGCGGTTGGGTCTAAGCACACACAAATGCGCTCACGGGACGCATTGCAAAGACGCGGTTGTACTAGGACTGAGTTTTGTACAGATTGTACATGAGTTATATTTTTTAATTGTACCGTAGTTAACGTCTCGGCGTCCTTTCTTGCTTGGACCAGGAAGATTTTACGTGTCACTCCAGCAACACAGCGAGTCCGTCATTTAGGTAATTTGCTTATCGCCACAGTTGAGTATACAGCCATATCTGCCAACGGCTGGCTAATTGGATATTATGCAAGCTACTCCTTGTTAATTGGCTAAGTTTGAGCACTTTTTCGGAAGCCGAATTTAGGATAGGACGCAGCTGGTTTTACTAGATGTATGCTTCCTGTGATCGCGTCATAGCGCTTAGCAGAGCATCTGTGATATTAGCGCCTTCTAAGGCATTTAGCAGACGGCATCTGCAGCACAGGCTAACGCTAAGACATAAGTGTTTTATTGTGCCTCTTATCGTATTGATGGCATTTGCTTCCCGTTTTCTCTATATGTTTCTATCTATTGTTGATGCCCACACTTCCGGCTAAATTTATGGAGACCATTTAGGTTCACTTTTATGTGTTCGAGATATGCAAGCGGCTAGATCGGGGCGACGAAGGGCACAATAAATAGCAACACACGACGCACTGCCTGCTATTGCTACATCCCTGTTGATTCTCGCTCACTTCAGATAAGAGACTACCGGACCGGCTATGGTTTACTTTCCGACACGGATAGCCTGCAGTTAATAAAATAGGAGACGGCATTCGCAACATACACGAATGATTCACCTTCACTGTTTCATGGTGCTTCTACTTCTTTGTTAAAGTGAGCATAGCTATAATTCCCGTTCTCTCACCGAGGACTTTAACTTTGCTGAGCTTATGAATAGCAGTGGACTTAATCGCACCATTTCTCTGCTTACTTGAAAAGTTGCTTACTCCACCTCCGTCATTTTCTATGTGTCATTCTTATTCTATATCCCGCATGTAAGTCGCGCTTGGGTACAGTTCCATTTTAGAATCAATAACTCGTGACAGTGCAATGTAGTATCTTTATTACACATGCCTAGAACGAATGAGCCACATCTAACCTACATTTATTTGGCTTACTTAACTCGGTTGTAATTCGCGATGACTTTACGTGTTGCCCATTAGAATGTAGCACTCAGCGTGACCTATGCTATTGTTGCTACCTTCTTAAGTGGAGACTATTATGGTAACGTACTGAGACCGTGAGCTACGAGCATCTTCATCTTCATGTTATTACTCGACTGTGATTCACATTACTATGTAAGCTCCATGGTATTACGCACCAGACTATGCTACCTACATTCTGCTCTTTGAAATCGATTTGTAGATTACACAACCCCAGCTTGACAAGCCGCTCAATGCTATGTATCACGACGCTTAGAGAGCCGATGCATCGCAGCATAGTGGTTCAGTCCATCCATGAGCTCGTTCGCATTTGCTATGCATGCGGAGTTCCAGAAGGAATTGTGTGGTTGATCCGGATCATTGCTAGAGTGATAAAGTATCGAATTTGTTTCCAGTTCCATGGATACGCTTGAATCAAAAGGTTGCAGTCGTTTGCCCGCTTACCCTACGCATAAACTGTGAACTTTGACATTTGGAACAAAATGCTCAACGATTGTCCCTCGTGCGATCACATTGGACTATGCATTCAAAGAGAAATTTTCCTGGAAATTCTGCGGCAAGTGAACAATCAAGACAATTAACCGCCTAGTGATTTTCACCACGTCGACAGTTCATGTCCCGCTCCGCAGGTTAGCGATGAAACTGAACAAACTTATGATTCCCATTGTTCATCAACCATACTGAATTTACCGAGGATTTGGAAATCGCACATACTAAGTGGATGGACGACGGAAGTGCACAGACGCCAACGAGAAGTTGCACTGCACATGGCCAATCTGGTGGATAGACGAAGCAAATATTTAAACCCAAACGGGAACAGTAGGTCAGAAAGGAATCGGCGCATAGCGACAATCGTTTTTTGAGTGCCGAATGACTTCACCCGAGAAGTACAATGTAGAACATTATCAAACACCTTATGGTCACAGCAGAGTACACATCGTTATGTAAAAACGGTTGATTACTTGGACCTTCGCAGAACAACCTGAACAGGGTTTGGAAAGTTGCATATTTGACCGTGGGCAGCTAGACTTAGTTGATGTCACCTGTCAATATCGAATGTTGCGCATCAATCGTTCTTTGATAATGTGCATGTACCTTGGGCAGCAGATGATCGGATCGGCCGACGACACGGAAAGCCAGAAGAGGATACTCCATCGCATTCGCATGCTGTGCGATCGCCCCATCAGCTACGTAAGCCAAACTGTACATATAGACGGTAACACCTAAATGCACCCTATTTTACTGTACCAATAGTTTATTTATCATTCTACGTAGCAGTTGCTTCAATATTCCAATGTCGGGTTCCTTCAAATATTAATGCCAAAGTTTTAAGGCTGTCGCATTTAAATGTTGAAGAAAACATCCACCAGTTCGTGTTGGATACTTATTCTCATGCCTGCAAAGTGGTTGTTAGCCTGACTTCCAAACGAAACACATACACGTTTGTCGTACCATTGAGCATGAGGTCTAATATGTCTCTATCCAGTTTCTGACAGTTCACATTTAACTGTGGATAAACGCATGTGTTGTATTCAAACTGTCATTGGACACGAATCACGCTAATCCATGTATATATACCGAATGAATTCGATGAGGATAGTCAAATCGCTTTTGAACGTCCAACTTAGTGCAGGGAACCGGCACTCGGGCAAACCGAAAACAACATTACTAGAACATGAAGGAGTTGTGTTTATGAAAAACTCATGTTGATTTCAGGTGTTGCGAATGCAAAACAAATTTGGTCGTTGCAAATTCCTCGAACTGCCCATAAGGGCGTTGCTCAGGAGCAGTGAAAGTCACTATTGCACGCGGAATTGAAACACGATGCTTCCGCTCCCATTCGATTTACTAATCCAGGCAAATAAAGTGATGTATATGGTACGTTTGCCTGTGGGATGAGTACATTTACATTTCAGAAGTAGATGTTATTTTAGCTCCCCGGTGTGGCTGCTACTGTTGTGCATGTTGACTAGGTGCCTACCTGTCTTTTATCCACTACCTCGTCCATACTAGCTCCAGGAGACAGTTAGTCGTTGCTGGAGAGGACTGGGAGCACCGTCCTCGTGACGGTGCTCGGTTCAAAAAGTGGTTCCATCCTGTGTGGAACGGGCTACCGTACAATCACCACCATATACCGTCTGGTGTACATGATTTCCCAATTATGCCGAAATGCTTCTCTTGTGCTTATGAAAGGAGTGTGGGCCGGCCCCGTTGATGAAACGTGGCTCCCACTTACATACCTCCGGGTCTTATTCCTTCGAGTTTACACTGGATATGGGTGTGTGGGTGGAATTATGGGTTATGGAGTGCAAGCCACCCGTGGTCCTTCTTTACGCGCAGGCATCCTGTGGCTGTCTCCATGGAGGTCACAGTGCCACGCAAATTAGGACACGGACGTCACCTAATCATTCTCTCACGGGAGCTACAAGTGCTTGATATGATATCGCTCTACAACCTAGTTGAGAGGGAACGCGGTGTTCAGCACTGCTCTGAATCGGGACCGCGCTTATTCCTGACACTTACCGCCGATCTGGCAATTGCTGTCTCCTCCATATTCCTGCCTTTGACTGAGGACGGGTTAATAGAAGCCTTCATTAACACTTTTCTAAACTGGACCTGGATTGCCTACATTGGTTGTCGACGAGGAACCTTCTGCAGTGCAACACATCCATGTGCACATGGGTTCACTTGCGTTATCACTCTGTGAGCTTGTACATGTGTAGAAAACACATCTTGCAGAAGGCTCCTCGGGAGCGTGACAATACGATATTGGTCCAGAACAATTCCGGATACTCAAACAATCTAACAAGACGCCAAGAACATTTAATCAACAAGTCAATGGCCTTCGGTGAGAGTTCAGTTGCTCGGTTTGGCCCCACATTCTTCCCGCATATTTTAACACCTCTCTGCCACCGCACGTGGAATACACCATCCAGGCGTGGCAAGCATGGCCGGAGATGATTTCGATACTCTCGAGACCACTCAACAGTGGGCATACAAAAACGTTAAGGTACACTTTTGTGTGTCTTCCCAAATTATATTCTAGTTAATAGCAATACACAGCAGCTGATATCCAAACTTACGGCAGTACAATATGGTGCTATACCGGATCCTGTAGAACCCGAACCACATTTGCGATCCTCTGTTGGGATTGAAGCCTAACACCAGGCGAAGTAGTATTCAGCTAAATCTGCGAATGCAGTATATCCGCCTGGGATGTCTTTTCGAGCAAGTCAACCGTCGTGCAAATGAAAAATTGAATCAGAGTGAGAGACAGGGCTTATGGTCATAATCCAAATGAGCCAACGGTGATAGGATTATGGGTCAGCCAATGGAAACGTGCTGCGATATGTTCTCGCCTACCGAGCGGTACAAATCTGTACGTGTCACATGAGTCGATCAAACCAATGGAAACACCACATGTCAATAGGGGTACTTAAGCATAGGAGCGCAAACGATGTAGGACGTGGATGAACTGGAAATCGAACACTAAGTCAGACAGTAAGGGAGTCAGGGTACTTAGCCATAAAAGAGAAGATAGATAAGGGGACATTTGCACGAATGATCCATGAAGGGCGGTGAGTATGACCAACGTAGAAGTAGACATTTGACAGGGGAGAGTCTTGGGTATCGCAAATTCGTTCTACACTGCCCACCAAACTCCGATCTGGATTTTCCATCTAGGCTGTTGAAAAATTACGCTATGGTCTGCGCTAACTCTGCTTCATCCACGCTGGGAGTTCACAGGACTTAGACAGGTACGCTTGAGATCTCCCACTTTGGTTGTTTCACCCACAGTTATCCCCGCTGGGCTCGGCAAATTGTGCGGAGTTTGGGTATCGAGTAAATCGTACTAAAGTTGGGGGTTTGATTTTTACTTTCATCAGAAACCATTGGTTAGATGGTCGGACAATTTATTTCGAGATATTATTGCTAATGATTTCAGTACGTTCGAGCACCTAAAACTCAGGGCACTATTGGTATACCCCTTTTTATTTAGGCTGTAAGTTTGGGGGATTGCTTGTCTTGAATAACTATTAAGTGATGATTGATCACTTACATTGATCAACTTACTGGTGTTTGTAACAGAATAAACTGTAAGGGTTGTTTCTCCGTAGCAATCGCGGGAAGTATGACTGATGTTCTGTGGGACTTTGGTTCAACAACAGACCCTTGAGCTGCAGATACTGAGGGTTGCTTTTCGGTTGCTTTGTCCAATTTACATACGGGTGTCATCAAGAGTGGCAGGATTTGATTACTCACAAGTTTCGTTTGGTACTTGATTTTAGTTGCCACGGGCACGGCTGCCCCTCGCTGTAACGGTCAATTTTCGAGAGCTGGTGATTCACCCGAAAGGACTTGGTGCCGGCTTCTCATCGGTCGTCATAAATCCACATCATTCATGCGCTCTTGTACTGCAGCTTTTGATATCCGAGAAGCTTTTCTGTTTGTACGCCAACGCAAACGACTTACTGAGCAAACGTTCCGAAACGCGGTTGCGTCAAGCATCAACAGCCCGCGCTCTCATCACTATAAAGGAAACAAGTTGCGCCCTGAAATAGTTGACATTGAGATCGCACTGTCAGGCATATCCGTTTTTTTGCACGACCTACCCAACAAAGTGGAGGGTGGGCTCTCTACTTCGGCAGCGACCTTCTAGGTGGGTCCATATTGGATCCAGTCAACAAGGTACAGGATTCCCATTGGAGCCGTCTAGGTTTAAAACGCAAGGTACATTTCGTGGTGGTCATTTACCGCTTTCCTTCCTCCACTCCCGTGATGGAGTTCCATCTGGCATCCACAGGAAGTAAAGTGATAAACACAAATTCCAGTCACCTCCTCATTACTGGCGCATTCAACACTCATGATCTGGAATCTCAAGCAGCTCCAGAAAACAGTTTAAGGTCGATTCATAAGAGTTTGTCTCCAGTTTCCCGCTGCATGGTTACATTATCACTCCCACCCGTTTCCGAAAACAAGGTAAGCCGTCAATACTGGATAGGGTAAACACCAATGAAGAACGGATGGTCGAGACGGTGATCATCGATGACTCCTTGGGCCCGCAGCGATCATATAGTCCTACGCTTCGGATACCTTTGCTATGCAGAAGATCTCCTGGAAACAACCGATGTAAAAAAGCCGGAAGGGTGATGTTTAAAGTCACAGCTTATGGCGCATTTCAATGCCTTTCCATTTTTCAACGTCATGTTTGCTTCTCTCGCTTTGTCGTTATCCATCAGTTCCGACACTCCAAGTACCAGTATCCCTCTCTTCGTCGCCTTTTGTAGGGAAGTAATCGGGACAAATTTCCGTTTCTGTCTTTCTGCTCCATGCTTTGTCTGGAGAATTACGGACACGGGCAGTTGAGTTTATTTAAGTTAGTCACGCTCCGAAACCACTTTTGGGGTCCCTTTTGTTGCTAACTGCTGCTCGCAGTAACTTGGGTTCCATTGCCTGTGAAGAAGATGCGCATCTTGAGAGACGTGTTTGCATAATTGGAATATGTTTAGTCTATGATCTAATTTCCCATTCTGGTCAGATGGATGCGACACACACCACTTGGCACAGGTTTGATAATTGGCTGGAAAACCTTTGGATATCCTTCGTGGCAGTAGGTTAGGCAACTGAAACGAAACGATCGAAACTTATCACCACGGTTAATACTCCAGGTTGTGAATTAATGAAAGGTTATACCGCAGCACTTGCGGTTATGTAATGTCAACAGAAGTGGTACAATAGGGAAAATAAGAAACAATAAATCTAGCCGTTTCAATGAATGAGTGGTCAATGCAAATGTGTACTCGGTTCTGTAGAGTTGTCAAAACCGGTAGGTACAGTGTTAATTAGTCAATATGAATGATTTTATTTAACATGTTGTTATGAATTAGGATTGTACGAATATCAGACCAAAAACCTTTGTTTCAGCGGTGCTTATAGTCGTTATTCCTACAGTAGTGACATTGCCTTTAAGCGAATAAGCGTTTAGTTGCCATGAAAAGGCTGCGCTGTACTCTAAAATAGGATTTTGTCAAAAGACATGTGAGAGTAATATTCTATATCGTTTACAAAATCAGCTAACATGCTAAAACACAGTGTTGGGATGAACAAAAGGTTTGTCGCACGTTCATTACAAATGAATTCAGCATAAAAAAAGATAAGATTCGCGCTTCGTCTGATCGGCTGTTTGATGATATTTCAACGTCCATGATAAAACCCGATTGATGGTATATCAATTATACGTTTGAACGTGTTTGATTTTTTACTATATCGGTTGGTTGACAAAATGTTCGAAAGCTGTTATTATTCAACTGCTATGTAACAGTTACACAAAACATATATTAAAACAGTTCTTGGAAATGCTGCAAGAGAGAACTTTCACCTAGTTTCCTTTACTGAACTTGACCTACTCGACCCAATATGGCAACTTAGGAAGCGTTTAGCTCACACTTGCCAACACATATTCTTCAATATTCCGATAAGCTGTATTGATATGGGAAGACAGACGTCGTCCAGTTCGCTGATACGCTTTAAATATTACATTTCAGCACAACAGCTCCTTGGATCAGGTACTAAGTTGCACGTTCATCGACCTTTGTATGCACGGCTTAAGTCAGAGTACAATTACAAAGGTCAAGTTAAATACTTTCACATTTCTACCCAAAATATAGCTATGGCAGTAGTTAGGTTGAATGAATGTTATCAGCGTTGTATCTTGGGTCCATAAACAAATTTCCACAACAGATTATATGCTGGTTTGCCAATATTTTACGAGCCCCCCCCCAGCAATAAGGAGTGACGAGTAGTCATTTCCTGTTTCAAGGAAGGAGCTGGTCTTAAAATAATTCCTTATAAACAGATGCCCGTGATATATTCAATCCACATCTGGTCTAACTGTGAGCTGAGCAACCACATCCTCGTGCCAGCTAGGTGGTTCGGCTTTACCTTCTTTTAGCAAAGAGTTCGCTGGCATTGTTCCAGGAGATGTTGGGTTTTTGTCCGGAAAGTTTTCTCTCTCTAAAAGCCACGTTCAACAAAATTACGACGTGGCAGTTGTGACTTGCCACCAACTGAATTCCCTGCTCCTCCCCTATCCGGAAAAGCATATACAATGCATGGAAGTCAGCCATCTCTTCTCAATTTGACATGGCAATTAAACAGTCCAAAATGAAGCAGCACATTACAAGCGGAAGCAACACAGATGCACACATAGTTGGTAGCACCCAGTTCCGGATCTGTCTGTCACCACAGCCTCCATAGGACAGCCACAGGTCGCGAGAGCCAACAGAGAGACAATGGGCGACTTGTGCTGCACCACCCACAGCTCCATCCACGCACCCCATATCCCGTGTAAACCCGAAGGAATAAGACCAGGAGGCATATGGATATGCGCCACGTGTCATCAACGGAGCTGACCCACACCCAATCACACGTAAACACCCGCAAGCTGTATATGGGAAATCAAGTGCGCACATGTTGGTGGGTGGACCGTAGTCCGCTCCACACTGGATGGAACCACTCTTTGAGCTTAACACGGCCGCAAGGACCTTGCACCCCGTCACATGCAGCGACGACGCACTGTCTCCTAGAGCCAGTGAAGAGCAGGTAGTGGGTACTAGACAGGTAGGCACCTTGTCAACATTCACATCAAGCGCAGCCCCACCAGAAATGTCAAGCAACAGCCAATTGCATAAAGCTAAAATAACAAAAGCACTAGAAAGAAAACACCATATAGACATAACTATTCGCTAAATTCACATATGAAATAACTTGGGATAACAACATATCCGTGATAAATTGAAGGTGGCAGAACAAGAGATTAAAAACATATTAAAACAGCGGAAAACAATGAACAAAGTTAATCACCTTTCGTTTAAGCGACATGTGCAAGTTAATAGATTATTAAGGTAGACATAATAATGAGGGAATAATATGAGCGTTAAGGCAGAACAGCAAAAGCGCTACTCATACAAACCAAGACAACCTAAAGAACTACCGACAGCAAAAACGGACCTCTTCATTTCAGTTCCCTTCGAAGGTGATATCACCTTCGAGTTACTGAACAAAAGCTTGTCCGTCCCTGTGAGCCAAACATTTCCGACTGAAAGAGTTCAACTTCTTCCTGAGACTGTGTTGTGTATCGCTAGAAGCCTCAATGGTAGACTCACGGCTCATTCAGGATCTTTCGTTGCATATCAGTTCATCTGCACCTGTGGGGCCAGGTGTCTCGGACACATGACCAGACGTCTGTCTAAGTGGAGAGCGTTACACCGTCCCGCATTTTTACTGCACCGTACGGTTAAGAATGCCCATAGGTCAGTCCTTGAAAGCCTGATTACTATGGGGCATCATATTTGGACCGATGACGCTTTCAAAGTAGTTTACACCGTGTCTAAACACAGACCAAAAGGACTTTAGAAAGCGTCTGTATATTGCTTCGGAATTAAGGATTACCACACTGCTGCAACCGAAGTTATGCAAGCAGAGAGGGCATGTACAAGCGCTCACTCTGCCTTGGCCGGAACGATTGACGCCGTCCCTAACTACCTTTACCCAGGACTAATTGTGAGCTTTTAAACCAACTATTTCTTGCTTGTTATGTTTGCCTTTCAGTGTTTTGGGGTTTAAAAGCGAGTGACGTTTACCACCTGATTGCATTGATTGATCTATCGATTGCCACATTGAACTTCAGTTAAACTGTGACCAAACCATTCACTACTGCAACTTTAACTAGCTTATCATGTAGTATCAACATTTCTCATAATTGTGAATGCCTCAGGATGATTAACGAAAAGAGATATCTTCGTAGCAACTCGGCTTCTACTACCATACAAACTTGCATATTTATATGGCTAGCGGCATTAGGTTTCGGATTTGCATGTCGCTGGGGTCAGCAACAGGACGCCTGCTCCTATAGATGGACCATGGATGGCTTGCGTTGCACCACCCAAAGCTCTATCCACATACTCCATATGGAGTGTTAACCCGAAGGAATAAGACCGGGAGGCATGCGGATGGGAGCCACGTTTCATCAACGGAGCCGGCCCACACTCCTTCACAGGCAAACACAAGCACGCCGTGTTTGGGGAATCAAGTGCACCCAAGGCGGTGGCTGGGCCGCAGTCCGCTCCACACTGCGTGCATGGAACCACACTCTTCGAGCCACGCACTACCACAAGGACCTTGCACCCCATCCAACCCAGCAACGACCAACTGTCTCCTGGAGTCAGTAGGAACCATGTAGTGGGTAATAGACATGCAGGCACTTCGTCCACATGCACATCAAGCATAGCCACATCGGGGATATCAAGCAGCAGCCAAACACTTGAGACGACTACATCAAATAAAATGAATTGGATAATGCATAATAATACCGTGACACCAACGCGGGTCCACGGTGTTTCAATACTTCTGGCGGGGTCCCATCGGCCCCGGCGCACTTGCCGTTTCGCAGCTGAGCTAGTGCTCTCCGCGACTCATCCAGTGTCGGCGTGTCTGCCAGACTAGTCTTCACGTCGTGCTATTTGAGGCCGTTGAATGTAGGCCAGTCGATCTCTGAACGGTTGTTCAAGTGACAGTCAGTGCTTTTGCCAGATCTGCATTATGTCTGCAGTCTGTGTGCAGGTAGAGCCTGAAAGACCGTGGATCAGCGTCCTTAGCGGCTCCAATCTCGGTCCATACACCGCCATTAAGGAGTCAAGTGATTCCTTGTGTTAGCGGCGTTCGGCATGGCATTCGATTTGTCTCGCCTTCTGCGTTCAACATGCAATTTTTATGCAACGGAGCTCTCGGGTCAGTCGCCGTCGTAGTTGGTGAAACTGACTCTTCTTCTCTGTGGTCTGCTACATGTGCAGCACATGCTGTATTTCTCTCCGGCACCAATGCGCCAATCGTCGCATTGTTCTCATCAAACCAATCAGGCCGCTTACAGTTTGCACGCCCGATGGTCTCCTCCTCAGCAGCTGTCGCCTGGTCGAAATGTGATGCCACAGTTCGCCCACTGCGGCTATGCAGTCCACATCACACAGGCGTGCAGCAATCGCCTCCTCCAGCTCAATACGTTTCTCCACAGTACCGAGGGAGAAAATGTTAAATTTATGCCGATTCACGGCGGGAGTGCAATACAGAGAATTACGAAAATATATGTATATTTTGGGTCACACCAATTTGTGATCAGTGCTACACTCTGCTCCACGCAGTACACGTCCATGCGCACTTCACGTATATCACGTTGACGTACGATGACATAATTGTATATGTGTGCGTGACAAAACCTTGGGGACGTCCAAGTTGCCATCTCACTCGCACTCAGTGTAAATCGAGTGTTCGTGATCGTCAGGTCATGAGTGGCACACAGTGAGAGCAGCCTGTCACCGTTCGAATTCGCTGAACCAATGCCATGCGAACCAATAACATCTAGCCACACCGATACATAACGCCCAACACGCGCATTGAAAACACCCAGCAGAAATAGCGGGTACCTCCTCGACACAAACCGTATCTCGGAAGATAGCTGAGTGTAGAATTGATCACGCTTGTCATCGGGATAACTCGTGCTTATAAAGGTGACAAACTTACCTCTTCCGAGGCGTAGGTGAACAGTCAGGAGTCGAGAGCTGATATCCATTGGTTCGCCCACCAGGTGGCCATGGAGGCAATCGGATATTGCAAACCCGACCCACAAGTTCACGTGGTTCTGAGGCTTGTTGCCCACCAAGTAGAATGTGTAGCCAGCACCTGCTTTTTGCAACTTACCTTGCTCAGCGAGCCGGGTTTCACTGAGCGCCGCAATATCGATGTGGTAGCCCGCCACTTCCATCGCGACGAGTGCGGTGCGTCGCTCGGGGTGCGTACTCAAGTTCCGGTCCAGTAGTGTGCGCACGTTCCAGCACCCGATGCTGAGTGCTTTGCGCGCAGGCATACGATTGCATTGGTGGGCGGATGTGCTTCGGAGCTTTGCTTGAGGGACTCCACCAGGAGCCTTTGGCTCAGTAGCCTGACCCACAAGGCAGTGAATGATTTGGACGTTTGCTTTATGTACTCCGCCCGGAGCCTTTGGCTCAATAGCCTGACATACAAGGTAGTGGGGAGCAGATCCAGCTCGGGAATCTGATTGCAGAGACAGATTGGGATCTAACTGACGGCCGTCACATGCAGCCTCGGAGGTACTGGAACGATTCATGATGTTTTGCGACCGTAGTACCATACGCACCTGCGGCCAAGGTCAAACGCAGGTGCATTTTAGCGGGTTTCCCGCAATTTGACCAGAGGCTGCCTGGCTTAAGGCGGGCAGTAGCGAAACATTCAGCACCTGGAGAGGCCCTCCCACCGTCAGAGACGTTGCGTGGCGTTCGTGCCCTACGCCAATCGAGCTGTGAGCTTATAACCAGTAGACCTGTTGTCTCCTAGGGCTAGACTTTAAGGAAAGAAGGCCAGCGACCACTTCCTAACCTCCGAAGAGGATGGATTAGGATCCTGACAAGGAGCCCACACCTGACAGGAGAAGGACTCGGATCCTCAGCCGAAACCTTCGATTAACTATACAGCCGAAATACAGCGGGTCTAGCACATGGTCAGTTTACTGTCTCATGCGTATTGGTGTCCTAAATCTTAGCAGGAAGAAGGGCGTAACCCAACTCCCACCCAGCGGTCGCCACGAGGATGCGTCCAAGACATGAGCCCATGGCACAACAGTAGGATCAATGTGTATACGATCTGTCAGGACCTAGCTACCACCAGTCTCAGCGCACCACAGGTACTCCCGCCGCATATTTATATATGTAGCTATATGATTTGGCGGCGTCCGTAACCGGATTTGTCGGACTCTGGACTCAAATGGGACAGCCACACAACGCCTGGGCCTACAGAGGGACAGGTAACTTACCCTGCCTCAACCAGGGTTCCATCCACATACCCCATATCCGGTGTAAACCCGATGGAATAAGAAGGGGAAACATGTGGATATGAGCCACGTTTCATCAGCGGAGCCGGCCCAAACTCATTTAACAAGCACAAGAGAAGCATCCTGGCCTAATTGGGAAATCATGCACACTAAACCCACCCACAGGATAGAACCGCTCTTTGAGCCTAGTACAGTCACGAGGACGGTGTACCCGGTCCCCACCAACCATGACCAAGTGTCTCTTAAAGCCAGTGGGGACCAGGTAGTGGGTAATAGACAGGTAGGCAACTTATCAACCTTCATTTCAGGCGCAACCACACCGAGGAGCTCAAGCAACCTTTGCTTCTGAAATGCAAGATTACTCATCACGCAGGAAAACGTACCATATACGCCGCCTAATTAGCTTGGATAAGTAAATCGAATGGGAGCGTACCCAAGTTGCTTCTATCCCGCGTGCAATATGCATTTCCCTGCACCTGGGCAACCACCCAATTCAGTAGTAAACGGGAGTCGCCTTGAACGAAATTTGACTTGGATTCGCAACAGCGGTAATCAACATGAGTTTGTCATAAACGCACCTTGTTCGTGTTCTGATGGGTTTATTTTCGGTTTGCCTGAGAGCCGTTTTCCTGCACTAAAGTGGTCGTACAAAGCGGTATGAGTATCCTCGTCGAATTCATTCGATATACATATATACATGCATTGGGACCATCCGTGTCCAATGGCAATTCGAAGACAACATATGCACATGCATTTATCCAAACTGAAATGTGAGCTATCACTAACTGGATAGAGACACATTACACTTCATGATCAGTGGTACGACAAACGTATTTGGGTTCCGTTTGGAAGTCAGGCTAACAACCAATTTCGCAGGCATGAGATTAATGACCCAATACGAACTGTGGATGTTTTCTTCAACATTTAGACGTGACAGCCTTAAATCTTGAGCATCCATATTTGAAGAAACCCGATGTAGCAATAGTGAAGCAAAGGCTACGTAGAATAATAAATGAACTGGTGGTATATTAAAATAGTGTGCACTTAGATGGGACCGTCTACATATACAGTCGGACCTGCGTAGCTGATGGGAGAGATCCCACAGAATGCGAATGCGATAGGCTGTCTACTTCTGGCTCTCCGTGTTGCCCTTCGGTTCGGTCATCTGATACCTGATGTACGTGCACATTATCAGAACAGTTGATGCGCAACCTTTGGTATTTACAGGTGACATCAACTAAGTCCAGCTGCTCACTGGCAAACATGTGACTTTCCAAACATTGTTCGCATTGTTTTGTAAATGTTCAAGTATTCAAGCATTTGTGACCATAAGTTATTTGATACCGATCTGCATCGTACGTCTCCAGGTGAATCCATTTGGTGCGCATAAAACGACTGTCGCCGTGCGCCGATTCCATTTCGATGTAAAATACTAATACACTGACGTACTATTCGCGTTGGGTTTAGCACTTTACTTCGTCTATCCACCAGATT
>OX104067.1:117260728-117399998 GCA_944474145.2 Dicrocoelium dendriticum | reverse complement strand
CCGTAGTACCACACGCACCTGCGGCCAAGGTCAAACGCAGGTGCATTTTAGCGGGTTTACCGCAATTTGACCAGAGGCTGCCTGGCTTAAGGCGGGCAGTAGCGAAACATTCAGCACCTGGAGAGGCCCTCCCACCGTCAGAGACGTTGCGTGGCGTTCGTGCCCTACGCCAATCGAGCTGTGAGCTTATAACCAGTAGACCTGTTGTCTCCTAGGGCTAGACTTTAAGGAAAGAAGGCCAGCGACCACTTCCTAACCTCCGAAGAGGATGGATTAGGATCCTGACAAGGAGCCCACACCTGACAGGAGAAGGACTCGGATCCTCGGCCGAAACCTTCGATTAACTATACAGCCGAAATACAGCGGGTCTAGCACATGGTCAGTTTACTGTCTCATGCGTATTGGTGTCCTATATCTTAGCAGGAAGAAGGGCGTAACCCAACTCCCACCCAGCGGTCGCCACGAGGATGCGTCCAAGAAATGAGCCCATGGCACAACAGTAGGATCAATGTGTATACGATCTGTCAGGACCTAGCTACCACCAGTCTCAGCGCACCACAGGTACTCCCGCCGCATATTTATATATGTAGCTATATGATTTGGCGGCGTCCGTAACCGGATTTGTCGGACTCTGGGCTCAAATGGGACAGCCACAGGACGCCTGGGCCTACAGAGGGACAGGTAACTTACCCTGCCCCAACCAAGGTTCCATCCACATACCCCATATCCGGGGTAAACCCGATGGAATAAGAAGGGGAAGCATGTGGATGTGCTCCACGTTTCATCAGCGGAGCCGGCCTAAACTCATTTAACAAGCACAAGAGAAGCATCCTGGCCTAATTGGGAAATCATGCACACTAAACCCACCCACAGGATAGAACCGCTCTTTGAGCCTAGTACAGTCACGAGGACGGTGTACCCGGTCCCCACCAACCATGACCAAGTGTCTCTTAAAGCCAGTGTGGACGAGGTAGTGGGTAATAGACAGGTAGGCAACTTATCAACCTTCATTTCATGCGCAACCACACCGAGGAGTTCAAGCAACCTTTGCTTCTGAAATGCAAGATTACTCATCACGCAGGAAAACGTACCATATACGCCGCCTAATTAGCTTGGATAAGTAAATCGAATGGGAGCGTACCCAAGTTGCTTCTATCCCGCATGCAATATGCATTTCCCTGCACCTGGGCAACCACCCAATTCAGTAGTAAACGGGAGTCGCCTTGAACGAAATTTGACTTGGATTCGCAACAGCGGTAATCAACATGAGTTTGTCATAAACGCACCTTGTTCGTGTTCTGATGGGTTTATTTTCGGTTTGCGTGAGAGCCGTTTTCCTGCACTAAAGTGGTCGTACAAAGCGGTATGAGTATCCTCGTCGAATTCATTCGATATACATATATACATGCATTGGGACCATCCGTGTCCAATGGCAATTCGAAGACAACATATGCACATGCATTTATCCACACTGAAATGTGAGCTATCACTAACTGGATAGAGACACATTACACTTCATGATCAGTGGTACGACAAACGTATTTGGGTTCCGTTTGGAAGTCAGGCTAACAACCAATTTCGCAAGCATGAGATTAATGACCCAATACGAACTGTGGATGTTTTCTTCAACATTTAGACGTGACAGCCTTAAATCTTGAGCATCCATATTTGAAGAAACCCGATGTAGCAATAGTGAAGCAAAGGCTCCGTAGAATAATAAATGAACTGGTGGTATATTAAAATAGTGTGCACTTAGATGGGACCGTCTACATATACAGTCGGACCTGCGTAGCTGATGGAGAGATCCCACAGAATGCGAATGCGATAGGCTGTCTACTTCTGGCTCTCCGTGTTGCCCTTCGGTTCGGTCATCTGATACCTGATGTACGTGCACATTATCAGAACAATTGATGCGCAACCTTTGATATTTACAGGTGACATCAACTAAGTCCAGCTGCTCACTGGCAAACATGTGACTTTCCAAACATTGTTCGCATTGTTTTGTAAATGTTCAAGTATTCAAGCATTTGTGACCATAAGTTATTTGATACCGATCTGCATCGTACGTCTCCAGGTGAATCCATTTGGTGCGCTTAAAACGACTGTCGCCGTGCGCCGATTCCATTTCGATGTAATATACTAATACACTGACGTACTATTCGCGTTGGGTTTAGCACTTTACTTCGTCTATCCACCAGATTGGCCATTTGCAATGCAACCTCTCGTTGGCGTCTCCACGCTTCCGACGTCCATCCACTTAGTAGGTGCAGTTTCCAAATCCCCGGTTAATTCAGTATGGCTGATGAACAACTGGAACTATAACTATGCGTCCTCTCATTACTAACCCGCGGAGCGGAACATGAAGTGTCGACATCGTGATAATGGTTAGTCGGTTAACTGTTGTGATTGTTTACTTTCCACAGAATTTCCAGGAAAATTTCTTTTTGAATGCATAGTCCAACATGATCACACGAGGAACAGTCGTTAAACATTGTGTTCCAAGTGTCAAACTTTACAGTTTATGCGAACTGTAAGCGGGCAAGCGATGGTAACATTTGATTCAAGCGTATCCATCGAACTGGAAAACACAATAATTTACCACTCTAGGATTAACCCATACCAAGCACATAATTTGCGCGGAAACACCGCGCGCACGTCAATTACGAATGAGCTCATGGATGGACTGAACCAGTATTCTGCGCTGCACCGGCTCTCTAAGCGTATTACTAGTTAGCATTGGGCAGTTGGTCAAGCTAAGGTTATATAATCTAACAATCGATTTCAAAGAGCAGAATGTAAATAGCCTAGTCTAGTAAGTAATACCATGGAGTTTAAATAGTGATGTGAATCGCGGCTGAATAATAATAATAATAATAATGATACGAAGAGCAACATGCCGTAGCCCACCATCTCGCTGTATCACCGTAATAGACTCCACTTTAGAAGGTAGCACGAACAGCGTAGGTCATGATGAGAACAAGAATGTAATGGGCAACACGTGAACTCAGCGCGAAATACAGTCGAATTATGTATGCTCACTAAAGGTAGCTTGGGTGTGGCTCATCCGCTCTAGGCAGGTGCAATAAAGATAACACATTGCAACAAGTCAGTAGTTAATCATTCTAGAATGAAACTGTACCTATACCTGTATACACTCATGAATATATATATATATATACGGTCACTGCTATGGTAAAGATTTTGTAGTTTGTACGTTTCCAAGTCACTCTTTCTCTTGCCGTGATCACATTTATACAGACCTGATTCGTGTTGTCGAGAATAAACTATTCATAACAGCAAATGAGATGCTGAGAAAGTTTATCAAATCAAGACAATCGATTACATAAAACTGAGAGCAGACTATCTACAAGATTTTGCAACATGACCGCAAATTTTCAAAGTTAAATGCTAGTTTTATCGCTCATAGCAAAACTGACAACCCTGTGTGTGAAAACATGCGGGAAGCATTTAATTTTTAATTTGTCCATAATACTCCTAGAAAGGTAAGCACAACTAAATTTATGTTTCCTGTAGTTACCAAATTTGTATTCTTTTTTGGAAGTCTGCTGTGGATCTGAACAAAATTTGCAGTATACTAAGATAAGAATATGGTCCGTTGCGATAATTTTTTGTCAGCTTTTGAAATTTCTGCGCTGCAAATTCGTATGGCTATGTAGCAGTGTTTTTTCACTTTTCCACGCTTGCATGTGACTGAATCGAAACTGGATCATTGCAGGTACTGTCAAATACAGATCATCTTGCGGAAAACCATGCGCTACAGTTTACTTTCGGCCTGTCTTTACTGAGTATATCGGAAAAGGGCAAGATTCCATGTTGCTTCACCACACTGACTGAGGCGAATCAAGCTCAGAACGATCAACAGCCGCAAATAATATTTGCTAATATTGAACATTAGTCTGTCATCTATTTACCGTCTTCAATATTTCGCTTCACTAATACTGGAGACAGTTTGCTTCTCTATAAGGTGAGGAAGGTTTACATTATAAGGTGAACCAGATGGTTGCCCACCTTGATGTTATCGCTTGTTTTTATCTGGTGTCCCCTCAAAATCGAACTATACACATTTTGTGCAAATTGGAATCAAATCCGCAGGCCTCCGATGTACTTGCATTCACTATCCACCGTCTCACTTAGAGGCACGTTTTTGAACATGGAGTGCCTGTCTATTTTTTATATGAGCTCCGAAATCTTCGACCTTTGTTTAAGCCTTTAAAGGAATATTTTAAACAACATGTAGTCAGGTGTTTACGTACTGGGTATTTCAGCTCCAACAGCCATAGCAAAACAATCAGTTGAATCGGATTGAGCATTCACTTATACAGGAAGTTAATTTTACAAAATTATCCTGCTGGTCACATTCAGCTTTGTGGCAGGCCTCTCAAGAACGACATATCAGCGCAATGACAGCAGGTAATGGGATGATTATCTGTTCATTTACTTCTGAGGGAAATCATGTAACGAATGAGTTCATTTGCAAGCTCCGTACTCCCTAATCCGCAACTAAAATCAAAAAAACGTGAGAGCACTTCATCCTACTTCAGTTGTATGATTGAATCCTGCTGTTCATAAAAACACTGAGTTCATTACCAGTCCCACTTTATCTTGATGAAGATGGTGGCCGAGTTCATCTAAGCTGAATGCCCGTCAATATCAGATAAAATGTGACAGTAATCGATTCGTCGAATATATTAACACTTTTTATCTCTTTACGCAACCTAGTCATTCCACGAACTGTAGGTATATGGCTTACTAAAATATCCAACGTACCTGAATTAGGGTTACCAGGTGGACAACTTTCTTAGCTGCATTTTGGTATATATAAAGGGAAAATTTTGGGTGAAAGCTTTTATATTATTAATCTAGTGAGGACTTAGAAGATAGCGGGAGAGGTTTCCCAATACTTTGGTTTGAATTAGCCAAGCGTTATTAATTTACTACAAATAATGAGCGAGATGAGCAAGACAACTGACAGCGACAGTTTGTAATATGTTTGAAAGTGTCTCTTAATTTTAACTGCGGGATCTTAAGGTAAGCAACAATAACGAAGACGGACTGTGTGCCTGCGCTGGCGTACCTATTTAGAAATATACCTATATATATATATATATATATATATATATATATATATATATATATTTGTCCGTCATCTCTTTATTTCCAAGGGAAAACTCGAGCATCAGTGCAGCGCCAGGATGATATCACTTGATTTCACTTTGTTCTTATGTACTCTCCTTCAGTAATTTTGATTTTGGATCCTTATCATGTGCCATTGCACATGCTAGCGCAACACAACCTTGAAAAACCTTTTGTATTCGAAGCTTTTCATGTTACCTTGGACTTCAAAGCTCCTTTTTCAGGCACACGCGCTACGAATGCCGTGAACGTTTGGAGCAGATATGGCGCTAAAACTGGATTAAGCACATTGGTTCTGGGGATTTGGGTAAATCTAATTCCCAGTTCTTAACTTCAGTTTCTGACTCTTATCCGGTAGTTACATTTCAGACAGCGAGGCACTTACACAAACACGTGAGAGAGCATTACCCACGTTGGTTGGATTAAAATGGTGCTGGGACCATCAGTGGCCTCAAACTGGCCCATAACGTCGATATTGCGAGGCAGGTAGATATAAAGAATGTTTTAGATTAGTGTTCAACCTTCTATGCACCAATCATAAGGTCAACTGCTCCATACACTTGTCACGGCGAAGTTATTTGCATTCGATTGATTAATAACTCTATGTTTGCAAAAGTAATTAGTCCATTCGCTTCAGAGTAACTGGCCACCGAAAACGTAAAACACATGTCCCTTGCCTCAGGTCAAATTGCGTAACACGCAATAAGCCCATTAAGGCGCGGTTCTATTTTATTGTCTTTGTAACTTTCACGGCCTTGATGGATTTTTGCTTACGTAAAGCTATGTAGGATTGTAGTGGTCTGAAATGGATCATTGAACGCAATTACTTAACAAATGGTCTCGTTGTTCTCAAGTATTGAGATCTACCAAGATCTAAAACGTTTTACTCAGGTAGGGCCTGATATTTTTTTGTCAAATAGTGCACCGTCACCCTAAACATGCCTCTGGGAGACATTAGCAGTCGTTGCATGCACAGCGTTATTATTCTTAAAATTGACAGACCAGTAAGGATAATGCCCCACCAAAGAAGAGATTCCTGAAATTCAGTCCTACTGCCTGTGAGTCCATTATTTCGAAGGACGAATTACTTCGGACTTGGATCACAAAATGAACCCGGCTGTGAAGGTAGTTCCGTTTATCCCCAAACCCGGACCTTTCTTTTTAGATACTGCAGCAAACCTCGTCCATTCCTTACCATCTGTACTGGATGTAAACTGAATAAACTGGGATTTCTCATAGTTGATTCTTCCAAGGCTTTTGGCAGTGTCAACAAGTCAATACTGCTTAAGTCATTTTCACGTAATTGTGTTTATCCAACCTTGTGCAATCTGATGAATAGGTATTTCTTAAATCATAATGATGTTACCTTATAAAATGTAGGAAGCCGGTTTATTTGTAGATAGCATAGCTCACAATGATGAGTTGATAACAATACTCAGAATCAGGTTTATGATGCTTCATATGTGGTAATCGCATTCATCGCGTACTCCTAACGCTTCTGAATGCTGTTGTGTTAATTGCTCTGTCCTCTGAAATGACAAACTTCAGAATTTCGGAAATGCTTTTGGCTCAAAAATCGGGAGCGAAAACATCATCCCCAGTGCAACCACTGACTTATATGTTTTAATGGTTTTTATCCCATTATTTGGGGTCAACACAGGTTACCGAAGCTCTCTATAAGGCAGGACTCAAATTGCATTCAGTACTGTGCTCGTTTATTTGTAAATTTGATACTGCTGCAATAGTTATGTTGTACCATTAGTATTTTTTCTGATCGTTTGCAATACTTCATATTTACTGTGAGGTCCATTAAGCATATTTCCAAATGCATCAGATTGTCCACAGAGTCTCTGATTTACTTCAACTTTACTAAACATTTTAGGGCACATGACTACCTTTCATTAAAATAGTTAAAGGTTCTTCTTCATTCCCTGCAAGATGGTGTGTCGGAAGGTTCCTTCTATATATTTACGCGCTACTGCATTACGGTTTTGGTTTCTGGCACAACTGATCATATCGTTTTCTGTTGGACTACAAGAAAGTTAGAAACACCACATATGAACGTTTACATGAGTGATATGGTTAATTTTATTTTTCAACTATTGCTTATAACTTCAAATAAATTTTATGCTTTATTACCCCAGCACTGCTTATATTAATTGCTGAACATTTTTTCAGTAGGATGTGTAAAGCCTATTTTGACTTGACCTAAGCTGCATAACTTGAAGACCAAAACTCAGTAAACTAGGTTATACACGTAACTTGAACAATATGCGTCAGCTAGTCAATTGGCTCACTTAGTACCTGTATTCTATGCGGTTAATTTAATGCAAATAAATTTATTCTGAAAGCGAACGTGGGACGTTTTATGGCAACCTAGTAGGTGGTAGAAGGAAGGATACGTGCCATTTCGCCTACAGAGATAGAAATCGCCGACCGATAAAACCGCTTCTGTAGCTTGAGAATTTGGGCCTTTGTTCATGTGACTAGTGGCAGTTGCTCTGTAAATATTTTTGATTCCTAAATCAGCTTGGATTTCCATTTCACCTAGCCCGATTGGGGACATGCTATATTTGTGTGTTAAGGCATATACACACTTAGTCCTCTGGTTAATTGTGATATTGTTTAACGAATTACCTGCTTCAACATTAGAGTCAATTTAAATACTTTTAACTCTATTAACCTAATTTTGCTGGTTACTTTTCATTGATTCACCAACCTTGATTAATGGTTGCATACCTTTCACCATCATGCGTGGTGGCATCTTAAATCGCGGCGGTCTTGCAAGAATGCCCAGCGCAAACAACCGCGTTGACGAAGACAGCTCGCATGGCGGCGAAGCGTATGTAACCTCTACATCAAGCTCAGTGGACCATACAAAATTTGTATGGTTACTCTGCGTTCCCAGCTAACGAATTCCTAACAACAAGACCATAATTAAAAAACTTGTCAAAATCTAAGGAAAAGTAATCGCATGGTTTTATTATCTCACTAATTGCCAGATTGTAGAAGCTCTCAGAATCTGGTGAACGCCAAGGTGAGGAATCGCCTATCACATTAGTTTTGGATGCTTTAGTGGAAACAGCAGCTCATTGATTTAGAGTGTGCTTGAATGCAACTGCGGTCAAGTTGCCAATGATACTGACTTTTTATTGAAATTTAGCGAAGTCTGGTAACAATAAATGGGTTTCAAGAAGTAGTTTCAATTTTGATAAAGGTGAAATGTTCTGGAGCGCTTGGGCAAGTTGGAGTGGTGACTGTGTCTACGGAAGACATTTCTTAGTGTAACATCAGGCGATGTGAATTTGGCTTGCAGTAGGGCTTTCTGGAGTGGTCTCAGTCATACATTCTGCCACAGTCGTTCCTACCGCATCTATTTAATGACTCAATATTTGCCGAATCATCTCTGCGAGTATATCATACTTCTTGTGCTGTGCAATTACGATCACAAATAATCGGACGGTGTTACATTTCACGCAGGCCCAAAATGGTTATGACCTGCAGCTGATCAGCCTAAACTCGCTTGGCTTGCTGTTTTTATATTTAGCGCGGAAACTGGTGGAAGACTTGTAACATGAAGTTCACGTTTTATACGTCTTGTTGCGCGTTCTACAGACTACTTTAGGCACTGCGCGTGGGACACGCATCCATCTGTATAGGTGAACGTCGTAACGCTTAGTCCAACCCTGGATCCTAGATTGATTTTTACGTTGTGGTGTTCAGTTTGCCAAGACAGGTGCATGTGTAAGTTCCTCTCTCTCTCTCGGATTGCAGGGTTCAACGATCGGTCGTCTAGGGGTTCTGTAGACACAATATGACGAATCCGCGACGTGTACTGCATCGCTTTCGTTAAGCGAAGTTGCAAACGGGGCACTGGCAAGAGTCCTTAATTGCCTCAGACGCGATGTTTTCTGGTCGAGCGACGCATAATATCTGGTAGCTTTTTATGATACAGCCCGCAAAGACGGTTGCAGGGTCGTTTGAGAATCCTTTGCTCCTTGTTATAAAAGAGGCCTGAAGTTGTGCCGGACCGTCCAGAAGAGGTATAATTGCACGCGTAAAACTTGTCGAAGATCCTTACAAAAAACTGAACAGGAGAAATAGGATGAATTACACATGTTCGATCCAAGTGGGGGAAAGCACGAATTATCCCTCTGCGAACAGTTGCGGAGAAGCGATGACACAAGGATGCGTAGGAAGAAGTGAATTGATGACAGCTGGCCAAGCGAGCGCCAAAATATAATGCGGCCGTACGGTGTAACTAGCCAATAATTTCGTGCGCGGTTCATACTAGTCACTAGGATAAACTGCATTTTGTTCAATTTTTAAAAGAATTATGCCGCTATTTGTCAAATTTAACACATTTGATTGCTCTGAGCTTTGGCATTTTGTCAGTATTCAGGGCAGTTAAATCATTCATCAATATCTCACGAATACCAATGTAAGCCTTTCTAAACGTAGTTCCGATTCCATCCTGTGCTCAAGTCAAACACATGTATTAGTTAAAAGTTTAAGATATTTAGTAAAAATCGTTTGTACCTTTTTCTTGGTACATTTCTCATTAATCTGAAAATTTCTTAAACAGTCACTTTGAGCAAGCTCTTTACAGAATGAAACCTAAACGGCTTTACACTATGTGGCTCCTAACAGCTACTTTCATTCCGGGAGTAGTCGATCATGGGAAAGCATATCTCCACCGTGGTATCAAAAGGGGTTGTCTTAGGATGATTATGATATGTATATACTCATCGAGTGAGAAACTATCCATATTTGGCACAGGGTATATTCTACAGAATCTGTCATGCTCATGTATGGATGGTAAACAGTTGTATGATTTTCATTGCACTTGCTATTTCAAGGTTTGTATTAACGAATAACTATGTTTCAATGCAATGTGTAATACTTGGAATAGTGGGTGGTAACAGCACTATGGGTGTGTCACAGTGTGAACGTTTTTGTTTCACTCATCAGATGTTGGCTGGCCCTTTTTGGTACAAATCATCAAGTGATTTTTCTCAAGAGAACAGGGTCATAAATGTGTTTAAGTCTAGTTAATTGGTGAGCTTAACGCGAAAAGCCGTTGCGCTCTCATATGAGCTAATTGTGACTGAGAGCTTCTTTCACAGGGCAGCATATCTGATAATGAAAATGCTGGATCTGGGTACACTTAGAATAAAAGCCTTAATTCGTAGTTCGCTTATTGAACTCTTCTGTAGTTCTAGGGAAGGCAAATAGTTGTGAGCGTTTTGATAAACCATGTTGCACAGAAGTATCAGGTTATGCCTCGTTTTTCGTCGCCAAATCGGGTCGAGTTGAAATTGTTGGCAGCACCCTCGATACTTCTTAGTAGAATTCTTGATTAACACAGTTTGCTAAATGCCATGCGTAGCTTTCCAGAGATTCTGTGTCAGAATTCCTCATGCTGTCATAAGTCATACATCAATATTCAAGAATGTGACGAGTGAGGGTTTTGAAGAATTTTACACTGACTGGGATTATATGGATCTTATCCAGCATATTAGGCACTGATTTTCTTGCCCTGCTCAAATGGTATTCCATTTGTTCGAAAAAGTCGCAAGTCCAAGTATGCCTAATGATGAGATTGCGAGTAGACAGCTGTACACAAAGGTGCTCGTTGTTGTGTGCAATTGATCATTCGGGTATCGGACAACCGCGATATAGCATGTTAGATTTTTTCGCTGAGAACTGCATCATCCAAGTATGCTATTACGTGCTCGGCCTTAATAACAAGTAAAGTATGCATATGAATTCATCAATGCAGATATAATGCAGTAGTTGTATTGGGAACATGAATCTCAATGCGGAGGATTTAAACAAATGTTCATGGACACCAGCACTGAATTAACTCATTAAGAACGTGGCTTCATGAGAATAAAAGGGTTTATCGCATGTGTCTACCAAAACGAAGCAAACTTGGGCATATTGTAGATGCATTATTGTAGGCGAAATAACGCAGTTAGTTATTTGATCAACTATCCGTGTCTACTGATTTCCACAGAGCCAAAGTGATACACCAGTAACCATTTTCTATCCATCCATCCCATTCCAATATATGGTAGACATCTTACATACTTAACGAAGTTTCTCCGTGTTTTCCTGGATAAGGTATCTAAATTTTTAATGAGACGTACTTATGTGAACTGAAATTCCAATTTAAGCTATGATTCCGCTTTCTATGGAGCGCAGCACATGCCACCTTAACGTTCTAGACAAAGGAGAAACGCTTGGTTTCACTGGACTCACTACTCATTCACACATGAGTGCTTGTCCCATTCAAACGAACGTCACGGATTGGATCTGTACGGTTTGTATAAATTCAAATTGACATTAATCCGGAGTCTATTTGGCATAGGTGGGTGCGCTTAAACTAGAAATGCCCAAATGATACCATTGCCTTTTAAAACTGGCAAGGTAGGATTTACTTACATAAGTCTTTTAGCTGTGACTGTTATAGTTTGGACGAGTTTCACCGTTAAACATATATTTACTCTGGCGGATGGCCTATTCTATGCATTGTTTTCAGATGAAATATAATATGACGAGGTGAAGAGTAAGGATAATATATACTGAAACTTTTAGATCGAGTATTTTTTGGCTTATAAGTTTGCAAACTTAGTTAGGTCATTTAGCCTTGCAACTGTTATACAAGATAGGTATCCTTTAAATCACCTCTGGAATTAACGTTTCCAATACCTTTTATTACAACGTGTCCCAGTTCATTGCAACATGTTTCTGCTCTAACTTAGAATGTTCCTTTGATATTCAGCTATAAATATGAATGTCAGTTTTGCCGCATTAAAAAATATAACATTTTTAGCATCGAATGGAAAGCTGTGTTCATACTTCGCAGAGATCATATATGTACAGGTAATATCGTGCCCTTGCATGTTTAATATAAGTTTGTAGCAAATACAAAGTAGCGACATATTTCTTGGTAATGAAACGCACAAACTAACTGGTCGGTTGATTATTATGGACAGCGCAATAGAATTGGATGTTATTTTTTGTTTTTCAGAGGAGTTCTTAAACTATTTTGAGAGATCAGGGCGAATTGGTCGGGTGTCTTTTGGAGAGATTAAGAGGTTGCCAAAAATAATAGATTTACAGAAATCCCAAGGTTTAATTTAAGTAATACGCCTATCTATGTGACCAAGTAGTTTGCACAGCATTGTCAGATTTACGGGTTGAAATGGAGCATTTTTAGGGTAGCTTGATTTACGAGTTGGGATGGAGAGAGCCACACAGAAACTATCCACTTTAGTGTAGTTTGCTCTACTTCACGACGTTTATGGAACCAAATGTATTACGCAGTTTATCTAAGGAGCCATTTTAAAATGATACAAATGTTCATCTGTATTAAATGTAGAAGATGACTATATGTTTCCAGAGCGTATGCATTTAAGGTTCATCAAGTGAAGAGTGAAATGCATAAGCACATGGCGCACTGCAAATATGTCAGCATGAATTTTCTTTGAACCGTAAAATAACAAGAAATCAGGATTCTGTTTATAGATAATGTTTTGCAATCACATATACGTGAACATGTAAACTTATACAAAGTTTAGTTTAATTAATTTCAGTGATATGTTCGTTAAGGCTAATGTTATTTCATCGACTTACTCCAATAAGTACAGTTCTGTAAAATAAGTATATCCAGCAACATCGTAGACGGACGTCAAATTCAAATTTTCTGAATGAAAATAGCATTAGTCTTAAACTACCACTTCAGGTCTTGCGCAAACAATAACATAGTAAACAATTTAAGTAACCACCAAATACACAGCAGTGCACAATTTTCTATAAGTGAATACACAACCTTCGCTAAATTATTTTACTAGCAGCACCCTAAGCTGACAGCCAGAATAAAACAAAGATTGGTTTGGGAAAAGAAAAAGAGTTAGATGAATGTTGGAGGAAATCACAGCCCGGGGATCATTGTGCGATTATCCTAGCACACGGCACATGTGATTATTCTGCAGATACATCTGGTCTGCCAAACGTCACTAAAGGTTCGGAATTGCAAGGATGACATAATTCTAGAGACGAGCAAGAAGTTAAAAGAAATGTTAGCGGATGTGCGTTGTTAAAACTTACGGTCAATGCCTGAAACTTTCCGCTGTGTTTTATGAGCGTCAAATTATTTAAGGGTGTATTGTACTGAACGAATGATTAAACGGCGTCACACTGTACAACCCTTACGGTATTTACAAAAATATCTTCCTGATACAAAGTGTATATGATCGTAAATACATAAATTTGGCTTATTTCTTTCAAAAATTCTTTTACATTATTTTTGCATACGTATTTATCCATAATATCGTTTATTCCGGTTGGTGTAAAAGGTACTACAGCGAAAAAATAGCAGCTTATTTACTTAAGGAAGGAAGGAAGCAAGCGCGAACGCCAGTACTGTTAAAATATTTAGAACGCAGGCTTTCGGTCACGCATCGAGTATGTTATCTCTGCTGTCTGTCCAAGCTAAAGCTCAGTGCCAATATCCTTACAACTTCTTAGCAGAAAGCATGCTGATTTGCGGAATAGACTTTGGTTTTTCATTCAAAACTAGGGGTATTATAACATATCTAAAGATCTGTTGCTAATGATGAGGCAATATATCAAAACATCGGGTTCGGAGAATTCTATTCGCCTCATACAAAGTTTTATCAAAGTTGAAAACTACATTAGGTATATAGGAAGTATTGAGTATGACCTTGCAAAGTTGTCCATATATATGCTTCTGATGCCATGTTCTATCGGAAATAGTGTAGATCTGGCGACGTTTAATAAGCAAATGTCTGTGTGACATGCTGAAAATCAATACAAGTTGTACTTTACATAATGAAGTGTTATGTAATCAGCAACAGCAATAATCCATGATGGCCCAGAGGAAAACAGAACAATCAGTTAATTAATACCAATGACACTGTGCACTTTATTTTTTGTTTACGTTCATTTTGCTAGGAAACTGTCCACGAGCTGCGCCAAATTTTTCTTTGATGAGAAAGAAAATATCGGGCCTTCGATTATTTATCCAACGCCAACGTTCATCCGATCACAGTATTCACGACTTGGTTTGCAACGCTAGCAATAGCTTCTGCACAAATGATTATAAAGCTCATAATTGTAATTGTTTGAAGAGCTTTTTCGAACAGACATTTCTTTGCTAGATTCTATTGACAACAGAATTGGCATAATTTGTGGATTAAAACAGCGCAAGCAGCCTGAGGCGCTTTTCGACTTCAACAACCGTTTGAAGTTCAACGCTAGGTTTGCAGACGCGAAGATTGAGATTCGATTTATCAAGGAGTGTTTACAAAGCAACTAGTATCCAAAGATATACTGGAAAGCTTTATAGCGATGTCATATGTTTCCGAATAGCAAGTCATTAAGATGGCATGGTTACAATCTTCTGGAAGGTGTTCAGTCACGAGTTCCTGATTTGGAAAGGCTTTGCATCCACTACCAGTTATCCGTGGATGAACTCAACGAGAACAAAGTTGTTCCTAAATTACATGTCCGACGTATGTGCTAAGAACGAAGAGAGAAAATACATGAAATTGCCAAAGAGTTTGACACCTGACGTGTCTGAATCGAACGTTCCAACGCACCCAGAACGATAGATTCACAATCTCTCTAAAGTGAAGCTCAACCAACTGCAACTTTAGGCTCTGTCATTGAGACCGAAATTCTGTACATGACAACCACCTAGGACGCAAATGCATTTAGCGACACAGTTAGATTGATGCATCAACTGATCGAATTAAATCCCAAGTACTTCCGAGGTCATGACTCTTTCAGAACCACTTTGTTGCATCTATCACCGAGACAGTAGAGCAGCAAGATACCAACCTCAAAATTAACCACCAATGCACACCGAGAAGCGATAAAAGAATTGACATCTAATCCAGTGATCATACTCACAAAGCCAGATAAGGGATCAGATTGGGTAATAATGGACAAGTGCGACTACATTTCCAAGATGCACACGATCTTACAGGATCCCAGTAAATTCCTGCTTGCTTCAGTACAAAAGCAAAACACGGAACAAGACAAGATCAAAATAAACAGCCCATTGGAAGAACTAAAACGCAGTAACTACACGATATATTCTTACTTGAGCCATCAAAACATTGTGGCTCACATTCAGCTCGACTCTGCGGTATGCCAAATGTCCACAAACCTAACACCCCACTACGAAAAAGGATTGATAGGTTTGGGTCTGCTACACACTCAACCGTCAAGTGGCTTTTGGAATGTCTCGAACCAGTGGGTAGAGAATTGTCCGGTCACACTGTGAGTGACACATTCAGATTCGTTCATTAGGTAGAAAACCTAAACGTGAAAGTACAATTGATGCTCTCCTTTGGGGTAGAATCTCTCTTATTCGAACGTTCCATGGTTAATAACGAGCAATTACATCTGTGAATACCTAACAGAAAACAACACTATTCTTCCCATCCCGGATCGTGATAAAAAACAGCTGATTCTACCTTGCACGTTCAACAGACAGTTTCTATTTAATGGAAAATACTATGGATACATAGACGGAGTAGTAATGGGATCGCCCTTAGGACGGCTGCTTGCAGATATGTTTCTCGCAAAAGTTGAAGATGTACCTAACATACATCAAATCGCATCTCTTGATTATTACAAACGATATTTGGATGATACGATTATTGTTTGCGACGCTCGTACCGATCATGTTCACCTGTTGAATAAATTTAATAACGCACACCCGTCGTTGAAATTCACCTGCGAGATTGAAGCGAACAGTAAGCTGCCCTTTTGGTATGTTTTGCTGCGGCGCGAGAGGACGAATCGCTTGAAAGAAAGGTTTTTCGTAAATCCACCTAGGTAGGTCAGTACACGCACTTTCACATTTTCGTACTGAAAAGTACAAACGAAACTTGGTACGTTAACTGCATTATCGGGATACAAGAATTTGAAACCCTGAGACACTGGAAGCGCAAAAGAATTTCATAATCAAGACAATGGAAAGCAACGGGTATACAACCGTTTTGATCAAAAAGCCTTCCTAGCTCCGAACTTAGCATGAGCCAAAAATGACTGTGAGAATGGAAGATCTTTTTCTCTCCGTGTATTTCAATGAAGACATTCAGTTCGAACTCTTGAGTAGGAAAGTGACTTCCTCGCTAAACCAAACGTAACCGGCCGCCAGAGTCAGCATTCACGCCGAAACCGTTCGGTTCATCGCTAACCGCCTGAAGGACAGAATTCCGGCCCAGTACGAATCCTATGTCCTATGCCAGTTCACTTGCACCTGTGGTGCGCGATACCCCGGAACACGACCAGACGTCTGTCAAAACGGATAGCGGAACAATGCCTTGCCTCATTACAGCTTGGTACCACCAGAAATGTCCACAGCTGAATCTTAGGACACCTAGTAGATAGTGAACATAACCTACAAACAAAATAGGTCTTCAGAATTGTGTATGTAGCAGCAAAAGGCTGCATGAAAGGACTCAGAAAGCGCCTACTGGCCACAGCAGAAACAATTGCGATCATGCAACTGAAGCCGGAACTGTGTAACCAGCGTGCACTTTGCAGAGTCTAACCCTACCGTGGCCCTAGTCTGGTTACCTGATTTATGGCATAACGGTCAATAATAATGGGTTCAAACAGACATAGATTGCCACCGTTCATCCGATCTCAACATTCAAGACTTGGTGTCGCCTAGCTAGCAATTGCTACTGCAGGAATGATTACAATTTTAATAATTGTAATTACGTGAATAGTTTTAGCGAAAAGTAATTTCTTCGCAAGTTCCTTTTATCCAATTTCATTGAGTAAAACAAAAGCATCATTAGCATGATTTGATAATGCGCCCTTTACCTTGATATGGTAAGCCAACGTAGTTTATGCCTAGTTGACGTTTGTATTTATGGATTAACTACTTGTTGACGTGACATTAGTTATTAGAGGTAAAATTCTCTCGTCTTTATTTCAGTAATAAGCAGCAGTTGCTTGCTGGTATCATCTATTCACCAAGAAGATATATTGTAACTGATTAAAATACATCATAATGACAGTTACCATGGAGCAGCAGAGAAGCCCAGAGAAATTAATCCAGGAGTACAAACGCGTGTGGCAAAGAAAGCTAATGAAGTGAGGTAAACATAAGGAGGGAAATTTGATTTTGGAATCACTTCTTTTGAAGTTTCTTTGGAGCGTAAATCTGTCGTGACATCAGCGCTGGAAGTTAGCTGACGCGTCTCCTATCTTGTTCTGATGGTATTGCTGCGATATATAGATATATATAATTCTTACTGCAAAATGCATAATAAGATAGACCTTATTGGTTACATAAGCCAAGGACTAAAATATTCCTAATTTAGCTATGTTTAAGAACTCAAAGCATAATAAATAATAATGAAGAATTGATGTAGGTGTTCTGCTCTACTGCGTTCATGAAACACTTTTCCACCTCTAACATTCATATAAATTTCATTTTCTATGAATGCACATCGCTGACAGATGTATGAAAAATGAAGAAAACTGGAAATGCAGTGAATATTTATCGGGTTGTCGTGTAGATACACCTCCTTACAAGAATGGATAATTAACAGAAATATAGGAAGCGACTGACCGAAACAACAAAGTATACTATTTCATTTTTCTATTCTGTAACACGGGAAATTCGCAGCATCATGGCAATTTTGTATCTAATCAGAAACAAGAGTATCGTGGGCTGTAGAATTGAAAGGTATTCTTATAGTAATAATGATGCCGAACATCACTCCCATTCATAATGTATCATCGTTTGAATTTACTACTAAATGACCACATCCCAGTTAAACCGGGTATATTGAGAATCCGAGTCAACTTCCTCTGATTTCCCCCCCCCATCCGTTTGTTGCTGTGTATGCTTCAGTGCAACAGTTGCTTGTTCTGTAATTGGAATGTACAACACAAACGACACCATGAAATTATACTTGAGAAAGTGTTCACACAACATAAATAAACCGAAAGAAGATATTGTCTTAACGGTTTTAAATACTTGTTGCTATTACATTACGGTTTATGTAAACTTTGAGCAAGGCGAACTATCATTAACAATTTTAGGGATAAGAAAAATTCGAAATCAAAGATGTACTTAGGGTGGAATCCAGCTGTACAGAGCATTAACCTGTATTAAGCTCCAACCCAGTTTATTTTTCCAGTAAGTCTGTTTCGGTATGTACAATATCTGGTGTACAGTTACTATAATATTCTTGGAAGGAGTTATGCCAAATATTAATTGTGACTAATGTTGTTAGATGAAAGGAGTGGATTACCCGAAAGATAGGGAGACCACGAAAACATGTAGCGAGTAGAGTCAGGTACAATCGTAACCAGTGTGACCAGAGAGAGAAATACGGTCTTAATGGAACGATCTGAGACCGGGTCGCAAGCGGCTATCGGCAGCGAGCCTGAGCAGAGAACTGAGAAGGTATTCCTTGAAGGCGTATTACAGCAAACGAATGAACTGGTATTAGAGCCTTCTGGACTGAACCCAAACCGAGTGATACAGCCACAACTAAGCAAATTCCGAGCTATCAAGCTACTTCTAGCTTCTCAGAATGAGAATGTCATAAGCACAATCTGGGGAGAAACGCGCAGTAATTATTCAATGGCGCAGACTGTGTAGGAACCTACATGTGTCACGTACTGACTTCGGATAAAGCAGTGCGCTTTGAGAATGAAATTGCATTCATGCCCGTTCATCCGGGTGAGTAGTTTGATTGATCGTTTTCGCGTCAATCAAGTTTGTGCTTCTTTACTGTCTTTCTACTACAAAGTGTCCAGAAACGATGAAATTTATACTCAAAAAGCATCAGAATCTGATAGAAGGACATCAGGCCTGATAAAGCTTTTGTGTCGAAAGCGAAGTGTTGTGTATTGCATAAACATATTACTCGGTCGTCTACCGACTTTTCTGAAATCACTTCACCGTTAAAACAAAAGCATTTCGTTTCCAAGGAGCAGCAGATGTACAAGCATATTTTTAAGGGACTTGCCATAGAGAGCCTACAAGGACTCTTCAAATGCTGAATCATTGACTGCAATCGGGCACAGCGAAGATTGCGTGAAATTTAATTGCCTTCGAAAGAAACAACGCAAGAATCCATCGATGTTCATGGCTGACTGCCTGAACGATCCAGTGAAGGAAACATATGATCTCCTACTTATTCATTACTCTCATCGATTACAGATGGGGACGAGCCCAATTACGCCCCACGTTTCCATCACCACGCCGTCAGGTTTATCCTATGCCACATTTACAGCAGAAGATCTACTGAAAAAGTTGTTAGCTCTGAGTCCACACAGTTATCCGGTAGTAGGTAAAGTGCAGCGTAACATTATACAGGTAACATCCATTAATCGAAAAGAATCCGGAGATATTTCCTATCACCGCTGCGTATATGTGAGCGAAGGCCCACCAATATCAAGTGAGGTGTCCTCACTCCTTTTCCCAAGGGAAGTAGTCGCAATGACCCTGCCAAGTACGGTCCAGAAACATTGGTTTCTATGCTTTCCAAGGTTTTGAAAAGTATTCATATGGGATGCACTGATGCGATATCTGGAACACAACAGCAAAACATGTCCGCAGCAACATCGCTTACACGTACATCACTCGTGTAATTCCAAACTCTATTTGCATGCATCTGCTAGAATGAAACAGTTGCTGATGGAATAGAACTAGATGTTATCAACCTATACTTCTCAAAACCCATCGCAATGAGGCTGGACCTTACCGTGGTGCGATGGTTTGTGTGCCTCAGCGATCCATTGAGCTACGCTGGGTGGTGCTTTTGCACCTTCAGTCACTCATACCAGATTGGTCAATGGTTAGAGGATGGGACAAACTCACCCTCCTGGTCCTCCAGGTTGGGGGTTGGAATGAGGGTGGCACCTTATTCCTTAAAATGGACTCTTTGTAGCCCAACGCCAAACCCGCTGCCTTGCGGTCAGGTTTTTGAACCAAAGGCTTTGGTTGAGAACCCTAATCGTTCTCCTGTCTAGGCCTGGGCAATCTGACAGTATCCTGCCCACGCAATACTATGAATTTTCCTTCAAACAATTTCTTGATGCTCTGGCCACCGCAGAGGATAATCAACGGTGCCCTTTCTGCTGCATCGAGCAGGGTGGATGGAGGTTTGGATGCTACTGCTCAAACCTTCCCGTCTTCTTATTCTCCCTCTTACGCTTTTTCACTCTTACCGTCCCATTCCAACTTCACTTATATCCCCCAGTTTTCAACCCACCGATTCTTGGCCCTCCCCCAACATGCTTTGCTAGGCAGTTACCTTCTAATTTCAACTCACACGTGAACGCGGAGCGTCACTCCTCTCCTGTCGACAAGCCCATGTCCAACCAAGCGGTCCAATCCAGTTCATCGGCTTCCATTTGGAGCCCTCGATCCTCCTTCAGATTGGCATGCCTCAATGTACGCACACTGCTACAAATCGGTCAACAGGCAGTACTTGCCCGAACATTGGAGACCCTCTCGATCGATATCTGCTGCTTATCAGAGACTCGCCTGCAAGACTCGAGCACTGTGCTCACTCTGCGATCCCCTTCAAGGGACGCAAGCAGTATTTTCTCCTTGCGCCTATCCGGTGACGTTGCAGCTTTGAGCACCGGCCAAGCCGGTGTTCGCATTGCCCTGAGTCCCCGGGCTGAAGCTGCTCTGGTTGATTGGATTCCAATCAGTAGCCGGATGTTTGCGGTCCGATTGGCTGGCTCGTTTAAAGCTTCGAAGTCGCGCGGGACTAAAAGATGTCTATTCATCATCGCTGCCTATGCGCCCACAAACTGTAGCGATGATTCGGTAAAGAACGACTTCTACCGCCAACTGACTCAGCTCCTTCGCCACAGAAGAAGCACGGACAGTGTTGTGCTGGCGGGGGATATGAACGCATAAGTTGGAAAGTTGTCCACTGATGGACTGCATCTGGGCGGTCAACACGGTGTAGGCTCCCGTAATGATAACGGTGAGCGGTTACTTCATTTGTGTGAAGATGCTCGCTTATTTCTTGCGAGCACTAATTTCAGACACAGCACCCGCCGAAGGGTGACTTGGCGCCCACCAGAATCGAACCAGCCTTGGACGCAGATCGATCACATGGCGATAAGTTACCGCTGGAGAGGCTGCATCCAGAATTGTCGCTCGATTTGGAGCACATGTGTGGACACCGATCATGCACTTGTATGTGCTGACCTGCGGATGCGTTTTGGCGGACGCCCACGACGACGCTGTGAGCGTATGGACACCAGCCAACTGACAAAACCAGCTGTTCTGAATGGGTATCGAAGTACGCTAACATGCGAGTTGAGCAAGCGCTCACAGGAGACAATTGATGGTCACTGGTCACATGTTCGCCAGACCTTACTAGCAGCAGGCAAATCCGCATGTGGTATGTCTAATAGACAACATGGACATTGGGTCTCTTCGCAGTCTTTGGAACTTATAGATGCTCGCCGGCAAATCCCGGCTGGAAGCGAGCACATTGAAACTCGCAAAGAGCTCCGGGCAAAACTCCGTGCTAGCCTGAAGAGAGACCGCGAATCTTGGTGGTCTCATCGTGCGTCAGAGATGGAAGTGGCCGCTGCCCTTGGCAACCATCGTAAGTTATTCCGTCTGATACGGGAAACGGGCAGAAGGAGACCTGGTGTTAGTGAAACTATACGTGACGAGAGTGGACAGCCTATCCACAATTTGTCAAAATGTCTGGAGCGTTGGGCTGAGCATTTTGAAAAGCAATTTAATCGGCAAGAATTGTTCGATTCGCCGGTCACTGATCGCCCTGCTCCGTGGGCTGTCCCTTTGGATCCACCCTCTCGCTCAGAAGTCGAACGTGAGATCGGACTGTTGAAGTTGAACAAAGCCGCGGGACCAGATGATCTTCCTCCAGCCCTCTTCAAATTTGGAGGCTCTGCTCTTGTTGATGCTTTGCATGAATTACTAGTGAAACTGTGGGAGCAGGAAACTGTCCCAACCGACTGGAGCCGCTCCGTTATTGTTCCCATCTTCAAAGGCGGCTCGCGCTCGGAATGCGGCAACCATAGAGGAATCAGTCTGATCTCCATCGCCTCCAAATTACTCGCGTCCATAATTCTCCACAAACTGACTGGCGCTTGTGAAAGCCAGATTCGTGAGGAGCAAGCCGGGTTTCGTCGGGGTCGTGGCTGCATCGACCACATCTTCACTTTGCGTCAGTTGTTGGAGCACCGTCACACATATTGGCGGCCCACCGTTGTCGTGTTCCTCGACATCAAAGGTGCCTTCGTTTCGGTTGATCGATGTGCCCTTTGGAATTGTCCGCTCAGGAAAGGTGTGCCCGAGAAATATGTAAATATTATCCAAGCATTTTATGCGCGTGGCACGGGCAGAGTAAGGGTTTACAGCAGGCTGTCGCCACCCTTTAATATCTCCAGCGGTGTGAGACAAGGATGCCCGCTGTCACCATTCCTATTCAACTTCGCTCTTGACGAAGTCATGGAGATTGCATTTACAGGACATGACTTGGAAGGTGTGGAGCTACTCCCAGGAGAACGACTTCTTGACTTAGAGTATGCAGACGACATTGCCCTCATCTGTGACAGCTCCCAGACGTGTCAATCCGCGCTGGACAGATTAGCACTAGCTGTCAGTCGCTTCGGGCTTTGCTTTGCACCACCGAAGTGCAAAGCGTTCCTCCAGGATTGGCAGGGTTCGCCCCCTGTGCTGACCCTTGGTGGGGATCAGCTAGAAGTCGTTCAGAAATTCAATTACCTGGGAAGTTGTATCAGCGCCCTTGGGATCGAAGACGAGATCACGAACCGCATAGCGAAAGCTCGAAGTGCTTTTGCTAACCTTCGCCACCTATGGCGACGGCGCGACATTACTCTCGCCCTGAAGGGTAGAGTGTACAATGCGGCGGTACGTTCGACCTTACTGTACGGTTGCGAAACCTGGCCCCTAAGATCGGCGGACATGAACAGGCTACTTACGTTCGACCATCGGTGCCTTCGCAGTTTGGCTCACATCTGGTGGGAACACCGCGTGAGTAACGAGCGTGTTCGACGCCTTGTTTACCGCCTAGGAAAAGGGAATGAACCGCTCAGCACCGTCATTTCACTCACCAGGCTCCGATGGCTGGGCCACGTGTTGCGCATGCCAGCCCACCGACTCCCTCGACGTGCGTTGTTTGCTCACCGGGGATGTGGGTGGAAGAAGAGGAGAGGTGGCCAAGCGATGACTTGGTCCAGAGGAATGAAGGCCCTCACTTCGGAGCTGGCCTCAGTTGGAACTTCACGGCTCCCTGGTTGGGGTCCAAAAGACGGTGAACACGTTTGGCTGGATACACTTGCTGATATGGCAAGGAGCCGACCTCAGTGGCGTTCCTGCTGTGAGTTTCTTTGTCCCTCCCCATCCCTTTAGCCTCCCCCTCCATCTACGATCTTATTTCGTAGGGTAAAACGTAATTAAATTTTTGGTTTTGCCTAGTAGCCGGCTAGTAGCTTACCGGAACGATGCGTATCCGTTGCTGGTAGCTCAGCTGGCATTCAACTGTCGTATTTATTTTTCCTTTATGTATTGTATGTATGTATGTATTTCCTTTATGTATTGCGGTACAATAGCGGAGGTGTTTTACCATCTCTAGCTGATATGTATAATGATGATGATGATGATGATACTTCTCAAAAGCATGTGATTGCTTAGCCCATTGAGTTCTCCCTAACATCATTCAGATTCCCGGTATAAATGAAGTCATCCTGCGTTGGATAGGCAAATTTCCACACTACCGTCGTCTGGAGGTTAGAGTAGTGAGTCTCCGTAAGATGAAATTGTGGTGGAAAGCGGTTTACTAAAGGGATCAGTGCTAAGGAATCACCAACACATAAATCATCTAACGAGGGCAAATAATTCCGCTTTTCTATTGCTCGTTGGTCATATCAAGCCATCAAGGATGCAGAAATCAACAGAAACAGCAAGCACAAGGTTATCGTGAATTCGGGCTGGTCGGTTTATAATATCCTACTAATAAATTGAAAAAATGTTTATTTGCTTTACTGCGGAATACTCATGTATTGGTTTGGGACACCAGATTGCTAACTGCTTTCCAGAAACGCCACCTTGTTGTGGTCAGATGAATTGACATCAATTATCAGAAAGGGGTTTAGATAGCTATGAATAGTGGCGACCGAAAATTCGGCCAGTTGAGAAGAACGTACCAGACCTTTGGCCAAGTAATCTTCCTAATGTTACAAAACTCGTACGTGTTACCTCATGAAGTATACGCTATGCAAGCTGGACAAAATTAGTTGAAGTGCAACCCGGAAGTGTTGGAGACACCAAAAAGCAGGACAAATAATAATACCAAGGCTGTAGGCAATCCCACTTAGCAGTAAAGGCTGAATTTGCTGAAAGTCTTCAACGGACGCTATCTAGAGCTACATGGCAAGTTCATATTAATAAAACTATTCTGAAGTAACACCATCACGTGTGCCGTCACTTGCTGAAACTCAGCCACAACACCAAGATAATAGGTAATCACTTGAAATTGTATGACCAATAAAACCGTCTAGTATGCCGTTGAAATACTCTTCTCATAGGGTTTACCAACCAGGGAATTCTTTTCCAAACTTAGGTATCTCCTCGCCCACCATAAACTGTTTCAAAAAGCGACTGGAGGTCGCACATATAAGCTGTAGTACTGTTGGCCATATTAATAATACTCACACCGGATCTATGTTTTCATGAGCCTAAGGAGGCGGTGCAGACGTACGCGTTTTAGTTAAATTTCTAGCGGCATACGGCAGCCTTCACTCCCATATGTTGTGTTGTCTGCTTGCATTTAATTCTCACTATTCACTTCGTTATTCTGCATCACAGCTGTAAATATACTGGTTGTGTTTGTCTAGTAACTAGACTTGCGCGTGAAATATCGGTACTTGGGAACTTAACTACACATAACACCTAATCTACTGTTTCTGTTTAGCAAATATCGGTTCGAATGTTTTGCAGATAATTGGGGTTGCTGTGGAGGCGTCACTAGCAATGAGATTGTAAGCGGAATATCCCCGCTTTTTCGCGCTACAGTAAATGGAGCTGCAATTTTCGCTCAGCTTTTCATTCGAGTCGATCGATGCGTAACTAATGCTCCTTGCTCCTAGCTCTTGGTGTTTCAACTGCATTAAAAAGACGTTTTTTGTGGATGAAGTAACATCAGAGCCGTTGATTGTGACCTGTCTGATTGGGGGATTATATTGCGTCAGATAATTTGTGCAAATATCTTGAGGATATTACCAAGTTTAATTTTATTCTCAAAGAGGATTTCTGAAGAACATGACCAGTTTTGTTTAATGCAAATAGCAAAAAACTGACAGACAACATTTTCCGATTGCTTCTTAAGTTTTTCGAGTACTTTCTTAAGCATAACTATAAAATTGGCCCTTGGAATAGCTCCTCATATCCGGCACAACCAGAGCGCTCTGTTGCTTTTTATGCACCTATAAATATTATTCGCTTACTTCATCGCACTTTGGATGGAATTCGATGGCACAGTTGGCGCAGGCAGATCTGTTATGAACTATCCTGTGCATTCCAGTTCGCTACTTTCACCGCTAAACAATGTCGAGGAAGGAGGTTGTTGCAAATGAACGTTAAAATTGTCCGGGCAAATATGCGAGTGATCATCCAGTTCGTTGTCTCAGTTGCGCTGTCCACCTCAGTTCTCGTGTGCGTCAAGGGAATGAAAAACGCATATACAGTTTGACGGCTAACCCGAAAGATAATGATTAGTTGTACTAGGAAACTGAACTTGCTTTTGGGGGTGGATGCCAGTGGATGAGTTAAAGCAATGGGCGATGGTAATCAAAGTCACACACTGCGTCGTAGTTTTCTTAGCAATGATCCTTAGCGATGGTATTTGACATCCGGATAGTGAGGATGTTCCTTTATCTACTGTAAGTTTAAAGTTTTGATAGATGTTAAAAGCATTTTATGCGAACCTGAGTATGAGACATACTAGAATAGCATGGGATGCATAAATGGTAATCAGTGAGCAACAAATCCATAAAAATATGTCCATTGAATACGGGTTCCTAAGCCAAATCAAATATATGTATTTTGATTGTGCTGAGTAATGTTAAAGTAGAGAACACCGATAACAAAATAGAGTGTATCAACCATGCGACCATTCAAAACGGGGGATAGGTGGCACTCCATACCACTTAGAAGGCAGCTGGTTGTGAAATAAGTAGAGAAAATTTATTAAATAATTCTACTGGTTTGCTTGCCTAAAGCGCTCCTCTTGCAGCCATCTGCATGATGCCGTTTAACCCTGTCCCAGCGGATGCTTTGGCGTCAGTGTTGCAGAAAGTGGTTGTTTCCCACCTGGCAATCTTTCCCCTAACAAGAGCCACTAATGTCTGTTTAACGACACTGGAATGTAGTGGATGTGACTCGCCACTTAACAAAGTCACTGCTGTCTCTATTTCCTGAGCAATTTGCTCACTACAAGAACGACATCCACCTAAAATACTTCCGACATTGACCAACCCATAGAAAAAATCACAAAAGCAGAGTTAAAATAATCAAACAACTTGATAAGGCTACTTATAGACACATCTACATTTATACAAACATATGAATCCAGCATGGTATTAGCTGACTTACAAAACGTTTGCAATTAACTATAATACGGTTTGTATTACCACACCCATATTTTGTTCGCCCTGTCTCGTACTGTAAAAAATAAAAGATTTATTGATTTAATTAATTATCTAAAAAGTCGCTACCCTAGTGCACAATTATATGAAAGTGAAATAGCAGAAGCAATGAAATATAAAGACACTCCCAAGTAGCTAGTAATACTAGCAATATTTGAAAATAAGTACGGGTCATCGCTTTCCCAAATCAGCTAGGATGAGAACCATAGCCATATAGGTAATGCAGTAAACTCGGAAATTATCTTAAATACCAAAATAAATAAAGTTTATTCTTGTTTATGCGAAGCCCGTCCTTGGTGACTTTGGCGATTAGTTTGCTGTTTTCCTGGCTAAGTACAATTCTCTGTACACAGTCAAAAATAGCCGAATTAAACTTGCTGTGGACAATAATACAGCTTCCATCGGTCCACACCCCACGCGCGCTTGTAACCATTAGCTCTCAGCAAAATAGCTGTAATAACCTAAACATTTATACAACAGTAAGCACTCTAGTTGGTTATGTTGCTCTTAATGTTCATCAAACTGGAGAAAATATTTTATGAATCGTGCTTGGTTCCGTTAAACTTAGATGATAATTGTGCATAAATTGTTAACGCCTAATCTTCCGAATGTTGTTGCTATATCATTTGGTCAATACCCCATCTTCGTTAGACTGAAACATCCTTCGTAACCAATTTCAAATGTTCTGAAAACACTTATCGAGAAGCATAGCAAAGCACATGAATTTCTGATGCAGTATATATACAATACGAATCGCGACAAGTAGCTGAGCGTACCGGGGTCAACCTAGGGGGTTATTACTTGCGGCGAAATTTGGGCGAGATATGAGGACAAATTAATCCTTCGCAACCAATGCTTTCATTTATCAGCCATAAAAGCATGAAATTTCTGTAAAAGAAGCAGGAAGGTACAGAATATTTCGCCACGCATAGTGGTCATACAGTCTGAAAAATATCATCTGTATTACACGAATATAGTCAGGGTATACCTTAAGACAGTATAATTGAGAGATCCACACTCAATCCCCATTTTGTCACCGCATTTGGGAAATTCTGCGGTGAACAGTTACGGTCTACTAACTGCAACTTTGCATGAAAGGTGAATCATCCCTTGGCGCGGTGTGACAAATCCACTGGGATTCTGTTAGTTAGGTGAACTTCATTAGACCGGTTAACCCCGTTGTTTTGTAGGGTGCAAACTGTCTAAGCATACACGAGTGAACTCGACGACACAGGGTGATAGCTAAGTTAATGTAAAGAAGTGTTGACTGCGCAGACTTGTTTTCCTGGCAGCGAGACAGTGGATGGGGATTATTTGTCTCTAATTTCCAATAAACAAGTTGACCTAACTGACGAGGTTAGAGTCTTTTCTTATTACTGACACAAATGTCCAACTGGATTACTGAGGAAGTGGGGTCGAAATTGGTCTGTGTTCTCTAATCAAAGTCCAGTATGAGTCAACACCTTAGCTGAATTCGCACTTTTGGCTGCATCTGATTCACCCACCTGCACTCAACGGTAACAGGCATGTCGTCACCCACACATTTGAGGAAGCAATTGTGCCCCAAACGAATAAATGTGACGGTTCCAACTGCAGTTTGCAAATGTACTCAGCAGATTAAGCATAATCAAATTTTCCGGAAAATGCATTTTTAAGCACATTTCCTGTCGTAAAATATCATAACACGATGAGTCAAATGAAGGGAATTGACCCGCTCATTGTCCTTTTCCGCCCATCATCACAAAGGTCCCTTAATTGGAGATAGCAGGAAAAACGCACCCTTTAGACAGAAAACACTGGAAAGATATTAGAATACTTTGCTACTACAAGCTCGCGTGAAGATCAACTGACTGTGCGAAAGAATTAGAGCGTGTACTTATGGTGTTATCTAAGTTGAATTATTACCCAGACTAGGAAACAAGTGGAGATAAGCAATTAACAGTGATCTATAATGGTAGCAGGTTTAGGCTAGAGACAACAATTCAAATCACAGCGTCAAACATATTTTGTTAGCGCGCCTGTTTTCTATGAGGAAACTTAATTTGGATTTTCTGCCGCGAGTTCGGTATACTTTCTCTATACCGCTGACGAATACCATACATCATTTGCGCCGTTTATTTCCAAATTATAGTTGGAAATTATAAACACAAATCTTTTTTTCGCTGTGGCTGCATTTTATAAACTGGGTTTTTTTAATACACTTTCGACCAATCATGAATCTGAGGTGAGTTTTATAAAGATAGAAATAAGTTTGTGGGTCCTAGAAACGTTGTAGAAATTGTACACCCACGATGGAAAGAAATTTCTGGTGGTCTGATTTTATTAAATTTAAGTGACAATGTGCAACCAGAGTAGAGAGACATTAACCGCAAATATTGTGCTATGATCATTTATCTTCCTGTCCATAAGGAACATTGTATTCCGGAAACTATAAATATTGAGGAAAGACATAGTAGGTCTACCTCAGTATGTTTGCTATTGCTACGATTTTTATTCGCTTGTATTGCAATAATAAATTGAATGCTTTGGGTGTTTCTATGGAAAAACGATGTTAGTCCCCAGTTTGATATTACTAGCTCTCACGTTTTTAAGTAGGGGCCGGTCCCTATCAAGCACCTGGTATTAAAACAGTTATCAGGTTGAAGATTTTTATAAAATAAAATCGAGGTTTCATGGGTACCATTTGTGAAGGGAAGACGGAGTATAAGATGACGAACTTTAATATTACAGTTCGCCCAGATATTTCACTAGATCTGAGAACCTCTTTGCATCCGTTGTTGGATTGGTAGGTCTTCGCAACTAATTCTTCAATACCTGTTTGAAGTTAATGCTGGATCCGATAATCAACTCTACCAGCCTCACTTCTTATCGAAATCTTCTGCAATTTGGAACGTGACGTTTGCTTTAACCATACCTTAGAAAGAACGGAGCGGCAACAAATCGCAGTGGTTGTTACACATGATAACGATTAAAAGCGGCCTAACACATGTGCACATATCGGCCATATTTCCGCCCTATAACGCGACATATTTGGGAAATGTCAACATTTGCCATTCGGGCATCGTTTTGCTCCAACTTGATGAGTATTGGTTGAAGGTTATACCCGTGTATTTGCTTCTATAAATGGCATTCTGACTAGCCTGAAGTTGCTCTATGGCTTTTGATTTGCTTGACCTTGGTTGGGTTACTGTGCTCAAAGTCACTCCTGGATGCACTGACAAAGGTTTTCAACCCGATTTAGTGGTCTTTCAACTAATACCCTCTCCCTTCTCCTTGACGCAGGGCCATTAGCGAGCTTCGCTAACGCACCGTTCTCCTCTCAATCTTACGGGCTTGTGTTGAACTGTCCGACCTCATTCATGAAAGCTATGCTAGTTTCGGTATGCCATGCTTCTTGTGATGTTCCGGTCTTTCGATAACCGTTACCTACCGCGCTGCTACAATATGAAAATCGAGAACCGGCAGAGGATATAAACAAAATTAGTGATTCGTAATCCAGCTGACAAATCACAAATATTGCGAAGTAATGTTTGTCGAAAAATGGAATCTTCATTGACAGGGTTGTCCAGAAGAGAAGAGTGTAAGACGGGTTGAACTGCACCTCAAAAATCACAGTGATATTTCCGCGATCTAATTGTGAGGTGTAAACGCAGGGCAGTCAAATTTGCCCTCCCCTTTACATGTTCGTCTTACAAGGAATTACCGATGCGTTTTCCACTGCGCATTTTAGGAAAGACTTGTTTAAGTCACCTACTCGCAATTTCTGCAACCAGAACTGGATAACCTATACCCGTAATGTTTTGAACTTGTTATGCTTTCCCGCTAGTAACAACGATGCTCGCTCCATCAGGAACAAAACGAAAATAAAGCAAAACGGAACCAATTTATAAAATTGATCCTGCCGGGTTGGGGTTTCTGTGAATAGGCTCAAATAAAACTCATTCTATATCAACAAACATGGCACTGTAAAGAAGTTGAAAGCGCCATTGCAGCAATTTAAGGTTTTAGTTGCATTCTTGCTGGCTGCCGATGCACACACCGGAACCGTGGTGTTGGTGAAATACTCTGACTCAAGGCGCATTGATGTCTATCAGTAAAAAGCTTCTTCCGCTACACATCACATCGTATCGACGGTTTGGTTCTACAGTGTACCCCAAAATTTGTGAGTGAATACCGCCTATCTTTATGGCTAATATTTATAATTCTCCCTGTTATGCAAACATGGAAGAGTATAAACGATACAAGGATTTTATGTCTACTGTTAGTGTGAAAATCAGCCAATGCATGTGCATATTTGCTTGTGATTACAACAGATTGCACCCGAAACTCGGGCTGTGGAGCAATGTAAATTGTCTCACCGGGTTAGAAGTAACATTGGATTTACAATTGAATAATAAGTTCAAAAACAAACAAATTATTTTTTAACAGAATATGCCAATACCTTACAGAATGCACTCCACAGATCACATAAAACCATTCCGATGTGAACTAACACGTAATGTTACATTGTTATAAGCCAATGATTACTTTCAGTACTGTCCAGTCTAGTTCATACGAATAATATGTAAACTACTGAATGGTGGTATGTAGTTGAATGCATGAGGTAAATACATTTAAAGCCTCACTGAAACATTCGCCCTTAACTACTAATTGAATTTTGACACTGAGGTCGACGATTCTGTTACAGTGCCCTCAAGATGCAACAACCAGCATAAATCACTCATCAAAGAAAACTTGTACTTGCCAATTAGGGCTTTGGCTTGCAGGGCGTGATAGATATATTTGATAAGGCCACGAAAGAGATGCAAACTTAATACTCAATTTCTCTGCAGTATACTCCGTCCTCCGTCCTGATGTGTAGTGTCATTAACTTGTTCTACAGTTCCATAAACATAAGAAACACCAATATTTTGTGGAGCCACATTGCGTACCCATTAAGAGTCGAATAGGTGTGAAATCAACACAGATGTTTCAACAGTACTTATCGTAGTTCAGTGCAGAGAGTATCCCACCAACATTTTCGTAAGTTTCCTTCTCATTGGGGGCACGCAACAGAAGCACAGTTTGACACATCTATCAATCGTGGTGCAGCATGACCTAAAGGCCATTCGTCACAGATATGTCTCACGCATAACTCCTTCATCAATTTTTCCACGTCAGAAAGTTAACAAACATGTCTCTTGCGCCATAGAGACCGGACAATTTAACACAACTAACTTGGAATATATTTGGAACCGATCGGGAAGTCATGATTTCAGAAAACTTGGTAGACGACCGGTTAATGTATTTATGGTAATAGACAACGTTTCGCTCTTGACACAAAAGCTTCATCAGGCCAATAGTCCCGTGGTCAAATGCTCCTTCATGTTTTCTAAATAATCTATTTTATTCATCACCACTGTTACTTTACCTTTATCCGCTCTTATAATGACAATATTAGTATCCATTTCAAGCTCTTTAACTCTAAGTGTTCAGCTGGAGCATGATTCGATTCTACCGGCTGTTGAAATTTAAGTATGTTTTCTAAGTGGGCGCGGATTTCCTCAGCCCTTTCAAGTGGTAATCTAGTCATAACGAGTTCAACTCCAGGAATTACATCTTCTGCCCTTAGTTTAGGTTTTCTGATAGTAAAATTCAAACCCTTTTCTAAACCTCTACGCTCTGTTACACTTAACACTATCTGACATGTTAACAACTATACAATAGTTGCTATTAGATACTTGCTTATCCGTTGACTATCGACCTTATTATGTGCAGCCATCAAGTGTTCAAACTTACGTAATTGCCTTTTCTTTGAATCCCGTCCTCTTTCTGCCTTAACTTCGAAGGCCTTATGGCACAGTCTGTCATAATCAGTCAGTGTCACCGCAGTCTGTAAATCCAAACGCAGCTGACTCGCATGGATGTAGATTTCACCCATACGTCTAGTTGTTAGGTAGATTCTTTGTTTCAGAAATGCTTTGCCTGCTATGAATGCTATGAATGAATGAATGAATGGTGTACGAAGAATCCGGAGGTTAAACTGTGAGGGATATGGGAATAATGTTGTTCTTGAGACACCTGATGTTAAAAATCCGATGGTTTTCCCAATTGGCTTCGATGCCTGCTAGGCGCACAAATTCACTCACCAATTTGTGAACACGAGGTCCGTATCTGTATTCAATATCTTGGAATATATTTGGAACCGATCGGGAAGTCATGATTTCAGAAAACTTGGTAGACGACCGGTTAATGTATTTATGATAATAGACAACGTTTCGTTTTTGACACAAAAGCTTCATCAGGCCAACACAACTATTTCTGTAAACATTAAGCTTAGTGTTTACAGCGTGTATGTGCCACAGCTGCAGCCGAGATGCCATCAACTCGGCCTTGTCTTCAGGCAGGACCAGGTCAAGTACCAAGTTATTCAGCTTTGATTGTTTAGTTAGGTTTGGGTTTGCATCATCCGCTTCAAAGCTTTCACAGCTTTCCGAATGAACTGAAGGAGACCCTGCAGACTCACTACTCATCATCGGTGACAAGTTAACTAGAGCTACTGGAATGGGTAAGGTGCAGTCATGCAAAACATTTCGAATAGTTGTTGAAATATCGGGGTAATGAATGTTCTCTTTGTTTCTTTTGGGGAATCCAGTGACACTAGTTAAGCACAAGTAGCAGTCTGTCGTGCGATCCTTCGGCTTCTTCCAAACCATAAGGATTACAAAGCGCAGTTGGCATTTGCCCCTGAGCCACTAAGATAGATGATGATTGTTCAACATGGAAACAATATGTGGCGCCAACTTCTTATCCTGAACGCACAGTTTCATCCAGAAATGTGCGTGGTAGGTGAATTACGTAGTGAAGAAATGGGTCTACACTGCGAATTTGCAGTAAACTATCCACAGCGTACCAATAATGATTTTGGTCATTGATTCCGCAGCGTCTTTGAGCCATCATCAAGGTATCAATTAAGGAAACATAAAATCAATGGACTTTGATTATCAGTTGGATACCTTGGTCAAGATCACTTCCTTTTTACGGTTAGAGAGAATCAATGGACCAACCACAGACGAGCATTTAGTGCATGGAATGCACTGCTTAACTGAAATGATAAATCGAAATTAAACAAAAACCTGAGGTGATGGAAATATATGAGTTGCGTGTTTGCAAGCAGTTCACGTAGTACTACTGCCAACAACCTATCACACATGTTTTATGAAAATGGTTGAACGGTGCAATCTAAAAATATTTCCCGTCTGCAACCAAGCACCACTTGACAGCTCAGATCATTCTATAGTCGTTAACCCATCTTGTCTACAATAATATAAACCATAAGAACGCTATTTGCTGCGTTAATCTTAGATACAAATGGGGACAATCCTTCCCTTTAAACTCAGTGATTTAGAGACTGAGAAAAAACATTACTTATACAGACTACATGTTGTGTTTCGACACAGGTGTATCAACATAATGTGACCAAGGCACAAGTTATCTGGAATTTTGTTACTGACTCTGCTGTCCGATTGAAGCCAAATTCATCCGTGCTGAGCACCTTCCTTCACCCTATATTCAGCAGCTACTTAAGCTTAAGGGAAGCGATTTCAGAAGCAAATAATCCAATGAAGCATAACCCCGATCATTGTAGGGGGTTTTCTCACTATCCTCGCTCCTTACTAAACACCTCGAAAGTATCTGCACCCATGTGCGAACAGTTGCATAAGCTAAAGTCTTGAAGATTAGGTCTGGATCAAAGAAATGCCTTAACTGATGCAAAAAGTGTGCTCAGCTCCTCCCCGTTTCTCATTGATTTCCATCCGAGTCGACCTCTATTGCTGCGCAGTGATGCTTTCGCACGCAGAGTAAACGCAGTCCTTTGCCACCGGATGGATGATGGTGCCGTTTGTCCAATCGTTTTGCTTCTCTCACCCTGCAATTCGCTGAAAGGAATTACTCCCAACTGGACAAAGAGGCCATATGGATCATTTTCTGATTCAAGCATTTCTACCATTACTTCCTGGGTAAGACAGTTCGATATCCACAAATACCACAAACCTCTTCTTTCGTTTCTGGGTGAAGAGAAAGTAATCCAACAGATGTCTTCGCCTCGAATGCAGAGGTGGATAGCAATTTTGAGCCCTTATAACTGCAAACTTCATTATGTAAGCGGGCCAAGCAATACCATTGCCTATGCACTCAGTCGTCTCCCGCATCAGCATGGCAAAAACGAACAGTGAACACATTGCGTTTATGAAGCTGGTCCAATACCTTGAAAAGACACCAATCCGGAGTGACGTGGTGTGGCACCTAACGGACCTTCGCAAGTGTCTTGATGACCGAACGCACTACAAGAGCGTTAGACGGAATGAAAGAATTCCCCTGTCGGAGTAATGAGTCGAGCATAACACGGCTGTATAGTTTTGGACTCGCGCATGGTTCCACCGGAGGAACTACGGCCCCAGTTACTGAGAGAGCTGCAAGGCGCACACCCTAGCGTGAACAGGATGAAGTCGCTGGCACTTGGTTACTGTGGCTGACCGAGGCTTGACTATGCTACAGAGCAGCTGCTGAAAAATTCCGAACAAGGTCAGAAATACCCAAGATAGAAATATCCAGGAGCGATGAATACATGGCATTAAATGACATTCCATATTCGCTATTTTCGGTATCCCACAGACATTTTGCACCGAAAGCGGGACACCATTTATCCGTGAGGAGTTTTAGCGACTACCAAGTAAAAAACGAAATACTGGATTTCAAGTCTGCGCAGTACCATACTGCGTCGTATGAAATGGCATAACGTGCAGTCCAGACTATTAGGGAAGGTCTCCTCAAGCAAACTTACGGGACTACATCAAATAAGCTGGATCATATGTTCCCTTACACAAGACACCGTGGAGTTAATGTTTGGCTGACCACTACGAACAAGACCGCATCCACTTTTTCCGAACCATCGAAGGAGAGCGGGGGCAAAGCATGAGAAGGTGTAAGGGGATGAGAACATGCCAGAGCAAATGTGTCACAATGCATTTGATCTGGTATATACATGAATGCCTCAACAAGCAAGTTTGCAAAAAGCTACACTTGTGTCCTTAACGGGTAAACAAGCGGAGCTACGGTTGGAGGACGACCGTGTGGTGCGTCGCCATTTTGACCATATCCGTCCACGCTCAATCGAACTGCATTAGCAGGATCAAAAGTGGACCGCTACTGACGAATAAACGGATGTGGAATCTGTCTCATCAAACCAGGAACCGCAAACGAATGCGGAACAACCTCAAATTAGACGCTCAAAACACATGTCCAACCCAGTTTATCGGTACCAGCCCGGAGTCCGCAGTCTTCACCACGGAAGAAAGGTGTTCACGTAGACAGTTGAGTATTAATTGTAAACACAAGCGCTCAAATGATTGTTTGACAATGATTTTGCCTTACCTTCTTTATTTCATTGGCTTTTCGTTGTGTCAATTCTAACCACGCTTACTTTCGAAGTTTTCATTAAACGGTTCAATATTACACTTGTGCGTTCTTTTCCGTTTATCGGCTGTGGACCATCCTTAACATTATCTACCTACCTTAGCTCTATAAATTGCTCAGTAGAATCCATTTTGGCAACTTATTATTCTGACATATACATCGGAGTAATTCATTCACCCTCAGCCTCATCAAGCAAGCTACGGATTAGTTTGGCGGAGAAGAACCATATTCGAACTCCCGCTGTTTAATTATGAACGTATCCAAGTGTGATGTCATTCGCTTCGTAACGCAGATCCATTGCAGGAAGTTGCCTCGCAAATTCAAAGGCCTGATTAAGTTGCATCATCAGCTGCTGCAAGTCATTAAAGCGTGTTGGAGTCATTGTAAACAGCGAAATATCGTGGTCACTCCAGATGCACGTATAAGAGCACTTCTGTGGTGCGGATTTTGGATTCAATGCCCCGCCGTTCTCGGTGGCCAAAAGAGAGTGAAAGCTTGTATTCCCGTTGAAGTATTCAATGCTCACAAATGTAGGTGCACGGAAGAACAGCAGAAAGCCTGGGAAAGTGCAACGCTAATGTTTGTATACCTTAGTTTTGTATTACCCTGACATTTGAAAGATGCTCGACGCAGCTGGTGAAAATTTCAGCTAACTAAGGGTAAGGTCCTAACAAGTTTGTGTGAGGAAATGTAAAGGGTGTCCTACATACCACCCCACCGGTGCGCTAGCGGCACAATGTTCAAGCGACCAGGAGTAACAACTCGTCGGGAATAGCCGGTAAAATATAACCTCTACCTGAAACAGTGTCGCAAGAAATGCCCGAGGCTGCGGCATGGGAGTCATTCGGTCTAAGGTTCTGTGTCTAATGTACAATGACAAACTTTGGAGCAAAATAAAGACGGTGCATACATTGTTGGCTGTTTTGTTGTTATTAGGCGACAATTCGTATTCTCCCTCTTCGGCTTGTGACAGTTATTCTCCATCTTCGTGATAGGATCTAGGGAACAATATGCGGAAGAAATCTGGGGTAAAGAAGTGCAGCCGTGATCGGCACAACAGAATGCTATTCTCAAAAAGCGTAATACATTAGAGGTCTGAAAAAGACTCTCCTTAATGTCCATGTCTGTCACGTATTAATGTTCTGTTGTAGCTTAACTTTAGTTGTTGGCTTCTGTGAGTCATCTTCAACAATCTTTTATTGGTGTTACGTACGTAATTTAGTTTGAGGACCTGTTGGTTGCTTTTCGAAAAACTGTTCGATGTACGTTGCTTTAATACCATTTAAAGGAACCGCATCGACTTTAACATTTCTATTGATCTTCTAGTGTTTTTCTGCTCTAATGATCAGTTCAAATAGCCTTTCGTACGGTGATTGTAGGGGCATAAGTAATGCATCCTTCCGTAACCACACGTGTGAACAACTTGTTAGATCTTCTGGCATGAAAGATTTGTTAATTTGTTCGCGTGTGGCAGTAAAATGCAGTTCACGAACAGATGAACGTAGTCAAAGCACGAAATTTGAGGGATCTAGTGCCTTAGTGTTGATTGGTTGAACGACATCAGCCGGAAGCTTTAAGGTGGTACGGTTTACCAGCTCAGCTGCAAAGCAACCTAAATCAGCTTTAGGTTTCGTTCGAAGACTTAATAAAACCAACGGTAAAGTTTCGGTCCAACGAGTAGGGTCAGACCATGACGACAAACATTTTTATGGTGAAGACGAAAATGTTCGACTAAAATGTTCGCTTATTGGTGGTACGAAGTTATTCTTATTCGGTTGATTCCAAGAATATTGGTTAACTCTCAAAAAATAGTCGATTCAAATTGCGCACCGCGATCTGTTATTATGGTGGATGGGACAACTGAATGCGCGATTCGATGAGCCATAAAGTTATGTGCAACCAACTCTGCTGCAATGTCCGCGATGGGTTTTGCCACGGGCCAACAAGTGTAAAGATTGGTACAAGTCAGTAGGTACTTATATCCACTCGAGGGCGGTAGCGAACTGACGGAATCGATTTATAAGTGTCTAAAATGAGCATTAGGAAGAGGGAAAAAGCCAAGTGGTGTCTGCGCATGGGGCAGGACTTTTGAACGTAGACAGGGGAGACAATTTATTATCATGCTGTGGGCGTCCTTGTTTAATGCGGACCAAATAAAACAATCAGAAATGAGTTTGCGAGTTGCGCTTATGTCTAGATATGATAGGTAATATAGTGATTCAAAGATGATAGGTCGGTAGAACTACAGGTCGTGACCTTCTTATAGAAACCTCACATATGCGAACATATGAACTATCAGGCAGCGGGATGGGCATCACCTGTAAATTGGTACTTTGCAGTAGTGGAAGGGACTGCTTATCCTGACGCTGGGCTCAGACTGATTCCTGGGGACCAATGGGAAAAACTCAACTAAAGTGTCGCTTTTCGCCAGGGAAATGGCATGTGCAACGGCGTTATTCTCACCGGACCAATGCCGTATTTCAGAGATAAATTGGTACATGTACTCCAGTTGTCTAGCTTCTTGTGAAGAACGACGGTCGGAAGCGGATCGCTGTGTATAGGTTATCGGCTTATGAGCTGTAATTACCCTGAATTTAGGTTGTTCAAAGTAATGTCGAAAATGAGGTACATTGAGATAACTAGCTAGGAGTTTTCTGCCGAACGTACTGTAGCATCCTTCTGCAGGCTGTAATTTCTTAGATACAGTTCACTTTTCTCTCGCTGTTGTAGCGCACCACCTGCTGCGACAACTGATGCATCCATCCTTAGGGTCTAGATGTACGAGAAGTAGCAGTTGCTAGCAGTGCTTTAGATCAGTGAACGAATGGTTATCTGATTCCTTAAAGCTACACGTTTTAGCATCCAATTTGATTAGACCGGTAAGTGGCTGGGCTAACTCTGAACAGTGCGGAATGTATCTTCTGTAGAAGTTAACTATGCCCACAAACCAGCCTAACGGTTTGATTGAATAAGGCATGGGGTATTCAGTGCTGGCTGCCACTCTGTTATTTAGGGGTGCAATTCCGGCTGAAGAAAACACGATGGCCAAGAATGTCTACCGTAACAACTCCAACTTGACTCTTTCCGGGGTTGTTACCAGTCCAATGATGCGCAAATCGTTCAAAGTTATCGCAGATGGCGAAAATGTTCGTCATGCTTCCGACTTACTACCAAGACATCCTCAGTGTAGATGAAAACGAACTGTAGCTCGGAAATTACTTAGTCCACAAAACTTTGGAACGTCTGAGCTGCATTGCGAAGACCAACTGGTACTCGCACGAAATCAAATAAGCAGAAGGGAGTGGTAAAGTCAGTCTTGGGAATACCTACAGGATGGACGGAAATCTGCTGGTATGCTCGCACTAAACGTATCTTGCTGAACACTTAATTTCCTTACAGCGTGGATGAGAAATCCTGGAGAAGCAGAATGGGATACCTATCTGAGGCTGTGATGACATTCAGTCCTCCATAATCCCTACAAGGTTTCTAATCTTCGGTTTTGTTCTTCTGGGGCGAGGCCCACATACTGCTGCATGGACTTATTACGCCTACCGGTAAGATATAGTTGAATTCGGCCCTCGCTACAGAAAGTTTACTAGGGGCTACTCGCCGTGGTAGATGGAAAACTAGACGACCTGCTTTCGTTATCCTGTGAACGATCTCGTGCTTGATATCAATAGCCTGATTTCCGGGATTCGCTCTGCTGGTAATTTCTCTTAACAGATTCAAATTTATTGGAACTTCTTGAAGGGGGGCAAGTTGCGGACTCATCGATTGAATTAAACTTTTAAAGCCAACCTGTGCTAGTTTAGTTAAACCATCGATGATAAGACAATTGTTGGGATCTACCATATTCCCATGATGCTGAAAGAATTCGAGGTCTATGATTGCATTTAGTACGTTAACCACAGTGGAAAGCTAAGGAAAAGGCCTAGGGAGACCAAGATTTAGCGCGATAGAATGTAGTCCATAGTATAGGATTGGTGTGTCGTTTACTGCCTGCAGACTGTATACCGGGCAGTGCCTCCGGTCCTCCGAAAAATAGGGAACCCCATTGATTTAAGCACCAGTAACTCAGGTTATTTACAGATCAGATCTTACTTCCCGCAGTTAAAAAGGAAGGGCTAGCTCACATACGCTAGCTTGTTTTGTGGTCATTACATGCGGGAATGTTCGATTCCCGAGATGGGAAATCGACGTGGCTTTATGCATTTTTGAGTCCTGTTACGGAACCTCCGATGGTATCAGCAAATCAGACGGAAACGACCAAAACTTCGAGTACGCCGTTGGTTAGATCTAGAGTTGCTCCTTCGTCTAGTGATGACAAAGGAAGCCATTTGTTTTTGCAGAGAGAGCATGGCTTTTACTAGTGGTTGCTCAGATGCATGAGACTATAAATTTGAGATGGTTGGCGATTGTATCCCTTTGAATTTATTAGCCAACTGTATTTCAGTTAATTATCCTTAAGAGCATGTGACTATATCCGTTGTACATGTGTAGGGAGCTGTTGCATAACTAGCTGCTTAAACCTGGAATGCTCTGAAAGCTTTTCATTTACTAGAGCATGCATGGCTTGTCATAGGAGATCGTCTAATTACTCTTCATTAAGTGGGCGTTGCACTCTATTAAACTCACTAAGCCTAAGTTCGCAAATTAACAGGACCTTTAGATGTTGGTATGTAGGGATTTTTTCATAAGTCCCCTGGCCAGAAACAATAATTCTGGTGGAAATCGGGGAATTAGATGACGAAGATTTAGGTCACTCTTATGCGTGCGATCGCCTTCAAAAAATGACCTGAAGAAATCAAAGCTGAAGACATTGCATATAAAATTTTGGTAAAAATCTTATAGATAAGATGTTAATTTCCCCTGGTTGCTGCTCATTCAAATTTGTATACAAGAAATGTTATAAAATCGACGAAAGTGGATCAGACTCATTGGATGATATGGGCTGCGTCCGAGGCATCGAGCTCAAGTCGGGTTCATTACAATTTACAAAGGAATTCTGCACCAAAATCATCACTTCTTACACCATTACTAACACCATGTGCACCAAAGTTCAAACGAATACAAAATGGCTTTACACCATTAATATTGGGCCACTAAAGGCTTTATTTCCGTTGTGTGTAAACAGGTACAAATGCCTATGTTCAAAACATTGTGGTTAGTTTGTAGGCCTATTGATATCTGCAATTTTTAAGTAGTGTCTTGGAGAAAAAGACACCAATGATGGGTTGTTTTATCGTCTGCCTTATACATATTATCTATTCTTGAGCGCAACGTACACATTTGTAAACTTCATTACTAGGCTTTTATTATTTCAGAGAAGAGTATAGAAGTTAGTGAATAATTTTCTTATAAGTAATATGCGCAGATTTACACAAGGAGAGCAAATGAAGTACAAGTTTAATATCTGAGCATGGTAGCCATGTGATGCATATAGAACTTGCACATCAATATGATGCTTTTTAATTTGCAACGCTCTTAGTTTAATTTTATTTTATTGTTTAAAATTTTGGTCATGTTAATTTCTGCTGCAGGAGTTAAAAGTATTAAAATTAAGTAATCGACATCTTTGTCTACATTTCAGCTGACACAGGAATCCGTTTGCCAATGGATGATTTCCTACAATGTCTGAATGAATCCGATGTATTTATCTGATTATTCTAAGGATAAAAGCCTTTACCTTGCCCGACCAAATGTGCTATTTTATGAGAATGATAATAGAAATATATTCGATGGTGGCGAAGAAGCATAGCTTGAAAAATTCAGCAGTTATGCTAGCCGAAAAGAAGGCACGGTAAGCTTGAAGTCCGAATACTTCCTACAATAATTTAGACCCAAACTTTTGATGTTGCAGAGTAGAGAATTATTTATCACATGATTAAGACTGGAAGAGCTACTTTACAACGGCTATTAAAATGCGAAATATTTCGGTATCGAAATTCTGATGGGCAATGTTGGTTTTATTAGGATCTGTACGTATTGTCAAAAGATCAAAATAGTGAATGCCTTCGCAGGTACATTAAAATGTAAAATACCATCCACATTAGCGCTGAGGAAAATCCACCGCAGAGGAAAAGTATATGCTGGAAGCTGCACGTGGGCGATGGTTGCTTGCAACTGCCCCTGAGAAGAGTTCAATGCAGTTGATTTGCAAATTATACCGTTTACTGTAAAAATGTCAGCAATATAATACATTAAAACTGAAACAACTCCATCGAGGCAAAGACTATTTGTTATATTTGGCTACGCTTGAGACCGCCCAGCAAAGAACAACAAAAAATGTGATGCGGTTGTTCTACCTGTAATACAATAGGAAACTGAGAGCCCTGAACTTGTACAGCGGAAGGTATTGCAGTCTGAGAATTGACGTCATGCTGGCGTTTCAGATGGTGAAAAACCCTGTCAAGTTTGCCGTCACCTCCAGAAGCTTAGACGCAAGACGGAATTGAGGGGTATTATGTTGAAAATTGCCATCCAATGCAATCGGCTGGATTGCCGCCGGAATTATTTTACCCTTCAATTTTGTCAACCATGGAACGCTCGTTCGACTTTTGTCACTTCAGTGCCCATGTTGCAGATACAAACATTTCGGTCTTGGTCCCTCAATGGTTCTGAGATCGTCAGAAAGTATCGCACGACTGAAAAGTTACAAGCTATGCTTTGAGGACTAGTTCACTGGAATGTATCTTCTCAGGGAACTAAAAATTTGGATATTCACTCTCTCGACAATGTAAGAGGTAACTGTGTTATGGGACTTTTGCTGAAACCCGAGAAAGAACATTGCATGGATAGCTGTGCACCTTCTGACTGCGAGGTATCAACAATTATTGATATCTGTGTAGTCATGTGGATAGACAACGGTGATGTTTCTCTAGCGTCCAGTTGGATGGGTATTGAAGTGGCAAAAAGTGTACGACTGTGGAGTGCAGCAGAAATGCGTGCATTCAAGTCGGCAAACCAATTGTGTGACAGTTTACCATGAAAAGATGGGAGGCGTGGATAAGCAGGATTTTCATATTTTCTTTTACAGACTTAATGCTAAAACAAGGAAATTGACCGTACGAATGCTTTTTCACTTTGTGACCTTCCCATTTGTTAATTCATAAATGGAGTATAGAGAACTGAAAATTATAAATGGCAGACCACAAAATCAAACCCTGGTTGTTCTGTTTTTCAGAAATGCAGTTGCCAACATTTAAATGAAAATCCACTTGACCACGACAAATCCGTGAAGAATTGGGGAAGATCAAGCACATTCGCATTAGTAACAGAATGTGGCGATGCTCTAACAATAACTGCAAAGGATGCTAATTCTCCTGTTACAGAGCGCGGTTAGTCAGCAGACAGACCACTTGCTGAACTCTGATAAAATAAAGTTGGTCATTACTCATGAATAGAAGGATTTTTGTGAGTATTTTTGTTCGTCGCAGTCAGCCGACCATCCGTCTATCAGGAAAAGCACCAGAAGGCCGTTTCGCCCTATTGGGGCTCGTCAGTGTCGATTCATAGCTGCCGTAGCCGGGAAGTCCTGACACCGGAAGGCCAACCTCTGGCATCTGCATGGCAGGTGCCAGCATGGCAGTGGAGGATGGGTCGGGCTATATCGCAGTTAAGTAACAATCCGTGATGGTTGGCAACCGTCCTCCATAGCGCAGTTGCATAAGCTGCGGGCTATTTTGCACAAGCTACTAGCAGCCATGGGGTCGATCCTCCGTAGAGGACCGAAGGCTGCGCACCACTGACGAGCCCCAATAGGACGAAACCGCCGTCTGGTGCTTTTCCGGATAGGTAGTTAAATTAGATGGGTTGTCGGCCGACTGCGACGAACAAAAGTTGATCATTTTCCTAATGGCAGAAATTATTAAGGACAAAAGACAAACTTTCGAAGAAACGCTTTTCGGCGTATCGTATCGGGTAATTAGACTACAAGGTAGAAAAATGACGATTTGCTGCTGAAAGGAAAATTCTGCAAACTGGTGGGTTGCAAAGGACGCAGCCGACTCAAGTGTAGTAAATGCAGTCTGTCACTTTGTTCCACAAAGAAAAATCTGGTTGGTAACATTTCACGGCAAATAATCACGTGGCTTATAGCGCTATATTTCCATCCTTCAATTTTTGTACTTTGGCACGCTCGGATCGTTGTGTCACATGAACAAATATATTACTATTAACGCGAAAAATAAATTTTTGCTCAAATGGTTGTCCGTGTACGAATGGGTCAGCTTCGCTCGATTTCGGGCATCCAGCGTATCATACCATTTGATTTTAGAGCGCATCAGAAAACTCATGTGACTATTCAAGTCTGCTACGTTCTTATTTCAAACTGCATAAGAGGTCACTGAAAAGCATTCTCGCTGCAGAGACATTAGAAAGTCAAACAGGCTCAAACATTTTTATTCATCGACGTAAATGTATGCACAAAAATTGTATCCAAAATACTCATCGAGATTATGCATACTATTCCCATTGCGTTCTCTAACTGCACATCTAACTCGTCATCCAGAACAAAGTTCACAGTAATAGATGCCAACACAAATGCTTTTAGTTGGTCGGTCATGTCAACTCTAGCCGGATTTCTATTTCCTCAGAAGCCATAGAGCAGGAATTAACCACTGGACATTCCCGGTTAAAATGCGGTTTCCTCCTAGTATTTTATTTTACCGCCATTGATTTGTTTTTTTGTCTTGTCGACAGCGTGGGTCATGGCTAAAATTGCACATCCGTCGTGCGACCGCAACGAGTTTGTACTTTTCGTTCTAACACAGTTTCCACTCTTCATCTTCCGACAGCAAATTCAATTTTAACTCATTCGGATCGCGCTAATCTGCTCTACCTTCTGATCCATTTGCACGGAAGCATTCCCTACGTATCACTGCTCCAGAAATTCTAAGTTTTTCTACAACTGTCGTGCGCAACCATTAGCGTACAATTTTATCACATTTTGGTTACTTAGACAAATATTATGTTATTCGAAACGGCATGCCAGCGAGATATAGTAAGCCCGGAAAATATTCGGATAATCCTTTTTTCATCATTTACATCTAGCTTCAACCATAACTTCTTTTGCATCCTCGCCTTTAAGCCGATCTCGCTGATCGATCAGCCGAGCACTTTGCCCTAAAAGTTGTGCACGCAAGCGTGCAGAATTCGGAAATGTGACTGGTGCTAATCATGTTTCCACTGCTGACCCCGGAATTTGCATGGTACCGTACTATGTGCATTTGATAAGGAAAATTTAGCCAGAATTCTAACATGATACAGTGCTGCATGTGCTCTTTAGTGAAGTACAATAAACTCCTTAAGATGTCGGTTCATATTCGCAATGCAAAGACCTCTCCATCCTAAGTGCATTGAGAAGTCGGACGAAGAAGAGTCTACATAAACAAGATAACGTAAGCATTTCTGCTTTGTCGAACATGTCGACTCATACTAGTTGTCAAATGTTTATGTTGCCCTTAAAAATGTTAATAGGTTGACGGTGGCTCATGTGGGTCACACCACCGGATGTGAATATGAACGATCTCCAACTTCCAGCAGCAAACGCAACTCCACCTCCAAAGCAAAAATAGTGATGTTCCAAACATATTTAGCGTCCGCTATTCTATATCCTTTGGTTCAAATCACTCCAATCAGAGAACAAACACCAAAGGCGTATGCCCCCATCTCTTCAACGGTGCAGCCCTAATTAAGTCGGTGACGATGATGGTAGCACCAAGCGAGAATACAAAATTCATAGAAAATACCAGGCATCCAACTCACCAATTGCTCGCAAATTAATACCGGAGAGTACAACCCCTGAATACTTTAGCAATAGTGCTCAACGGTAAAGTGGAACAGATTCCACTGTCCATCTAAAGTTTAAAATCGGTATTAACTAATATCTCCAAGTATACCGCCAAATGAAGAAACCACAGCGCCTTGTCTATTGTGTTCACAGTCGTTCCAGAATAACATCGTTGTATTACAAGAAACAAGCTAGTGGACGACCTTAACCAGTGGGAATCTAGTTGTGCTGTCACTAGCAATTTGCTTAAGCCTACGACGCTGAAACTACTCATACATAAGCTAATGCAATGCGCAAACATATACCTTTAATTTGGGGGGGGGACAATATGTTCCGCTGAAAAAACTGAGGCCGTTCTACCCTCATTCTTTTGGTTGCGCATATCACGATGTGCGCAGATCCCCGGACAAACTGACTATAAACATTCGCAACAGAATAGAAATAGTGAGGAAGTTTGAACATCTGATAAAAATTGGACAATTATTGTTTACGGAGTTTTCGACCGTAGGGAACCGGTGGTATGTTATCGGAAGCAATGGATTTAGATCAGTCAGGAATACGTCGGCCACCACTTAGTTCCTAACCGGATGAAAATAAGTCGTTTTCTTCAACTACAAGGAGAAGGGTCCCAATCTGATAAAGATGGTAGTTCGTTCTGTGCAAATGACACTGGAAAACTGGTCGAAATTCGGCAACAGACTGCCTATAGAAACCTGGTTAAAGGCATGGAGCACACGGTTTCTGGTGGTTGAGGTTTAGCAGTGGAGAGCCAAATTGCAACATTGCCTCATCATATCGCCCAGTTAAGGGATTGATCTAATAGCCGACTCAGCGTCTGGCAAAACAAGACAAATTCGGATTATCAATGCTCGGGCACCCGTAATCAATCACACAACCCAACCGAACTTTAAACGCCAATGCTTCCTAAAATAACTGTTACTTTCCTGCCCCTAAATTGTCGGCAAAACCACCACTCTTAGTTCAAAGTCAGATAGCTCAAGTTTGGTTACCGAAAAACTGTCGTGGTTGTACGCTAACGTGCAAATCCTTATTAATGAGTTAAACTAACTTGGTCATTGTCAGACTTCAGAGATTTGAGTTACACTAATGGACACGGAAATGTGATTGAACTGTGGGAGTATTCATGTTGAGATCAATCTACCCGTTATGTATCCTAACCAGAAAGACAGGACTGAATGGGGACTGATCACACACTATAAAGCACAACTTTTCCATAAAATCATAAACAAATCCAAGCGCTTCACTGATCTAATTCGGCGCAAACTGTGACTGAAGGACGGCAAGGTATGCTTTGTGTCCGTAGTTCACTGATCGCCCAAATCCACTCAGCTAATGGGGCACAAACTAAAATCGACTTTGCTTTGTACTAACGCAGAAACCCAGATATTTCTTGACTACAGGAGATTTTAGCATCCCTAACTGCGCTCTTCATTAACCGAGGGAGAACAGCTCAAGGCCTATCTTCAAGTGCTAATATGTGGCACATCCCTATGCAATCTAGTCACCGATCCAACCAAGTTCAGAACAGCGCATGAGCCATCAGTGTTTAGTTCACCAAGAAGCTCTAAGTTGATGGGCCAAAAATATACATCTTTTGACAAAGCGGTCAGGTGATTTACAGTTAGATCACATTAGTTATGCCGAATATACTGAAGCAAAACCTGGCAGAATGTAATCTATTGCATGTTACTACTTGCTGTCCCATTCGTTGGAAGTGCTAGTTGGACATTCATGACTGAGCACATAGGGAAATAGCCGGGAAATCTTCGTTGGCAATGACATCAGAACCGGAATCTTTCCATCCTTCTTTCAAACTAAAAGCATTTTTGAGAAGTCAAGCAGGAAATAAAGGGAACTTGAGGGATAGAACATGGCTTGTTTACACAGACTATCCAGTTAGGAAAATTGGATATCGCGCTTATTCTGTAAGGTTTGTTAGGGAAGACAACACCCACAGTAGCTGTCAAAACCATTCAATTCTTACCAAAAGCTTATTTACAAATACATGAATAGACTTTGCATGGTGCACATCGGAATTGCGTCACTCGGTACGGTTGGTGGTTACACACATTTGGCGTGGGAGGCATCACACGCTTTACGGGATAGAGTCCTCAAGGGGTACAAAACTCGAACATTATTCCTATTTCTCTCACTTCCTCTTCAAAGCTAATAAAATGCACTGAAAAAGTCAAGCTGTAAATTACCAATTCTTGCGTATACAACGCTCGTCTGGAGTGGATATCGCTCAATCGAAAGCTCTGAGACTAGAAGTTGTGCAGCTATTGAAGCACTTGCTAGCTTATTCCAGAAGAACATAGTTCCGTCAAAGTAGAACGCGGTATTTCACCCCTATTCACAAAGGCGGAAGTATAGTTGAGGCTGACACTACATATCTAGAAACCCGGATCCCTGCATTCGTCAAGATAATGAAGGAGAATATCACAGGCGTACACTTGAGCTACCTGGGAAGATACAGCATCACTGTGCTTGAATAGCACGGGTTTCGTTAACATATATCATGTACGACGAAGTGCCTAATAACTCGCGACAGTTGGACAACAACAGTAGACGTAGAGAAATCAACGTATGTTATCAACTTAGGGTTTTCAAAAGAGTTCGATCAATTGGATCATCATACGCTGCTTGACAAACTTCTGCACTGACAACATTGATCCAGTACTCAGATTTATCGGCAGCATTTTCCGGCAAATGGCAATTGGACGTGACTTGTCGAACGTATTTTTCTAAACTCATTCGCGTGGGGTGCAGCCTACAGTAGTGTTGGGTTCTTAGAAATCGCTTGCTAATTTGTTTGTTAATGATCAAGCGAGGAGGTTCCTACATTCCTCATATTTTTCGAGAAGGACAAATGGATTTTGCTACCTCGAGATCATCCAACGCCAAGTAGTTGTCCGCGGTGGACGCGCAGGTTTTCAAAGTGAACAAGTACAGGGCTGTTCACATCCGCCACCGCGAAGTTTACATCTACAGGCTATGGGACGGTGTGTGAAGATTACCACTCAGGAACTCAATCTCGGTTACTCGTGTTGGAAGATCCCGGTCGTTCCAAACCTCCAGAGTCCGCTCTGAATAGTGTCACGCAACACCTTGGACTCTTGCGGTATTAAGTTGGCAATTTGTATTCCTCCATCTTCCCACTTATGCTAACTGCTTACGTGTGTCTTCACGTAGTATACGCTGGCCAGGCTACGCAAACTTAGATAAAGTGTAACTCCACAAAGCTCAATGAACCCAAGCTTCGTGCAACGACAAATCTCAAGGGTTTGCACAAATAGTTAGCACAACTCTTAGCTCAGTTGGTGGAGCAGCGGACCGGTAATCCGGACGTCCGCGGTTCGTCTCCCCGTTGAGGCAAATTATTGTGCAAATTAGAATTGTGGCTTCTACTTTCTACAAATAATTGTACCAGGAACGACTGGAGGTACTCTGTGTGTTCAGTGGACGCTGTCGTCTTCTGCCAGGTGTTCTCACACTCGTATATGCGATGCCCAACGACTTCAACTACAAATGCATAGCCTTATTGAAACAGCTATATCCCACTGCGATGCCACCGTTGGATTTAGCGACAGGGTAAATCCCGTTATTATGCCACCAAAACCTTTTATCTAGTAGCATCCTAGCCATGAAACTTACTTCCCCAATTTGTCTTATCTGCTCCTATGTGGTCCTAATTTAGCACTTCTATTATTAATGCATGATTAAACGCAACTTTCTGCGAAGCGCAATAGCGTGCACAAACAATGTGCACCCGTGAAATGCTCGCTAAGTCCGCTGCTAAGCTTTTGTTTTCTGCTAAGTCCATTTTCGATCGCACACATTACCTATGGAAAAGTTTTAAGCTTTTGCTTTTGTAGCTGTAATAAATCAATTTTCCCATTGTTCTATTGTACCGAAGCTTACGTGGAGAACCTAGATGAATCTGCTGAATATTAAACTACTTTGGTCATATATGAAGGCACCTTAGGACACTCAGGCTAAACATTAAACTGGGTGTCAATAGCATTAAACTGCTTGTACAATGGTGTAATCTTGGTTTTCGTCGAACTTACATCTCCCTTCGTGTCTACTAACCGCAAAGGCTCTTCCAAATTCATAGTATGAACCCAACCAAGCCGTTTTCAAGAATCGGTTAAAAATAGCATGGCGCTCTCTACAGTTTGTCAGGTAAACGGATATTTTAAGCTATATACCAGCTAATTAGCTCTTTTTGAATTATAGCCTACAATATTGCTGGATAATCTGTGCTGGCCATGGGGTATTAAATTGTTGTTTCTCATAAGCAGTATCCATGTCAAATTGTTATTCCTTTTAGCATGTTGCCATATCATTCCCCAAAACCTATTTATATACCGATACTGCTTCATCTCTACACATTTCATTTAGTCCACATGTGTTATAGGAATTTGCAATTCCTTCGAATAAAAACCGTCATACTTTACTAGCTCCGTTTGTTATGATTGCAGTCGAACAACTCGCTGGGCTTGGCAAGTTGAGTGCAAACTTTTCGCCACCAATCGATACGACATTATCCGAGGGTTGTTGTGTTGGGTGTAGCAAGTGCGGTAAAGTTGCGAAGCTAAGGTGAGCTAGGTAAACTACTGCTAATTCAAGTAACCGACACCTGAAACTGGATGCAGCATACACCGCGTTAGGGTCGAAGGACGACCAAGCCAAACAATTAAATTCAGTAAATCAGTGCACTAGACAAATGGGGTGATCACTGAAGCAACCTTACCATTTTACACGCATATTAGCGTATTGTACTAAGCTTTTAGCGCGTTTCATTTTCGAAATAGCCTGCGGTACTTTCAAGTTAGCGAGGCTGAGAACGCTGATTTGGCGTCCTTGACACTCTCATTGGTTATGGGACGTAAACCAATGGGACACCGGTTAGAAGCTGCCAGCATAAGAGACAGACAGTCCAATGAAAGTGGTCGACCACCACCTTCTGTTTTGCCTTGATACCCCTCTGGAGTAAACCTCGATGCCCCTCGAGTAAACCTCGATGATTGGTCTCCAACCTGAAACCGACCAATAGGCAAATTGTGATGCGTGTCAAAGGAGGAGATGCTAGCTACCACATTATTCAAACCTTAAGACTTAACCAGTGTGGACAGACATACTAACCATCACATGAAGCGGTCTATGACGATCACTGGTGGCTACCTAATGGTGGCTTATTCAGCGGCCTAACCATGGTGGCGTAGACAGGCAACCATCTAACTTGTATTCCACAGTGCAGCAATGGCTGATAGGCGGTTAGACAATTGTGTGCGAATGTCATTGCAACGATCCTGGGGGACATAGTTCCCACAGAAGTTAGTAGACCAACCTGAAGCTGAACAACGAAAATTCGAAGGTTGCTTAATTCGATCACAGTTGATGACTCAACAAAAAATAATAGGATTCCAAGTGGGGCGTTGACACGACGTCAGTGATTGTTCGTTTGTCTCCATACCCATGGGCAAAATGTTAATCAGTTATCGCTTCAGTGTCTCCATGTATGGCGTTATGTAAGCGTCATAGGAACCTATGAATTCTTAGGATAATTAGGTTTCACTTTCATATAAAGGTCATAGGAACCTATGTATTCTTAGGATAAATAGGCTTCACTTCCATATGATCGCCCATACGTGTTGAGACGCTTTCACAAGTGGCTCTCCAAATGGAACCATTAGAAGCACAGCCAATGCAGATGGAACCTCCCTATTACGTCAATGGACTGGCATGCTCTCCTCAAAGAATCGACATTACTCAACAAAGTAACACCTAAAGGGGCCACAATGACTACGGTGTTTATACATGCCACATCTTCCTGCTAGAAAGAACGCAAGACTTATGATTAGTGGCGACGCAAGCATGTTACTATGGTACTTCAGGTGAGTCCTTGGAACAGATAAACACTGTTGTCTCACCCACGGGCGTTCCTGCAATGTGTTTACAATCATTTACAAAGGCAACCGCGCTCACTAAGCCTGCTATGGATCACTGTTTCAGCTAGTTTTAGAAGCATTCATGTATGCACGCCGTGACACGGGTTGTGAGCGACTTAGCAACTACTGGGAAACACTTTGTCATTGCAAAGTAGGTAATTCCGGAGACATTGTTGAAGGAGGAAAATTTCTCCATACTCTATGCTTACTATGCGTATGCAATGCTCGTAGGCACCTCATATCAGGGCCATAGGGTCACTTGAGTTTTAAAGCTTATCAATCACTTGGAAGTGAAGGGTAAATATCATGTTGAAACGCAGGATTGACATGCATCTTACGACCTTAACATAACGGCAGGACCATGGTTCCTGTAGCGGTAACTGATTATCGAAGTGGCCCACAGGTGTGGCGACGAACGAACACTCACTAATGTCGTGTCACCGCCACACTAGGAACCCTCCTCTCTGGAAGAATGGCTACAAATCCAATGATGATCTTACCTACACAGAGAACTTGATCTTAGTATACAATGCGCCGACTACATATGCAATACCTATCTACGCTATTCACATGAGTGTATGGCCAACTGAAAAACAGCACGAGAAATTTGTAGCTGTAAAGCTTCTTAAAAATTCTATTTGCCAAGTTCTAGCTTTACCTCCTTCATACGAATTATTGCATTGTTTCCGATTACCTCACACTGTCTTAACAATCACACGCACATCCTAAGCGTAGTCGCAAACCTATCGATTCTTCAGATTGCTCGCAGTGGCACGATTACACTATGCATACGGCATCACGTGTGGCTAGATAGGCTAGCGAGCAAGAAGGCAACTTGCATTCAACCCTGTAAGCCTACAAATGTTCCCTTCCAACAGGGTTGCAGCCAATCCGCTTCCTATCACTACTCAGTTAGTTGTCATCACGCTCGTGTAAGCCTTCAAAGCCCCTCTTACAACAGACTGCAAACGTTACAACCTCAAAAAAGCCACTAATCCGCTTCTTATTACCACTCACAGATTTCCTCTAGCCCCCGTGCTAGTGAAACCTCCTTACGCCAGATTGGCAGCATGACCAATCACGTACTATGTCTCCCATTGGCTGATCATCCTTGACACCATTGAAGTGTGCTGATACACCGATTGCGATCAACAGACAGGCGACCGACGAACGGAGTGAATGGAAAGGCGAAGTTGCAAGCCCACCTTTACATAACGCCATACATGGAGACACTGAAGCGATAACTGATTAACATTTCGCCCATGGGTATGGAGACAAACGAACACTCACTGACGTCGTGTCAACGCCCCACTTGGAATCCTATTATTTTTTGTTGAGTCATCAACTGTGATCGAATTAAGCAACCTTAGAATTTTCGTTGTTCAGCTTCAGGTTGGTCTACTAACTTCTGTGGGAACTATGTCCCCCAGGATCGTTGCAATGACATTTGCACACAATTGTCTAACCGCCTAGCAGTCATTGCTGCACTGTGGAATACAAGTTAGATGGTTGCCTGTCTAAGCCACCATGGTTAGGCCGCTGAATAAGCCACCATTAGGTAGCCGCCAGTGATCGCCATAGACCGCTTCATGTGCTGGTTAGTATGTCTGTCCACACTGGTTAAGTCTTAAGATTTGAATAATGTGGTAGCTAGCATCTCCTCCTTTGACACGCATCACAATTTGACTATTGGTCGGTTTCAGGTTGGAGACCAATCATCGAGGTTTACTCGAGGGGCATCGAGGTTTACTCCAGAGGGGCATCAAGGCAGAACAGAAGGTGGTGGTCGACCACTTTCATTGGACTGTCTGTCTCTTATGCTGGCAGCTTCTAACCGGTGTCCCATTGGTTTACGTCCCATAACCAATGAGAGTGTCAAGGACGCCAAATCAGCGTTCTCAGCCTCGCTAACTTGAAAGTACCGCAGGCTATTTCGAAAATGAAACACGCTAAAAGCTTGGTACAATACGCTAATATGCGTGTAAAATGATATAGGCCCAGCTCACAATGCACAAGGGGTCAAATCCAATGGTCAACTATCTGTCCAACACTTAGAGCACGGACACTCGTCCAGCCAATACGAACACCCATCACAGCAACCGATTACGGGAATATAGGGGTGAGAGCATGAGCACTATGTCTGAATCACTCTCATTGAGGTTTCTCCACGCTACACTATTGGCTGCACGCTGCTCAACACCGCAATGGTGATGTCACCTCGATTGTTGACGAAACGTTTGCAGTAATCTTGCCAAGCTTAGAGAACAGTGCGCCTGCAAGCAGAACAACCATAGCGGCTAATTTTCGCTCTTGTTCCCAAATAATTCAACAGTACAAAGCTACGAGAATCTAGTCGTTGGGAATGGTTTGCCTGTCAATAAGCATACACATGCGAACAGCTCTACTTTCTTCATGTATGTTTGAGGAGGAACGTACTCCATTAGAACATCAGCCGCACACCAGCAATAAATCATCCGAGTGCCTGGAAACTTGCAAGGCAGTACGGAAAACGCATGATCAAGCTGATGATTACGGATACCCATAACTACCTACGCAAATATGAGAAAGACATAAACTACAATAAAAAATTGCCTCAATGCACTTTGTAAATGATTGCTGACAGCATTAGAATCTGCTGATTTTGGCTTCTCAGATTCTGACAGACCCCAATCATACCTGCCGCCATCTGCTGGAGCTCAGTAACAACAACAATCTGAGAGGCCATCATCTGAAGCTGGCAGTGCAGTACAGTCGTTTGGAATGTCGACTGAATTTCTTTTCCGTGCGTGTTTGCCAAGCCTGGAATGCTCTCTCAGAATCTGTAGTCAGTGCACCCAACCTGATCGAGTTCAAAAATCGAGTTGATAGTGCACTCACTTCAATGCACTATCTCCCATAGTACAGTCTAATTTTGAGAGATCCAAAATCCACACTTTAAAAATAATTTTCCCCCACGCAACTTTCAACAGTGGATTTATATTTATATTTTGACGCTTCAAACACAAACACTTTGCCCCATGCGAATTTCAAGGGCGGTGACTCTTTTAACCAAATACTCCATACCTCATGATCCCCTCCGGAGTTATAGTGGATTATTATTTTGACACTTCAAACTCGGTGAGTCCACAAGCTTGTAGTGACTCGTTGTTAAACGATTTTACTGAATTGGTTTCCATTGAATGTTTCACACTTCTATGATTTTCGCACTGATTACCCTACGGGATTTGTCAAGCTTTAGCTTTTATACCCGCATAAATCCATTGTTCCATTGTCTGAATGAAAACCAGAGTATTCAAATCGAGACTGCGCTAAACACAATGTTGATCAATCGCACTGAGTGGGTTGTCCGCACTAGCGGTGAAGGATGGATAAAAACCTTATCGCGGCGACACCACAGTGCAGCTAAACTGGATGCCCTAGCAGAGCTGCTACCATAAAGATTACCTGGCAACCTTAGAACAGGCATTGTAATCAAGTGGAATCTCAGAAGAGTCACCACAATGAGTTCGAGAAACAGGTGCCCCAGTGCTGAGTCAAAACAAAGTCATGCAAATGCTGTCCAAGTAAGCAAAAGCGGCACTCAGACGACTAGTGAATGCAGAAACTCTTTTAATTCTACCAGCGGATAAAAGACGCACGACAGTGATAATGCATAATCCGAGGTACTTTAGTAAAGCCAAAGAACTGCTGTCTGACACGACTACATATCCTATGATTGATCAGGATCCCAGTTCAAAGCTATCCAAAGAGATCAAGGCAACGCTGAAGAAGTTACAGGCAAGAAATGAGACCACTCGCCTAGAGCGATGGGTAATGGAAGTCTACGATACAAACATTGCACCATTCTATGGACGATCCAAAGTGCATGCAGTCGGAGTGCCCCTCCGACCAGTGGTCTCATTTCCCGGAACCCCATAGTATAATTTAGCAAATAACGTGTAGAGGAGGTTTGAAAACCTGATTGTCGTCTGCAAACATGGCACCAACAAGCAGAACCATTCCACAACATGCTGCGGGATGTCAAGATGGAAGACGATAATTTTATACTCTCCTTTGGTGTCGCTGCACTCTACACTTTAGTCAGTCACGAAGTTGCTAAATAAACGGATGCAGCTACGTCAGAGTAAACCAAGTAAAATAAAAACCATGCAACCCGGGAGTTTGTGGGAACGTTGGACCTGCATGACAAGTTATTTCCGCTTTGAAGAACAGGTAAACCAGCAGCTGAAATAAAGGCCAGTGGAATCCTCAATATCTGGACTTATTTCCGAAGCCGGGATGAAGAAATTGGAACGCATTGAACGGCCATCCATCAGTCCAAAGCTTTAAATCCGATATTTGGATGGAACATTTGCCAACATAAAGTGAAACAGAGTACAGACGACGCACGAGTTGCTCAACAACATTTTTGATGATATCAGCTTTACACTCGAATTAGACGGTAAAAACAAGTTGTCCTTTTGGACCAACTGGTTAAAAGGAACACCAAAGAGACTCTGCAAAAACGCGTATAACGGAAGTAAACGCATACAGATCGGATATTAAACCACCACAGCAACCACCCCATGAAACACAAAAAGAGTTGCGTACCAAGCCCTTTCACAAGAGCGGAAACATTGCACTACATTCGAGTTGAGAGGGCTAGAAGTAAACCATCTTATTGATTATATCAACGCAGCGATTATCCGTATAACCTCAACGGAAGTAGTTTAGGAAATGGAACGCTTTAACAACAACAGCAGCACCGATCGCAAAAAAACATACGAAAAGGGTTCCCGTCCATCAAGAACGCAGCTGAACTGACAGGATGTTTGCTAGAGTCACATGCATTTTTGGTGGCTTACAAACCAAGTGACGCTTTACAGAAATTGTTTTCCAAGCCTAAGGATAATGTCGGTCAGAGCGACCAAAAGAATCTTATCTACCCAATCTTATCTACCCAAGCAATATTTGGAAAACTGGAAGGAAGCTTCGTACACGGTTCACTGAGTACAAAGCTGCCACAAGAGGACACGACCCGAATGCTCTGGTTCTCGCACATGAAGATCGAGAAGGCCACCATTGCGCTCTGGAGCATGTGAAGATTTTGGCTCGTGGGCATACAAAATTTGCGAAGAAATTTTTCAAGGTATGGCACTCCCCTGCAAATTCAAATAACCGACACATTGAACTAGACGAGACATACGCCGCACTGCGGTCGAACGACCACCACTCTAATCGATTACATCCGGTGAATCAGTGCACCAGCCAATCTGGGCGGACGACATAACTGAGCACTGGAATGACTAGGCATAGGTCACAATGCCCAAGTCAGATGGATCAAGGCCAATTGTCAACTAGCTCTTTAACCATCAGAACATGGATAATCGTCCCAGTCAATAGGAACGTTCAGTACCCCAAACAATTACAGGAAAATATATGTGAGCACGAGCACTATGTCAGAGGCAGTCTCATTGAGGTTTCTCTAAGCTACACTACTAGCTGCACGTTACTCGACAACGCACTGATGATGTCCCCTCGATTGTTGGCGAAACGTTTGTAGTAAGCTTGCCAAGCTCAGCAAATAGTTCGTCTTCCACCTGAAATAATTTACTTTAAGGCCGTAGTAGTGTCCAGCCTATTGATTGCTATTCTTAGGCCTACAATACATAAATGACCCAGGCTCCGTGATATTGGGAAATTAGGATCTCATTGCTCAATTGCATGAATTAGCTTAGTGTAAAGACACCCGCCCAATGCTTTAAGGCGCCTACGTTGAAGCTGGTTGTTGTCGGTAGTTCCCGACTCCCGGGTTGGGGACAAAATGACCACGAGCACACCTTTTTGTAAACGATGGAGGATAAGGCCAAGGACCGTACGCAATGGTGCAGTCGCTGTGAGATTCTTCTACCCTAACAGCTGTTTTCCCTTCCACGCCAATTGTTCTTCTCATATGTTGTGGCACTCAACCAAATATGTTGTATTTGGTATAGTTTTGAATAGATATATATATATGGTTGGCGGCATCCGGTTTCGGATTTGCCTGTCACTGTGGCCAGCCACAGGACGTCTGCGCCTACAGAAGGACCATGGGTGGCTTGCGCTGCACCACCCACAGCTCCAACCACACACCCATATCCAGTGTAATGTCGAAGGAATATGACCGGGAGGTATGAGGATGGGAGCCACGTTTCATCAACGGAGCCGGCCCACACTCCTTCACAGACAAACACAAGCACGCTGTATTTGGGGAATCAATCGCATACAAGGCGGTGGCTGGACCGTAGTCCGCTCCACACTGAGTGCATGGAACCAATCTTTGATCCTAGCACGGCCACAAGGACCGTGTACCCCGTCCCCTCCAGCAACGACCAACTGTCTCCTGGAGCCAGTATGGACGAGGTAGTGGGTAATAGACAGGTAGGCACCATGTCAACATGCACTTCAAGCGCAGTCACGCCGGGATATCAAGCAACAGCCAATCACTTGAGAGAATGATAACAAAGAAAACAAGTCGAGTAATGCATAAAGAAACGATGACATAAATCTTAAATTAATGAGCATATGAAATAAGTTGTTTACAAACGAATCCGAGATAAGTTCACGAGGTCGGAAATTATATTTTAAGGGAATGTCACAAACATGAAAATCTTATCGAAATTAACCACAATTTGTTAAAGCGATGTGTGCAAGTTTATGGAAGAGAGTACAGGTAGAGATTTATATGAAAAAGAAAAGCATTAGGACAACATTGAAAACCCGCCACTTGAAATAAATAGATTTAGTATGCAAGCACGCGGTTAGTGAATCGAATGCAGCGTGCCTACAAACACTGCGCCGGTTCTGCCTACGTTCACTGCAGGACCTGTCGTCGCTTCGGTAGTGGTCCCGAGTGGCCTCGCTCATGGTTCACTAGGCCTGCCTGACTCAGGCACTCGCGACCGCATGTGCAACAGCACTATGCGCTGGATGTCGATGGAGTACACCGCATCGGTGCTTGACGATTCCAAACTTGCCGCTTCTTCTCTGCATGTATGAGGTCTTTCTCCCGCCCTTCGACAACTGCCTTCGTGCTTAGATCGCGCCATGCACGCCGATCAACCGCCTTCGATTCCCGTGAACTGCAACCAAGATTAGAAGGTGAGAGGCTCAATTTGCTCATGTCCTGGCAACGTAACTTTGGTTGCCCCAGTTCAATATATACATATATATATATATATATATATATAACAAGAGGTAGCTAATTGCAAGGGAGTCAGCTAAGCAGCATATATATATATATGTATATATATATATAAAGACGCTCGCTACGCTAGTGTAGGTGGTAGTATCCGGCAAGTTATGTGTCTACAAGGAACCTTATCAACACCATAGCTTATTAGTTCTAAGTTACACAATGCTGTCAGCGAGAATGATTTGTAGGTACCTGGCTACTGGCTAAAGAATTCGTCAATCTGGGTTTTGCAAACAAATTAAACAGAGCGAAGCTATGCCACCCATCAGTTAACAACAGACGTGCAATCAAGTGATAGAATTTTGCACACTACCGCTAGAAATTATCCCCGCTTATCTCCTCCCAAGATGCAAGAATCTTATCTGGATTTAAGGTTCTCCAAATTAACGAAATTCCTTCGGTTTCTTCCATCATATTAAAAGTTACACTACTCACAAGAGATAAAAACAAAAGTTTCCATGTAGCTTTGCTCGCCTTAAATTATCTAACGTAAATGGCTGGTTCTTTTTCTGCAAATCCGCCGTCACACGGCCCCACAGACTTAGTAGCACACAGGCAATCGTTAAAGATAATTATTTTTCTCCAGACAAATTTGAGTTTTGTGGACTAATACCAATTTATGCCGAACTCTAAAGTTCATCAATCTAATGTCGCTGAGATAAAAACAAAAATTGAATGCTGGGAGTAAAAGATGGTTCCTAATAAGTGCGAAGGCTAATTTTAACTACTGAGTTTAAGTATTCTGAAACAGTTAGCTCTTTCATGACAGAAAAATAAAACTGACTTCACTTAATGAAAGACAGCGAGTAATTGATCGTGACGGCAAAAACCCTTACCTACTTTTCTGTAAACAAATTTCCGTAGTGGGTTTAAAAAAACTTATTAAAATTAGGATATGTCACTAGAGTGAATATATATACAGACGAGTGTTAGATTAGCATCGGAGCAAAAACGAAAATCTCAGCAAGATTCTCCTTAGCTCCCCTCTTTCAACCTACATCCATTGCTTCCTTGCAACAGATGTCGCAACTCAGATTTCAGCTCTACCTTCAACACAGTAATAGCACGCTTAAATGGAGCGAATGAGTCGCGTCTTTTCCTAAATAGAAATCATTATTGGTAATCGGCCTCCGGCGACTATTAAAATCATGAGACCGGACCCAGTAGGATCAAGCAGACGCGCAATACCGATAAGTTCAACAGAAAGAAACAGCTGCCTTATGGTTCCTCTGATGTATGACAACTGTCTGGTCGTGTTGGAATGCCACTACACTTTGAGAATCAAATGCAGCTGCTTTGGAATTACTTGTATGATCTAAATAGCTCACATTTTTCTTCGGGACGATATGGTAATGTACAGGTTACTTACCGCAATCAATGCAAGCTTAACTGTTCGTACCCACTATTAGCCATACCTATGCATATCGGTTATTGTTAATGATGCCGAGTAGGCAGTGCAAAATACAGGCATCTAGAAGCTTGCGTCTTCATACCGTGTTTATTAACTTGTTGAAAAGAACTAACTACTTTCAAGTAAGATACGTTAAAAATAGTTATCGAGAAGTTCAGTTTCTTCTATATGCTAGCACCGAGGTGTAATCCATATCTGAGTGCTTGTTGTGATACAATACGAAATAGGGCATTTCTTTTCCTAAATAAATAAGCTTTCGTCAGTGCTACGGCTACTATAGCTATTTATTAGAAGGCGTAGTTAAATTTCCTTTTACGGCAATTCAGTTTTCTCACATAGAATTTAGTTAAAAGTTGGGGAAGAAAAATACCATCAGTCGTCATTTATCTATATTCTTAACCTCATCGCTTTACCGCAAGGAACATAGATAGTTAACATCTTCTTTCTATTAAAATCGTGTTTCCGTAACACACAGTTACCTGCAAAGAATTTTCGTGAAAAGAACACGAACAGAATTACGCAGATGTGGTGCGGTTGGCATTTTATTTAAAAATAAGCATGCTTGAATTTTAACCATTGGAATACGCTCCAGCAGACAAGGTGGACGAATGTAGAATCACTACTATTCGATTTAGTTTTTTATTTCATGAAAGCAGTTGCGAAATTTTCGGCATAGGTTATACTTTAGCATTGTTACTGCTTGCAAAAACAAGATGGTAAATCATAAATTCGTTTGGCGATGCAGTTTGTTAACCTAAACCCCACTATTTGGCATAACTTTAGTAAATAAAGCTACTTTCACTTGGAAAAGGAACGTTACTGAATTGTAAGGTATAATGCAATTGTGTAAGTGAAGCACAGATTTTGACACATCTTTTCAATATTAGTTTTACATTGCTTAACTTAATTCCATGTACTAACCGCAGCTAACTGTTCGCCATGAGGACAAAAACACCGGAAAACCATATATGCAGATATGTTACTTAGGCACATGAATTCGATTTTCTTACTAAGAGTACTCCACACTCAGTATGTTAGCATGGAAACAGTATATTTCATCGAGTATGCATACTAACATCCGGGGTCGATAAACAGCTCAATTGCGGTCTCGATATATCATATCATCAACGACATACTACACAAAAGCATTTGGAGATAAAAAGCAGTAATCTGTCGAAAAGCAATAACCAATCCATCGGTTCTTTTACGAACCATGCATAAGGTATTTTTGCATTTTTTTAGATAATGCTGACGTTTTGCTTCTACCATGAAACAATTTCTTAACATACATATCTCAGAAGATAATGTTTAAGGTTTCAATTAGTTAAAGATGCAACGATTTTGCTAATTCCCTTTTGTAAACAAATGGTTGCGCAGTTCGTAGCAGAATTTTGCAACCTACCAACCATGCTCAAATTTTTTCGGAAATAGAAATATCGCGTCCCTGAATAATTTCTTTTCGAAGTGTCACCATTAATCATACGGTCCAAACAAATAAGAGAATACTTGTCCATACCGTTTAGAAACTTGATTGAACGTACCTAATTAAATACCTACATCGTAACGGCAAGGGAGCAACTTAAACCATTTATAATTTACTTCAACGCAGATTATGCAAAAAGATGAAGAGCTTCCGGAGCCTTGTTGGCGCATTAACAAAAACGGACTAATTTTTAACTTTAAAGTAACAAAAACTTTTTGACTATACGTTGATTCGACCTTAAGTACAATTTTACTAAAAGGAAACCGAGCCCAAATTTAGCACAAAATCATTTGCTAGTTATCGGAGGATGCTTGTGCATTGTAAATAGTTATAAAAGCTTGGTTGTGTGAAACCTGCATTCCATCTGATAGCATTGAACTGGGCTTTAGGAATACATGTGAGTATTTACCGCCCTAAATTTGTGGAGTATTACTTCGTCCACTAAATTTTCAGTTAAAATATCGCGAATGCTTGCGTAAGAATGCTACAAGTTTAACGGCTCCATGACACTTGTTGGTACAAACACGCAAAACTCCTCTTCGTTTGTAGAATACTGAAATATGAATGCTGTATTATAGAGCAAGTAGAAATGAATTCTTTGCAACTCTTTCGAACTATGGTGAAAAACGTTATAAAAATTATCAGCCGTGAATATCATAATCGTCCTCATATAAGATTAAAAATAGCTGACTTACAATATTGCAGGATTCACAAATGTGACACGTCATCGTAAGTGTGCAATCGTTCTCTGAATGGAATATTGGTAAAATGTAGATCTAACAACGTTTTAATTGCTGCACAGACGTTGCCTCCATCATATGTTCAGGCAAACTGTTCCAAATATTTACCACTCTCCGTTCGAATCACTGTCGGTGGGGAAGACGTTTCACTTCCGGCACGACAAGTTTGTATTTGTGTCCGAGTGTGCTGCATGACCCTCATAAGTGCAGCATTGGCCTCAGCATGGGAAGTCACCGAGATGTAGAATATGGTAAGCCTTAATGAGGTCGACTCGCACCGGACGGTAGGACAACGTGTAGAGTCCACGTTTCTCGCACCGGTCTTCAAATCCCAAGCCACGTAAACTCGGAATGAGCCTGGTAGCAACGTGTTGGACCCATTCGAGCTTTTGTACCTCGCCTCGGGTAATCGAAAAGTAGGCGGGCGAACCATACTCCAGATTTGGTCTGATTAGGGAAGAAAAGAGGCGAGTGGCATCCTCTTTAGACCATGTGCCGACGCTACGTTTGAGCACCCAAAACATGTGTACTCAGTTACGATATAGCCTTTTCGTGTTGTCCACGAACTTCAGATCGTAGCTCGAGAGTACACCTAGGTCCTGCACGGAGGGTTTGGAATATAGCGGTTGTTTGTCAAGGGTGTAGGTTCGGCCGTTAGCACCCTTCCTCAGACTCATAAATACAGACTTGGCTGGGTTGATCTGGAGATGAACTGCTGCAGACCAAATGGATAGGCGATTGAGGTCTTGCTGAAGTAAGCCACAGTCGTCTGAAGCGTCACTTTGTCTCCAAATCTTCATATCGTCCGCAAACAAAGCACACGGCTATCGGAGAAACTAAGGTAGATCAGTGATGTGGATCTGGAACACAGTGGGCCCCAGCACAGTGCCTTGAGGCACGCCACTTGTAGTGGGGTACCAGTCAGTTAGATGGTCGTCGATGTGTACACTCCACTTTCGTCCAACAAGAAAGTCGCGGATCCACCGGTGCAGTGAACCACTGACACCACACATCCTGAGTTTGTGAAGCAAAAACTCATGGCTGACCTTGTCGAAGGCTTTACTGAAATCGACGAATATCACGTCGACAGACTTCCCCTTCCTTATTGCCTCCAACCACTCATGCCTCATCACAAGCAAGTTTGTAATGCACAAGCGGGCTTTCATAAAACTGTACTGTGCGAGCTTCAGGATCTCGTTTGACTGTAGTAAATGTAGCAATCCCTTCTTCACGATTTTCTCAGCAATCTTTGCTGAAATAGGTGTCAGACAAATTGGGCTGTAGTTGTCCAGTTTGCTAGTGTCGCAGCCTTTTGGAATAGACTTAACCACCGAACATTTCCAGTCAATCGGCTACGAACCTTCGGACAACGACCTGTTGAAAAGGTAAGTCACGATAGAATAGATAATGGTTGAAAGTGACTTGAGAACCAATGGGTGGAGCCGATCAGGTCCGGCAGGTTTGGTGCCGTCAAGGTTGGCAAGTAGTTGACCTACCACTTCAATGCCGCAATCCAGACTGTCGAGTTCGGTAAAAGCAGTACCTGTCGAACTCGGAAAGGACACCTGATGATTAGCAAATACAGAAGCCAAGTGTGCCGTCAACGCGAACGCACGCTCAGCGCTGGAGGTTGGGGGCTGTCCATCCGTGCCATCCAGCACTGGCGCATTACCTGCCGGCTTCAGGCGTCGCTTCACGTAAGCAAAGATTCACTCTGGGGCGGTCTTCGTTGCGACTGCAAGCCGCTTTTCGAAAGGTCGGCGCTTTTTCTTGGTTGCACTGTTGCAAAGGTTCCGATGACTTTTATACCCTTCGTAATCATTGGCAGAGCCAGAGAGGAGGAACTTTCCCCATAATCTGGAGCACTGCCTAGCCAGATTTCCATACTACTTGTCAGACCAATGAGGCTTAATCGGTCCAACCTTCCGACACTTCAATGGCACAAATTGGGAAAACAATGATGTCAATCTCTCTTTATACATATCCAACAGTCTTCTACAGACGCAGCTTGTCATGGAGAGACCAATCCAGTTGGCTCACGGTTAGAGCTAGACTGTCGAAGTCCGTTATCCAGTAGTTGTAAGCTGGTTCCAGCGGGCGTGAATACAACAAAGGTACTTCCATGTCAGATATGAGCACTGCGTGATCTCTTGTAGCCGGTGGCTCCGTTGTGTGTAGCCCGTTAACATCAGGTCGAGACAGGACGGGGTTGAACGTGTTGATATGCGTGTTAGCTGGCATATGTTTGCGGTGCACCAGTTGCAAGTACCAAATCCACGAACTTTGCTTCAATCTCACTATGTTCAGGCCTCAAATGCACATAAGGCCGTGGTATTGGAGGACTGCTAAGATTGCCCATAAGTAGACAGTGTGGACGACTCACGTGGGTTCGAAGATGGGGCTGCCAACCCAAACAACGACTCAGGGGACTGCGATAAACTGCGCCCACAAGTAGTTTTCCGCGCCTGAGGCGGATGCAGCGCCACAGTAGCTCACACAAACCATCGTCACTTCGGTAGATGCACCCAAGTCTCTCACGCAGGGAAGACCGGATGTAATGAAAACACCACCGCGGGCATACTTTAGTCTATCGCATCGGCAGCACGAGTAACCGCTGAGTTCAAGTTCTTGAGTGTATAACTCTGAATGCACCCATGTCTTTGCGAGTCCCAATACGTCTGACCGTTCCGACGCAAAGAAACAACATAGCACATCGCGCTGGTTTATAACAGTGCAAACGTTTGTGAAGGCTACTCGCAGGCCGCAGCAGAAGCTGCCGGGTGTGCTTGAAGTGTGAGCAGCCTGTTTATTCTGATTCGTAGATTGTTGGAAACCACTCAAAAATATAAGATACGAAGATTTGTTTTCCCCTCATAAGAACGTCTTTTCAGTTCAATGATGGCAGACTTGAGCCGCTCCCTGTCTACTGGGTCCAGGTCTGAAAGAAAGTGCATCTTTAAACCTTTCGGTCTACTTAGGCGGACCATGATCATTCTTGGACTGGCTTCGTGCACAAATGTGAAACTCACAGACCGATTTTGTTGATCACCTTACATTTCAAGACGGATAATCTGCCTCACTTTTACCGAGTCCTTACCAGCATCGAGGAGTCTGTCGATTAGGCTCTGTAAAAGCGCGACATCGTTAACGTGGTGTACTTGGGGTGATGGATCACTGGACTGCGGCGCGTGGAAGATCACGAGAATATAACGGCACTGGCTCGAAGAGATTGACCTTGCAGGGCGAAGTATATTACTAGCCTCACGGGGTAATCAGCCCTCAGAGTTTCACCTGCAAGCACATCAGTACCCGTTGGACACAACAAAGGCAAACTATTTATGCCAAGTGAAACTAGGTGTTTCCAACAGTTGGACTTGGTGTCGGTGAGTTTGCACGGGTAGAGGAGGAAGACTGAACTGAAACCTGAAGGCTCTTCGGGTTAGTTTCTTGGGCCAAAGACACGGAGTTGCTCGCAATGGACTGAAGAACAATTAACAATGATTTATAACGGGTAATAAAGCAGGTGCTTGACATGTCCCATAGGGTGTTTAGCGTGACAAAAAAGATAGCGAAGGGATAATGGAGTCGTCAGTTCGGGCGCTTACAGATGTAACTGCACTGTCGTATAAAGGGAGTTTGAAATGAGAATGTACGCACACAAAGCAACAGGGGAGTGTTTATTGTTCACATCATAGACGAGAAAAATAAAAAAGATAGCAAAGACAACGCTTACTCGGGTGCAACTATCTTGGGTCGACAGGATACAGTAATCCAGTTTCTGTAGTAGTAGCGTTTATGAAATTTCGTGCAAGGAGTTTGGAATGACTCATTCTCGAGTAGGGTTATGGCACTATCCCCTGTCTGTTGTGCATTAGCGCCAGCATCTGTTGGTCATGAGCTATAGCACGTAGCGTAAATGTGACAGGGTATCGTCAAGGCATTTTTTGAAAAGGGATAGGGTGGGTGAATTAATTACATGTTCCGGGAGGGCGTTCCAAGTCTGTGCCACTCGAAGGGATAAATAGTTTCGCTGACATTCCAGGCGGCTGTACTGCGTGACTAACTTAAACCGGTGACCTCTTAGCGAGGTGTTTTGACTGAGTATTAGAAGGGAATGGCATGGGTGGTTGGGGTCTCTCAGGATTAGGTACACCATTATGAGATCGCCCCTTAGACGCCGATAACGTCCACTGTATATTTTGAGGGTCTTCAGCCTGAGTGGGTAGAGGAGACTGGTCAAACCTCTGACGCTCTTCCTTGCTCTAAGTTTTGCAGGATCGAGCGCGGTGAGATGGTGCTTGAGCCAGAGTTGCTACGCTTGGATAGGGTATTCCGCCTGCGGCCTCACGTACGCACTAAGCATTTTTGGAAAGATCGAAGGGTCAAACTTCCCGAAGGCTCTGCGAAGAAGGCCGAGGTACTGGTTCGCTTACTTAGCTGCCTTTTCAGTCTGCCTCAAACAACCAAGGTCATCTTGAACTATCACGCCGAGATCGCACTCGTGAGAAGCCCGCTGTAGAATTTGTGGTCCTAGATGGTAGTTGTGCATACTCTTGTGCCGTATACTGAGAACTTTGCACTTGGTGACGTTGAAATGCAGCATGTTCTCGATGGACCATGTGTACCCTTTGTCCAGGTCCTCCTGTAACACAGTGTGATCCACCAATGCACCTATAGTACGCCATACCTTTAGAGCATCAGCAAAGAGCAAACAGTTAGAAGATAGCACACTCGCGAGATCATATATGAAGACCAGGAACAGGCGAGGTCCAAGTACCGAGTCTTGAGGTACGCCGCACTGAACTTCGATGGATTCTGACAGGTTTCTTCTATCCTTCACATTCAGGTGACGTTGCAGGAGAAAGTCTTCTATCCAGCACAGAACAGAATCAACGATTCCATATTTCTGGAGTTTGTGGAGGAGAATGCGATGGTCTATGCGGTCGAATGCCTTGGAGAAATCTAAGTAGGCCGCGTCGACTCCTACACCAGCATTCACGGATTCCGTCCAGCTTGCAAGAACAATTAACGGATTAGTGGTACAGGAGAGATTTCGGCGAAATCCATGCTGTTGCGGAACGAGCATTTTGTTGTTCTACAGGTACCCCATTAAAGCCTCAGCTACGATGGACTCCATAACCTTGGAGATCACAGAAAATAGTGTTATCGGCGATAATTTGTTGGTTCAGCATGGCTAACACTTTTGTAGATAGGCGTGATGATTCCGTGCTTCCACATCGTGGGGACGTACATTTCATTCAGACTTCTTTGAAAGAAAATTGCGAATGGTCCTGCCAAACTCATGGCAGCAACTTTCAACCCCTTCGGACGAATACCGTCCGCACCCGAGGAGCTGAACTCGCGCAGAGACAGCAGCCTCTTCAGTACAGCTGCGGAGGTAAACGATATGTGATTAAGCCCTGATGGCGGCGTTATCAGCTTAGGAATGATGTATGAAGATTGCGCGCTTTGGAAGGTACGGCCAAATTGTTGTCCAAGGAAGTTGGCTGCCTCTTGTGCGGTTTGTGCTAACCCGCATGCTGTGTGCAGAGCAGAAATACCGCGCTTAACACGGTGCAAATTGTTTACGTGTCTTTATAGCAGTTTGGGATTGGAGCAAAACTTGTCCACTAGACCTTGTTGGTTCTTAACTTTATCCTCCAGGACGAGTTTGACACAGTGGTTTCTTTGTATTGTGTAGACATCCCAAGTGTGGTCGTTCTGGGAGGCTATATAGGTGTGCCATGCCAAGTTCCTTAATGTCTTATGCATCGGCTTTACTCTTTCTGGCTGTACCTTGTTTCGGCAATTTACACAAAATTTTGAACGAAACCGTGTTGGATCTCACGAAGAAGATGAAAATGCTCAACTGATAATCCAACACATGAAATGTGGTCGTTAAGTTAGCACAAAGCACACGTGAGAGCAGTTACAATGTATCCGACTATGTTGGAACAGGTACCACAAGGTGAGTGCTTAGGCATTGTGAATAATCCGAAGATAAGATGGCGGCCACTTGTTGGAGAAAATGACAATAGCAGGACCACCGAAACCAAGTAAGGAAAACATAGGCATTTCTGGTCGGAAATTTCAGAATCGGAAATGGAATGGTATCTAAATTTCCACGAAATACCTCCAATGAATGAAGAAATCCAGCACAAACTGATCTTGTCAACACAGCGAAAAATAACCGACCGGAAGCCGCTATCCCCAGACCTTGTGCTATTTAATATACTCCACATCCCACAACTTTTCTAACCATGTTCCACACCAGTTATCAGAAACAAGGCAACTATCCACAGCACGAACAAAAATGCCTAAGCTTACTGTGAGGTCAACGCTACACACTCATCCAACGTCACCCACGCAGGACAAATGGGATAGCGCTTATAAATATCCGGCGGTAATTCTCTACATTACTCGTTGAACGGTCTACCACTATGAGCTACGAAGACTGCTGTCGCCGTATTCAATTTGACCCTCTCTGTCTGCACCGACTGAGAAACAACCGCGTCCTTTTTTACACTATTGGGCATTGCCGAGTATACACCACCGAAATCGCCTTCATCTTGCAAAAATCCTGTACCTATCCCGCAATCAGTGCTAACACAATAGGGGAAACTCAAATTCCTTTACTATCTCCTGGTACTCTATGCTCCTTTATGGAAAAGGTTATCATTGGAAGTATGCTCAAATGAGAACAGCCAAATTTAACTTACACTTTGAGGCATTTTTTGCTATTTCGTCAGATCAGTGAGAAGACATAAGTTGCGATATGTCAACATTTCGATTGTTTTCATCAGTCGCAAACACAACACAAGCGGAATACATAGACAGTAATATGCAGGGAAAAATTGGCTCATCAATCCAAATGTCAAAATCAAAACCACGGTGATCTAATTGATTGTCACTAAAGTTTCTGTGTACACAACACAAGTTGATAAATACTAAGTAGGAAAGCCTCACAAATTGCCAAAATTATCGGCTCGATATTACGTACTAACATCTTAAAAGCAGTCTCCGGGTTCACCTGATATGGCGTTGCCAAGAGATGCTTGGTGACAGATGATGCTGGGCTCCGGTTCATCCTGGGATCCACTCCGTTTTGTTGCGTCGTCAGTTGTTCCAACCACCTCGGCACATGTTCAGCTACCCTCTGAGCTAACTGACGGTCAATCCTGCCTATGTAAATTTTACCGCAACCGCAGGTGAAATGGCAAACGAGGTGAGAGGCCGAACTGACTGATGAGTTGCTCTGAAGGTCATGAAGAACAAGACTTTGCATTGCATGTAGGAGTCGCAACTGGGCAGTCGCCTAGTTGCGCGTAAGGGCTGACCGGAGTTTATGTCCGATATCATTTGATACATGGCCTCCTTTGAACGGCAAGAACAAATAAACATTCTTTTTCTCTGCAGTTAACACCGGTATTTTCAACTTGGGAGACATGCTGTGGATCAGCGTGAACTTATCAGGATACCCATTTGACTCCAAGGTTCTGTACGAAATTTCTTCTTCTGCAGCTTGCAACATGAATGTCCTGGTTCAAGATGACTTGGGTTGCTCCAGGCAATCCGAAAAGTTCTCGAAGACCGGGAACCAACACGTCGGGCTGTTGCGACAGGCATTTGGACAAATAAACAGCTCCATATTTCGACAAATGCTCAGTGCATATGTTCGCCCCTCATGTCGAATACGCAATTCAAGCCTGGCATCCATGGTTGAAACACGACCTTAATGCACTGGAGCAGCCACAACGCCGGGTTAAGGCCTCGAAGACCGAGAACCAACACGTCGGGCTGTTGCGACGGGCGTTTGGACAAATAAACAACTCCATATTTCGACAAATGCTTAGTGCGGATGTTCGCCCTCATATCGAATGCTCAATTCAAGCCTAGTAGACATGGCTGAAACTCGACCTTAATGCACTGGAGCAGACACAACGCCGGGCATCTAAGAAAGCAATTGAAATCCGCAATCTTTCATACCAGGAGAGGCCTGCAATGATTGGGGGTATTCAGTGGAAGCCATCACAGGCTACGAGGCGACCTGACCGTGGCATACTTGATTCTGCTAGAAGCATATCTTGTGTGCAGCCTTTTACTGCGACTCAGCATCAATACAAATCTGAGGGGCCATTCATTAAAACTCGCAGAACAATACAATCGTCTAGAGTGTCGCAGTGATTTCTTTTCCATTCGTGTCTGTCGCTCGTGGAATGCTCTCCCCGAATCGGTCTTCTCTGTACCGACACTAACAGTATTTAATATACGGTTGGACGATGCACTTATCCACTTACACTTTGTTACTTAGCACTACGTCTTAATCCTACATCTGCAGTCTATCATGGAATTATTTGATGCTAACTGCGGATGCTGTGAAGTTAAGCTGATTGAAGGACTAGGGCGGGAGTAGACGATAAGTCCTTATTTTCATATTGCAAGTACTAACTGTTTTATTCTTATCATTTATGTTACGTCGATATCTCCACCAAATATCCAACGAGACTTGTAAAGCAACGCATCTTAACCCCTATAAATTCATTGTTCATTGTAGTTCTTAGGAAAGCGCGTCTAATGTACATATCCTTTTCGCTCTAGCCGTTAAACAACGGATGAAGTATCGTTTCTGGCTTACTGGAATGAAACTAGTGAAATGTAAACTGTCAATTCCACGGTGCTCTTCTGTAGACTCTCCTTTGTATTGTGCTCTCCATTGTCCTGTTAAACTAGACAACTAAATACGCCATACAGCTGTTTCGCCCGTGCTCGATTGTAACGTTATTTTAGCATGTGCAGTTTTCAAATTGTCTAACAGTCTTAGTGGGCGCCGGGCTATCTGCGATACAAAGTATGTCGTCTACGCAGCGACCGTAGTATACCAAGTTTCTCATGGATTCATTCAGCTGGTTATTCTCCAGCTTATTCATAAATAGGTCCGCGTGCAGTGACCGTAATGACGAAGCCATTGCCACCACATCTATTTGCCTAGAAATTTTGCCGTTAAATTGGAACTGAATGTTTTTGATACCTAACAGCAAGAGTTGTTTTAAAAATTCTGTGGGGATGTCGAGGTCGGTTTGAGGTACCGTGATCAAGTCACATACATAGTCCATAGTTGCTTCTAGTGGAACATTTATGAAAATCGATACTACGTCTAACGAGTACAGCTGTCACCATTGAGTCGAGGAACTCGAATATATCTTTAAATCTGCACTTAGCTAAGGCTTCCTTGACCGGCTCTAAACGTTTGACAAGCCATTTGGCTAGTAGGTGGTATAAAGAGTTGTACTTATCTACTTTTGGTCTTATTGGTATTCCTGTTTTATTAACTTTCGGTAGACCATAGAGTCTCTGAAGTACTGTTCCTCTTGGTCTGATGTGTTCAAAACTATCGGAGTGAATCACACCCACTTGTTTCAACCGACGCAGTAGTCTGGATATAGACCTATCTATTGAAAGTGTTTTATCATTCTCGTTCTCCTTTTTCAGGAATTTTGATCTGTTGCCAAGGAAAGTGTTCTTTTTGATATACTCCGATTTATCCATCAGGACAGCACCGGCTCCATTTTCTGGTCTGGATGACAGCAAATTTTCATTACTCTTGGCTCTTTAAAGGCTGGCAAATGTTCTTACTTCAACAGTTACTTGACGGTCGGTTTGTAATTAAGAAATCGGTAACATGTGTTGAGTTGATTTACACTGCTCTCCAGTCATTCCCGTTGACAGGTTGAGGGTTGAATTTTGGGAGAAGACGTGTTCAAACTGAACTTCCAAGTCTAACCGTCTAACAGCATTTTGTGGGCAACAAAACTTTGGTCCAAGTGATATGACGTCAAGTAGCGTCCTATCTAATTGCAATGACGAAAGGTTGTATAAAGATTTGCTGTCCTAGTTAAGTATAACCTGCATCATTTGCACGTAATCCGCCGTATTCATAATAAGGGCTCGGGAGCCTTTGTCCAGTCTAAGTACCGTTACATCTTTGATATTACTTAACGAGGACAGCAGATTTAGACGTCCCAAAAGAGTGGACCATATTTGCGACGTAGAATGTCGCATCACAAATCACCTAAAAATACTTCTTGCACATCGAACGATCGATGCGAGGACGTATAATAGTCTAAAACCAGGTGGGTCCACTACGACGCAAAGGTACGGGTTACCGAAGACTCATAAGACTGGTACACCCCTTAGACCAATTCTATCAATGGTAAATTCCCCGCAACATAAGCTTGCTCGCTGGTTTGTGGATATTCTTGTACCGTTAAAGAAGCATGCTATTCCACACAGTATCAAGGACTCCTTTGAACTCATAGAAACTCTTGACAGCATAGACTTGTCAGATATTGTCATGTGTTCACTAGATGTACAATCTTTGTTCATAAATGTTCCACTACGTGAGACCGTTGAGTATGTGTGTGAGTTGGCGGATTATTCCAGCTTATCTCTTCCAATACCAACTATGCTGTTGAAAGACAGCCTGTTACTTTCCACTGAAAATATCAGTTTCCACTTTCAAAACACCCCATACCGCCTGATAGATGGTGTAGCAATGGGGAGTTCATTGGGTCCCGTATTAGCTGATTACTTCATGTCTATGGTGGAGACAAAGGGGAGTGAAAATTTCTGCCTTTCCTACTACAAACGCTACGTGGACGATAGATTAGTGTTCTCGTCCTCAACCACAGAGATTGCAGGTCTCGTCGAACTTCCTAATAGTGTACATACAAATTTGAGAGGAACCAGCGAAATAGAATGTAACAGCTGGCTCCCATTTTTGGACGTACTGATTAGTCGTAGAGAAAACGGTCTCAACAAGCGATATGTTTACCGAAAACCAACATGGTCCGGGCAGTACCTGCATTTTATCAGCTCAACTCCAATGCTTTACAAGCTGACACTTGTCAAGACCTTGTTCAATCGTGCAAGAAGAATATACAGCCCCGATTACCTGGAAGAGGAACAAGAGCTGCTGACTAATACGCTCTTGAAAAACGGTTATCCTCACCGGTTTATCGTAAAACATAGCCAGACGAAAGTGGGGAGCGAAAAGGTCCCCACTGTGGCCAAAAAGAAGCTCTTTATAAAACTACCGTTTAAAGGTGATTTTGCCACCATGAGGAAAACAAAGTGAATAATTTCCGCTTTTCACAAGACTTATTTCGCTGCCGAAGCTGTCCTTATTAGCCGAACCAACAAAGTGCCTGTTTCCGTAAGGAAGGAAAGACGATCTTTCGGCGCCATTTCACACTGCATTTACCAATCCACTTGTAGCTGCGAGTCACGCTACCTAGGTCGTACCGAGAGTATGTTGAATTCCAGAGTAAGGGAACATATACCTTAGTGGGTGCAGCGTGAAATTATCCAGTCTTCCGCCTCGTCTACCACATGTTCGCGAAGGCCACCTGCCTCATCCATAGATAGACATTTATTGTCTACTTGTCATCTATTCGACCCTGCCACACAGTTCACAATCTTTTTGAGACCTGCTAACAGCTGCATCCTACATTTCGCCGAGGCTGTCGCGATCAGCAAGATCAAACCGGCATTCTGTGTGCAAAAACAGCTGTTTGTAAGCTTAAGGCTTCCATGAACGTAGGGGTGGCATATCTGTACCCTCAACTGTCTCTATTTTACCCGGTCACACTCTTGCTGTTTTATATATATTTTCCTGTTATTGTATTGGCACTGAGGAGACAATACGAAATGTTAACATTTGCCAGATTTTACTTCTCACAGCTTTGGTTAAAACCCCTGTAATACTCTAGTTCATCAGTGCGCGAAACCATCTTGTCCCGCTTATGCATTGCGTGACGTCTTAAGGCAGTATTGTTTGGATTTACCCGATTACGTCTGAGTAGTTTCCAGAAGTGTCGAGGAGATGCGTAGTGTGATATGTACTCATCAAGAAACTCGACCGTCGCTTTCACTACCGTTAGTTTACTGCTAAAGATAACCTTTTTGTTAAGTTCTTTCAACACAGCGAAATAATTGGAATGCTTCATTTGAGCGATTTTTCCCAGGGAAGAATTCAAAAGTATGATGTAGCTAATGAACTCGTTTTCAGTGGTAAATCTTCAGGCTACTACACCACGATACGAGGGGTTAAAATCGTACAGACCATTCAGCCTCCCTGGCCACAACCCACCCCGACTAAGGTGAATGATCAAGCTTTGCCACCTGATTTGACTTTGAGTAGACCAAGCATTTAGTTATATTGCGCAGCAATTTCGATCCCCTCTTTTCATCACTGCATTTACTTAAGGTTTTGTTTAAACCCTCATATCATAGTGTAATAGCCTGAAGATGAACCACTGAAAACCAGCTGTTTCGCTACGTCTTACTTTTGATGTATTCCCTGGGAATATTTGTTTAAATTAAGTTAAAAGAAGCAGCAATAACAGGTATATTTCTCCTCGAGTGAGAAAATGTCATAATTTGGCGCAAAACAAATGTTACAACTATGTCATACGCATGCATGAGTGGTAAACATTTCTGTGATTTGTAATGCTTCGCTGTTTCAAGAGTATACCTTTCCTCATAGGTGCCTTTAAAGGTAATTTGCGCTAGTTGGATTAGGGGCTAGTACGAGCTCTAGTGGTGTAACATACTGTGTGAAATATTTTTTGTTTCACAAATCATACGTTGTCCGGCCCTTCTTGGAACATGTCATCAAGTGATCACTCTCAAGAGAACAGGTTCCTAATCGTTTTAAGTCTAGGTACTTGGCGAGCTTAACGTGAAAGTCCGTTGCGTTCCCACACAAACTGATTGTGACTGGGACCGTGTTTGCAGAGGACAGCATAGCTAAGGTGGAATATGTTGGACCGCAGAATTACGCTTACCCTGCTTACCCTCAGGGTAAACTCTTTATTGTGTACCTCCCTTGTCAAACTATGCTGTGGCTCTTCGGATGGCAAGTGTCAGTGAGCGTGTTGATGAGCCATGTTTTACCGAAACACCAGGTTATGCCTCATTCTTCGTAGCCAAAGCGCTTCCGATAGTTCTTAGTGGCTGTTCTGCCTTGCAGACGTTTGACAAATGACCAAGGTATATATTCCAGAGATTTGCTCATGTTGTAACCACTGATACAGCATTATTCCAAAATGGGCAGAGTGAGGATTTTAAAAAGTTCTACTCTGGCTTGGGTTATTTGGCGATAATGCAGCATAATAGCCACTGATTTTCTGTCTCTAACCAGCTGGTATTCCACTTGTTCGGACAACGTGAGAACTCAAGAATACCTGAGTCCGAGATAGCGGGCAGACAGGTGTACACAAAGGTGTTCCTCGATGATTGTAATTGATCCCCCAGGTATCAAACAACCGCGCTACATGTTGTTTGATTTTTTCGCAGAGAACTTCATCATCATTCTATCACACCATTTCTCAATGGAGTTTGGGTCTTCCCGCACGAGCAGTAGTGTATCTTATGTTCAACTCGTTGAAATTTGTAGACCATCGTATATCCTCTGAAAATAGGAAAGGCATGGCATGTCAGATGACCACACTGAGGTCACTGACGTAGAGCAAATGGGCAATAGTTTATGACGGGCATAAAAGCGATTGATTGAGATTTCCCGCAGGATAGTTAGGGTGATAAATACAAAATAAGCAGTTCCAGTAAAAGAATGCGTGAACTAAGGGACTTACCAAGTGGTTGGGAAAAATTCATGTACTCGTAGGGTTATGACTGTCCGGTGTTTGTTGAGCATTAATGCCAGCATCTGATGGTTGTAGACTAGTTCACGTAATGTAAATGTGTCAGAGTCTCCTCAAGACGTTTTCGAGAAGGGATAAGCTGGGGGCAATAATTGCATGTGCCATGTGGGTGTTCCATGGTTGTGACACTCGGAGGGAGAAAAAGTTTTGTCAACATTCCATTCGATTGTACTACGTGACCAACTTAAACTGATGACCCGTTGGAGCTGTGTTTTGATTGCAGTTCATAACAGAATGGCATGTGTGATTGGAGTTTTCTCAAGATCTGATACACCATTATAAGATTGCCCTTAGAAGCCGGTAACGTCCGTTTTGAGAGTTTTCAGTCTAAGTGGGTAGAGAAGGCGGCAGAAACATCTGTCATAATTTGTCACCCTGTGTCGTGCAGTATCGAACTCGGTGAGATGGTGCTTCTGACAGGATTGTCTCGCTTAACTGGCTTATTCCGCTTGCGGCCTCTTGCACGCACCAAGCATTTACGGAAAGACTGAGGCGTCAAAAGTTCAGAACGCACTAGGAAGAAGACTGAAGTGCTAGTCTGCTTTCTTTTTTGCCTATTATTGTGTCTAAAACAACGGAGGTCACCTTGAACAAGCAGGCCGAGATCGTACTCATGAGAAGCTCGCTACGGCATTTGTGGTCCTAGGCGGTAGTTGTAAATATTCTGAGACCATATGCTGCGAACATCGCAATTCATAGCTTTGAAATGCAGCGTGTGTACTCTTTGTTCAGGTCATGCTGTAAGGCTTGTGGTCCTCCGATTTAGCTATAACGCGTCATATATTTAGATCATCCATAAATAGCAGACAATTAGAAGGTATCATGCATACGAGATTCTTTACAAAAACCAGGAACAAGCGGAGTCCGAGTCCCGAGCTTTGAGTTACACGGCAATGAGCTTCAATTGGTTCCGATAGGGTGTTGCGAACCCTCACATTCAAGTAACGTTGAGCGAGGAAGTCTGCTATCTAGCCTATAACAGCATCTCTGCGCCCATATTTCTGGCGTTGCCACAGTACACTTCGATGGTCTAGGCGATCGAATGACTTTGAGGAATACGGTTAGGCCGCGTCGACTCCTACACCAGCGTCCACAGATTCAGTCCAGTTTGCATGAGCTATCAATTGATTAGTCGTACAGGACAAGATATGAAAAAGCCGTACTGCTCCGCAACGAGAAATTTGTTATTCACCCAATTCCCCATTTACTCCTCAGCTATAATGAACTCCATAAACTTCGATATCATCGGAAGTAATGGTAACGGGCGGTAATTTTCTGGTTGAGCAAGGCTACCATTTTCGTAGATTGGAGTGATGATCGGGTACTTTCATATCATGGGGATGTGCATCTCGTTAAGACATCGCTGAAATAGAATTTCTAGCGGTTCCGCTAAACTCCTCATGGCGGCAACTTTCAAAGCCTTTCGAGCGAATGCTGCCCACATCCAGCGTGATGTACCCACGCAAGGACGTCAGCATTGTCACAACAGCCGTGGAGGTAAACGATATTTGATTAAGTCCTGATGGCGGCACGATCTGCTTAGGCTTGAGGTATGATGTGTGCGCACTTTGGAAGGTACGCCAAATTGTCCTCCAAAAACTTTTGACGCCACTTGTGCCATTTGTGCTAACCCGCAGGCTGCATGCAGAGCAGAAATTCCTCGCTAAATCCGGCTCAGTAGTTTACGTGTCTGTATAGCAGCTTGGGATTAGAGCAAAGCTGTTCAAATCGGTCTAGTTTGTTCTTTACTTGATCTTCCCGAACGAGTTTGACAAAGTGGTTCCTTTGAGGGGTGTATACATCCCAGTTGTTATATGGCTCGGAGAGGCTATGTAAGTGATCCATGTCAAGTCCCTCAATACCATGAAATAACGTGTCCTGCTAGTTACGGAGGACTTGAACTTTTTAGGTCGGTAAATTTCTTTTCCGACTTGATTGTCACGAGCTTGCTGAATCTATTGACCCGTGCACCACAGGGCGACTAGGGTGACCCTTTGGTAAAGAACGACCAGCTTACTGTACCAACGAGGTCGGACAACTCATCATAGTTGCATATGACGTGAGATTTCTCGTCAACTTTTTTGCATGCTCCGCGTAGCACATAGAATGGTAGATCAGTATCACGTGATCGCTGCGGCGCAAAGGAGTGCACGTTGTTGTTACGTCGAGCATGAGTTCCTCGTTGGTGAAATGAGATTCTAGATGCCCGGTTTGTTTTCGGTCATGAAACGCATTTGGGAAGTGACATTGTTGTACAGCAGTAAACAAGCGATTAGCTTTGCAGTTCCGCCTTGAATTGCACTAAGAGTCTGGCCCGAGATTCTAGACAGGGCAGATTAAAGCCCCCTATCAGCAGAACGCAACTGTAAGACCATGTAAGTAGGTTTCGCAAAGCAGAGGCTAGGGTCAGGTCCATTTAAAAAGTGGACATGGGTGGGCGGTATACAATGTTCACTAAGTATCTATCGCCATGCTTTAGGTGTAGACAGCACCGTAAGAATTCCACTGTTTCAATCCCAGGGTCGTTTACACGGTCGAGGAATAGGTCGTAAAAGTAGTAATGAATTACTGCGCCTCCATTTGTGGGTCGGTCGTTACGCAAGAATGACATACCAACTAGTGCGACTTAGGCATCCTTAATCACATTGTTAAGCCATGTCACGGTTACGATGTTGTGGTCCCAACGCACTGTGTTTTGGCGAGATCAATGCTCGGTCAATGTATTGAGAAGACCTTGTGCGTTTATATATAAACAATTTGGAGCAACGAATACCAGAAGCATATCTGAGCACACAAACCTAAGCCGAGAATTTACGCTGAGCCTGTGGGGCCGGCTGACAAAATATCTTGGATGTATTTCTTGCCTATCCACGAGGGCCGTTTTGATCTGTTGCATATAGCAACTACTATCTAATCCTTCGGTGGTGAATCTCGGCAGATTTTCTGTTCCTTTCACTTTGAACGACTGAGGTGTTGCACTACGCTGTGGTTCAGTTTTGCGGAAAGCAAGGCTAGCGACAACTACTTGCTGGATTTGTGTTCCTTCCGCCAATGGTAGCCTGACTTTGACCACCTTTAGACGCATTTCTGATGGCAATTTGACACCTTTTCAGCTATTTCTGTAGAGAAAAGCAGTACTTTCAACAACCTTGGTGTACTTCCTTTATTGTTGGGTGAAATGAGAATAGTTGGACTTGAGTTGACAATAACGTCACAACGAGAGACGTATTCGTGGATGTACCGCCACTCTTCCAAGTCATGGGCTTGGATCTGCGATTACTCGGATGACTGCATTTCGGGAACACTATGGAAAAAGATGAATCTTTCGTCGGCTTGCTTGCGGTATTCTCATGGGTTTTGTTTTCTCTGCTGACGCTTACTTTAAGGGCTGTCAAGTAATATACGAACGCCGCATGACGAATCACGAAGACGGTGCTATGACAAGAGATCCTTTTCCGCTTCGGCAACAGACTGTTTTGTCACCTGAAGTAGCCAAGGGTCGCCATTGTAGATGGCGCACGGTACGACACAAGCTAGCCTGGTTGGTCAGGATTCCAGTTGTTTGGCATATGGTTCCCCAGTGTTTCAGTTCGTCCTGAGGGGGTTTTGCATTGAGTTTGTCTTTGACTCAGGCAAGTTGAAGCATATTACTTTCATCGAGTTCTGCCTATTCCTAGTGTTCTTACGTTTGGATACCAGGGTGTCTCCTTTTACCGGCGGCATGGCGGACGGTCTTTTCGGAGGCGCACCGATATTTGCGGCGCTTCTAACAGTCTTTGGAGTGGTTGCAGATACGCCCGCTGATTTTGCCTTGAGTCTACAAGCAGCGACGATAGATGCATATGTTGTGGGGACTTTAGATATTTTTAGGTAAACCAGAATACAGTGGAGTATCATATGACACAAACCCACCACCAGGAAAGACCAACCTCTGCAACATTGGAGTCGCCGGGTGGGCTGTACTTCGTTGTCCACCTATTTGCAAGTTACCGTGCTGACGGTTGCTGGATCCACGTTGTTAGCTATATACTGACTTTGGCTCTTCTGTTCCAAGTTTGAGCATAACCTTAGGCAACGGGAGTAGAGTGCGGCTACAGCTGGTTCCAATGCGACCGTCATAGCAGCCGTTGCACGCTGCACCATCTTCGTTAGTTTGTCACATTTCTCTACCAGCACGGCGATGCACCTCATGGGTGGGTTAACCATACACTCAGTGCAGAACCAAATGGTGTATGGTGTGCAATATCGCTTTTTTATCTTCGCTACACCCATATTTACGCACCGGGGATAAAATTCCTTTCCGCAGTTACTACAAGTTACTGGCGTACGATTTCAGAGCACAATTAACTTTTGTTTGCGGCTACGTGGACCATGTACAAATCGTTTTACCTGTTGCTGTGTTGCGTACCATTGCCAAGGTGTCAGTGCTGTCGGTAACTTTCGACCGCCGAGCTTGTTTGGACAGACACTTCATATTGGTTTATAATGTGTATAACAGTTGTAAACAAAGCCGACGCAGGGCAACGCACGTGCGGTGGGCGCTGTGCTGTCGTTCAGGCCTGGTTAGACGTTGTGGAATGTTGTTTTTTGACACTTGTGGTAGAATACACGCTAGTTTGTTGTGTTAGGATGCTGAGTAAGAAACAAGCTTATCAAGTGGAGTGTCGTATTCTTATGACAAAAAAAGAGTTCGGTAACACTAAGAGCACTCTGTCGAATGATGATACAAATGATGTGCTGCACGCAAAAATAAGTTTAAGGCTCGTCTAGAGTTCGGTAAAAATCCTGCTGAAATTGCAGTACCGGATGTAACAGTGGTGTGTGGCAAATAAAACTACACTGATAGATCCACTGGATAGCGCTGCTGCATCCGAGTTGGGTAAGTCTAAGCACAGTAATGTGTGTCAAAGGCACAGGAGCTTCGTTTCAGTAGGACCACACGGCATAAACTGGACATGAAGGAAAGGTAACGGACCACTAGTGATTGGATGTGGTGAAGAGTGGTGGTCGGCTATGTTAACAAGCTGAGAAAGGCCGCTCACGTTTGATAATAGCCAGTCTAGGAGTGGATCCTGTTTTCCAAAGGAAGCAATCTTTTCCAGTAGCCGTTTACGAGGCACTCGATCGAATGCGTTTTCCATATCCAGGAACAGAAGTACGATTGCGGATCCTGAGTCAATAGAGGCCAAAACATGGTTCAGATAATGTAATTGGCAGGTTATGCACGATCGTATGACCAGGAAATCGTGCTGTGACCTGTCTATTAGATCCAGCGATTTGATGAATTTCATCACACTATTATTAATTAGTTTTTCTAATCTTCTGGCTAATACAGGGGTGTTACGGTTTGCCCAGCAAAAATTATTTGTTTGTTTGAAGTCCTTTTTCTGAGGAGGGAAGATGAGAGATGTTTTTCCCCGTCTGAAAAGTAGCTTGATTCCAACCAAAGGGTAAACATGTACAGCAATAGAAAAAGCATGTCATGCTCTGCTAATTGTATGGCGACGGTTGGAATACCATCGGAGTCCAGATGGAAAGGGTGCTTTTCAGAATTTATTACGTGTTAGATAGTATTGCCCAATACTTCAATTTAACACAGGACATTGGTTGTTTGCACCTTAATGCATACATTTAAGGGGGCCACCTCCAGGCTCATGTAAGTAGCGGAAAATTAGCTACACTCTTTGCAGATGTCAGCTGTATCATGAAGGGACTGCCCATCTGAATTAACTAATTCGTCAATCAAGAGAGAGTGGTATATGGTTGTACGACGCAGAATTTTAACAAGTTCCTATGTTTTAGTTATCGTTCGCAAAGCTATCTGTTCTTTTGTATCCTCTTTGTCAACTGTATTTGCTGTACTCGGTCAATGATGTTGTGCAACCGAAAGAGAAAGCTGCAATTTTCCTTCTTTCTATATCTAGCAATTAGTGTTCTGTGTTTTCGACTGAATGAAAGCACAGTCGCATCTTTTTGGTCACGTATACAGAAAGGGCATGATGGACCCGATGGTAGAATTAGTCCACGGCAGTGCATACATTCTTAGAGAGAAAATATGCACCGCACACGAATAATCGGATTATTTTTTGGAATAGCTTCTAATTCGTCCTATGGGATGCATAATACGAAAAAATGGCGTATTTAATCGCCAACTTGATGCAGAAAGTGAATCGTACTATCTTGTGGTCGCTAACAGGGAGTTTGTCTAATACCTCTGTGCCTCTGTGATTTTCGATTTCACAATTCGGATGTTTGTGAGTAGGGTAAAGATTGTAGAAAGTAAAAGTCACGATTAAAATTCACGCACAATAATGTGCCTCGACGGGGAATCGAACCCCGGTCCACAGATACTTCAGCCCATTGGGAAGTGACGGGTGAGTGAGCCAATCTGCAACACCAGGACAGGTTCTGTGAGCCCATTGGAAATACGTCGCGCACCAAGCAGAAGTCATGTGTTAAAATTTGCACACCTAATCGTCAGCCCTCGGTAGCTCAGTGGTAGAGCAGCGGACGGGAAATTCGTGGACCGGGGTTCGATTCCCCGTCGAGGCACATTATTGTGCGTGAATTTTAATCGTGACTTCTACTTTCTACGATTTCACAATTAGTGGAGTCTGCACTTAATCCTTGTGAATTCGATCAGCTTACATGCACACGAAATATAACAACGAATGAAGAACTGTTAAAAGATTGTCCAGTGCTTAAGAAGAATAAGCGCAAATGTTTGCTAATATCGGTGGTGGCTAGCCAGTTCTTAAGCCACGCAGACACATGAGAAGACAGGGTGTGGTAGTGCAGATGAAACCACTCCCGAGTCTACCCCGAGTGGGAGCAGGTCCTAACAAGATGATCCCACGGATGACCGTATTTCTTCCCTTGATCTTCATTAATTTATTGTAGTATTTTCCTTGCACCTGTTGTGCTGCATGTTCCGGGTTATTCCAATTCTGCCCTATTATTGTCTTACCGATATCATTAATTGATTTAATCCTTAGAATTTTTTTGATTTCATTTTTAGTCACAAGCCAAAAAACGGTTAGCTAATTGTGTGCTCTTCTAAACAGTATGTGTCCGGTATATTTTCTATGATTGTACCTTGCTGATTATGCAGTGATGGGTGTGTCTAGCATTGCATCGAACAAATGTTAATTATTTATTAAGCAATTTACTTCACTCACCTCAATAACACCACTTCAGTTGCACAGCCACACAAGCAGTAAATCTCCACCTATAAGTGCAGGCTGCAAGGAAATCCACTGAACTCATTTAACCACACAACAAATCCTAAGCAGTCAACACATCCTGATTGATCTGACCAATGCGATAACTAGATCTAAGAATTTTCGGTCATCCCACTTTAACTACCCTGATTGTATACTACACTGCACCACTCACCTAATGCACCTAAATCTTGGAAGATATATCTGAAGTTACATTGGTTTGTTAGTCCTGCATTTCCATTTCCTTTCGTATCTGAATAAAATTGCACCAAGTATAAAGTTACTGCTACTTAAAAATAGCCTGAACTGTGCAACTCTAAAACACTATCCACCATGGTTTACTACGCTTCAGGTTTTAATTGATGGCTTCAATTGCTTCATCCCCTTTCACATACTTTATTTTTCCATGAAATCGCCGTCTCCATGATTTCCCCGATCTGTAGCAAAAACAAAAATGTGCGAATGCTCGTGCACTGATGGGGAATGAAAGTGATAGCCATAAATGAAGATACAGTATTTTTCGGACGAGAAGGCGCACCCGATTTTAAGATGCAGTATCAGTGAAAGGATTTAATTTCATATATAAGGCGTACGGGATTAAGAGCAAAAAAGGTCAAATTGGTCAGACTTAATTCAACTTATTAACATTAATGCTCAAGTTTGTTCATGTAAGGCATATACAAAAAGAATACACTCAGTTTCCTCAACAGTTCCACTACTATAAAGCCGTCAAATTCTTCGTCTTTAGTGTCCAAATTTAACAGCTGGGCGATAACGGCATCAAGTAAGCCCAGATCCCTCTCGTCATCATCTGTATCGGTCTCGTTGCTGTTGCTTGGGTTTTTACTGATGATTCCGGCTTACGTGAAAGCTCGGACGACAGTTGAGACGGATGCCTTGGTCCAGGCATCAACGATCCACTAGCCCGGAGTTGCGTTCCTGTCTTTATAAACGTGGGCTCACCTTCTTTCATCCAATGCACCTAGGCGGCTCGTAATTTAAGTTTGAACCCCCTGTTGCGACCAATATCAAGCGGTTGGAGTTTTTTGGTTAATCCTCCCGGAATGATGGTAAGTTCTGAATTAGTTTTCTTTCCTTGGCGTTTGACAGTTTCGGTGAGATGGGCGTACATGGAGTCCTAGATAAATAAGGAGGATATGTGGAAAAAGCTATCCTTCTTCTCAGCCACTCTCTCATTTTGTCCTCGTCCATCCAGCCTTTTGGTTTTACCTTGACGATGATCCCAACAGGAAACCCTACTTTTGGCATAGTCTTCCTCTCAGAAAGTACCATGCGTTGTACTTTCTGGCCATTGGCATGGCAAGCGAGAAATACGATGAAGGATGATTTCTAGTTTCCTGTGGTGCGTGTAGATACAGTAGACGATGATGTGAGTGAAGCTCACAAGGGCTTCGCCGACTGTCTGGATGGCCGCAAGTCTTTGGAACACTGGTGTGAGTGTGGACCTGGTGTTCAAACACTCACTTCCAACCAGCGAGATACAGGTGCGTATTGTGGACAGTGTTTGCGTGGTGCATTGTTGGACAAAGTAAGTTTGCTGGGTGGAGTATCTATCACAGATATCACAGTATAGGATATTAGAGTGGACGGATAAATAGTTGCTTAGTTAATCGTCGCCAGAAAAGCTGACAAGTGTTGACGCCTGCGCAAAGTCTGCCACTGTAGAATATGTCTGTCTAGACAACATAGGAGGCTGGCTTCATGAGGTTCCTGACCAGCAATTATGCTTCAACAATCAACGCCGTAATATAACATTTTGACAGATTTTTAAGCGTAGTCTGAACATAGAACTTGCTTCGAGATCACTGGGCCTCAGCACAACCATATATAATTAAGTTGTACCAGAATATGTGGCGCACTGCCGACTTTGTAGCAAATGTAAAACTTTCAAGTGCGACTTACAGTCCGAAACATACGGTATGCTCAAGGTGAACTTATGACATCCGTGTGCAAACCTCAACCACCGATAGGCCTGCATGTATGCAATTTTTACACAAGTAACTAGAATCCCGCTATTCGTGGGCACGGTATCTACAATGGAACAATGGAACAATGGTTTATTACGGGTAAAAAAGCATCGCCTAACAAGTCCGGTGGGATGGAAATTATTGCGAAAATCAATTGCATAATAAAGTGAAAAGCGTTGTGGTGGACTCACCATAGACTTATGTGGAATAGCGGAGATGTTCGCGTATTGAACGTATAAATCCATCAATCCATTGGTTAGGCGTTTGGCAAGACACCGTTTGACTGCGTTTTGTAGCCCCTGGCTAACAAGTCACGAGTAATATACAGTAGTATTATTAATACTGACTATCTCGTAAATGAATCAAAACGTAAAGGTAAGCACTGTGTGAGTGCTTATTTACTTAATAATGACCTCAAACTCGAAGGCATTTAATTCGGTGTGAAGTTATGAGTTAGAAGGATAAGCATCCCTCTCCTGTTTTAGAACCTTTCTAATTTACGCTGACGGATAGAAAGTACAATAAGTTCGCTAACTCAGCTCGGAATGATTTTCAATAAGTGTATCGTTCCGTCTTATGTCATCCAAGATTGTAGTTTATAGCACATGTGAGTATTCTTGAATACATCCTTCAGACAGCAGCAAATTTCTAAGATGTGATATCGAAATTATTCCGTCAGAAACGGCTCATAGTATAGCTTACTGACGTTGGACCTGCTTGGACCTGCTCGCTGAGCTTGCAAGCCTGCTAATTATTTTGCCAATTACATATTTTACTATCGTTCTCACTCTGATTCGCCTAAGAAATCGCTCAATCCTTGGCATCCTTGTCATCATAAAGCCAATTATAGATCGTCGGTTAGCACACGCAATGCGAAGGATATAAGAACTTTGAGGCACAGTAATGAGAAAGCCAAAGCGAATCAATAATTTTGGCTTCTAAATGACTGCTGAATATACTAACTGGCTCTATCTGAACTTAAAGAAAAAACAGCAAAGCGTGCTCAAATTTTGCTAGTGATCGTGGTCATGTCGGTGAAAGGTATTTCCACCTAAATGCAGCAGACTTGCGAAATACCGTTTAAGATGGCAAATCAGGAATTATTACATGTAATCATTTCTCTCATTTAATCCATCAGCGTCCTATTTCGCTATTGACTGGTCGACAATACTTAGGTTAACTTTGACGGTTTACTGAGTAAGATTGTGAATCATCGTGAGTTATTTCTGTACTACAAATTAGTCTCTTCTCGACGAGAAGTACGCTTGTAAACTTTGCTTTATATGGGATTCAAAATGTCGCTGATTCTCTAATTAAAGTGCCAAGGAAAAATTTTGAAGTTTCTCAAGTAATAACTGTCGAAGGCCCGTTGTCTTTTTTAACTCTAGCTTATTCTGGTGCAGTTTAAACTTTTCGCCACCAAACTACCATTGGATCAGTAGACAGCAATGTACGGTTCTCCTCTTGAGTCACTGAATCATCACAAAAAGCAATGTGCATATTTAATGTCTACATGTGTTTGCACTTATATTGCCCATATTGCATCGCTTCTTCCTTCGTAATTTACCACATGTGTCAAGGATTTCCAACGCAATATTTTAACTATTATTTTGGATGATGTACTTGCAAATTATGTTCCACTATGAATGACAAGTTAAGTTAACTAAAAGATGTTAGAATAAAGGCATCAAAATTAAAAGTAAAATATATATGCGTTACAGTTATCATACACAATTTCGTCGTGAATGCAGAACGCGGTATACATATATTTTTGATTACCTTCGGTGATACTTTGAACTGCGTTAAAGCAGAGTAGGTAGGTGCTCCTTAATTAGGTTGCTTGATTTTACATCATATACCTGATATAGCGCAATAAGAAAGGTGCGATTGCTTTGTGATATTCTACCGAATTTCAGATTAGTAAAATACGAGGCCACATTTGCGATACTGCTAGCTGTCTTAGCGTATCCATGTTTCGAACTTAACGGAGCTCATTTTGATATATTGCTTTATGCGTCCCAATTAACTCCTCAGCTTTCGCCCGACATAGCTAACACGTTTGTATTTACTATGCTAACTAAAAGCAATCAGTTCTTTAGCTCTTTTATTGATAGGCGGCTATTCCGATCTTTACACTCATGGGAGATGTTGATCGTGAGAAATAGGTAAACCACAGATGTTGGAATCGGATTAACGCACATCTGCGAACACCAACAATTTCTCACCAAATGCTCCGCATACTGTGTCGTCCTTTGAGAATTGTAACTGAAGCAAGGCTAAATGTGTGAAGTGTTTTGGGACTATCAACAGCCACTTCCATTTCCATCATTTAAGGTCCTGGTGATCGAATGACCAAGATTTATTACAGTTGGAATCGCCTGGGCAATCCATTAACGCAACCGTTGCTTCAAAATGACCCTTTAATGCCAAATGTTTTGAGTGTTTTCAATGATCAGGTCATTAGCAGCGAACAACTTGGTTCCAATTTATAAAGACATGTCGAAAATGTGCGCACCTCATCTCCTGGGATTAACAACGGAAAACTTAATCTCATCAACACTGAATTTAGCATTCTAACCGGGGCAATGGCCTATGTCACTGAACAACGGAAGGTTAGGAAGCACTTGGAAGTAATTAGGTTATACACCGACACTTGCACCTAACGGAGAAAAGTTCATAGTGCAGACGTCCCCACAATTTGATGAAAATTTCGGTAAATGTCTCTCGTTCAACTTGCTAAGCCTTACTCTCACAATCCAGGGTGAATCATTATCCGCACTCCTAAAATGAGAAGAAAGCGAGTATATAACTTTCAATAATTGAACTAGTTACTTTAATATTTACCAAAAGTACACAACTACTTAGGTAAACGAATTTGTGCACAAAATGGTTTGTTTCGGTAATAATTTTAAATTTATGTGTGTTAGAATGTGTTCATTTTAGTGTAACTCTAGTTTAACATCAAAACAGATAAAAATAAATTAGTAGAGACCAATATTTGTAAACTTAGTTAAAAATATCAGTCATTTTGTTAGCCACAGGGATTCTCCAAATGATGACCCGATTTCTCACTGATTCATTCAACTGAGTAATCGTATCTTTGAGCAACGGAAATCTTCCCGATCTTTTAGATGAAACAGCTCTTGGTGTTATCAACTCAGCAACAAAGTACAGTATTAATCTAGCTTGGTGCATCACTGCATTTTTCAAATTTAGCTGCAAGTCGAAGGTGGACGGGTCTAAAATCAAATATTTGTTGAAAGATGCGAGTCCAGGTATCGGCATTTTATGGAAAACTTATGCTCGTAACCAACTCGTCTTCGCTTGCTTTTAAAGTGACGCACACAAAAGTTTCTGTACGTGTTTTGTACATCTGCCACAAATTTAGCCGGAAAACTCGAATTGTAAAATCTACCAACCCAATACACACTTTAAATGGTGCCCAGAAAAATAATTGAAAGCTAATTCTAGCGAGAACAAAGGTTTTTTTATTTTAGACAGACAAAGTTGATTGGACCTAAAATTGGTTGTTAATTTGATATGATACACCGCACGATAAAGCTAGTATACATGGAAGCAAATCCATAATCTTCCAGCTTCGTGCTATGGCTAAGTATCAAAGGCCATTAAAAAATTCGTTATTTTTATACCACTATATTTTAGGCTCTGGTTCAGTATCTTAATCTATTTACAAACCTATAGGCTGGCACAAACCCAGAGGGGAAAGACTACTACCTGACGACTTTTCTGATTAGTTCTGGTATAATAAAATTGAGAGTGTCCTTAGTTCGTTATTTGATTGACTCAAGTTAACGCTTAGATGAATGTACTTAATAACAGTTCCGTGTGATCCAATCAGCAAAAGGCAATCCTAGTAAAAAGCACATCTGTTTTTTCCCTCCCACGCTCAATAAACTTACACGGTATGAACACTAATCAGCTGCAATGCCAACTTTCGTAATTGTTGGCAGGTTTCAAATAAGTATGGTACATTGTCGAAAATGAGCTCAAATTCATTGCTTTTTTATGCAAATTTATCTGTCACATACAAAAAGATCTAAAGCAAGATTTCGTAATTTGCATGCATTAAAAGTGTTCCTCATTAAGCATGAAACGAGCAAATTTCAGGAACTTGAAAATCTTTCTTGATACTTCAGAAAGAGACCAACTCAGAAACTAGTAATCGATGGCGCATTATGCCTACAATAAGTGGCTGCATCTTTATAAATATTGACCAATTAAGAGAGGGAATACGTAAATTACGTTCCCTAATAATTATGCATCACAGCACAATAAAAAAGATAAGCGCACCTACGCCTAAGCAGTTAGCAAACCTGTGCCTGTAACACAGCTAATTAACTGTGACAAGCGTCCGCTATGAGTTCTAATGTGTCAAACCACCAAAGCAAAAGAGTTCCACACAAAAGATGAATCGGAAATTTGCCATCTAACATATCACACTTTGAAAGATTACTATCTGGGTAAACAATTCTTTCATTAACTGATTTGTTAATTCACTGAAAGTTGCATTTTACGTCAGCGTTGAAGGTACACCCGTGGCACCTCTGTTTTAGTACATTTGCTACTCACGTGACACGCAATGAGTGAAGTAGTATCCTTGAATTTAATGATGGATAAATTAATCACTTCGACACTCTTATTATTTGGTACGACATCCAAAGCTATTTAGATTTGGGTCACAATTGATCATTTTCAAAACTTTGATTATCTGTAAAATCTTTCCAAAGATCCACAGGACTACCACGTACAATGCCGTAACGACCAAATGCAAAATAGGTACTATAGAAAATATTTCTTATGGCCTTTTTCAGTAAAGTTCTAGCAAACGTAACCGGTGCACATTAGGTTTAAAGATTTTAGTGACAACCTAGATACAGCACGTTGATAAAAAGATAGCTTAATGGAATATCGATGCTACAATCTTACCAATATTTCAAAGATTAATATTGTATTTTGCACTTACTATAAGTATGACAATAAAAGCAGACAGAAATCGGTCCCGAAACCAGCATCTGGAAGTCTTCTTATAAATCTCCACTATGATCGTTTCCCAAAGTATGGAGATTCATGGTATATTCTTGTGCTGTCTTCACCAGCAAAATTTTGTTTGCACAGAGCCGATTATCATTTTTCAGTGAGCAAGTATCGGTATATCATTTTGGTTCTATCATAAATTCTCAATCGCTTTGTACGCTTAGGGTCGTTAAAAATATTTACCACAACAATCCTTTTGAATTCTCCCAGGATCAGTGCTTGGTCCGTATCATCCACCGAAAACCCAATGAACCAGCAGTAGCCCCGAGGTTTATTCATTCTCGTTATGTTATTTTTAGGGAATGCATGGATGTAGTCCCTTTTCGTCTTCGCATGAAGTGCATTTCTTAGAACCAAAACTACAGGAAATATTTTGGTGTTGCTCATCTCAACACTGGCAACACCAAAATATTTCCCTTTCACATTCGGTCCTTGTGATCGGAATGACCGAGGTCCACCTCAACTGAACCGAAGTCTCAACAGAGGTTGTTTCTAGAAACTCGATCACACAGCGGATTCTCCAAGTCCAACTTTCAATACTACAGCATATTTAATGCCACGGTTTCTACAGCAGTCCACAATCTGCTGCAGTTCAGCAGTTAATTGGTGCCGAATATAAATCGCATCCCAATTGCACTTATCGCTTCTAGTGTATGTAGTGTTTTACTATGTTAATGTCTACAAGTCCTTGGCCAGCAATTATGTTATGACCACTTATAATTTATTCGACAAGGCAAGGGGGTTGCCATTATTGCCTTTAAACTCTCTGCCAATCAAAAGTCTCGTAGTGAACACGTATCAAGTGAACTTTACTATCCGCCCTATGAGTGCATTTAATACCACAAGTTTGCCTAAGTGGTGCGAAGCACAGTTCGAAACAAATCCACATGCCTTCTGATTGCCGGGCGTATCTGAATGCATTTGAGGTGATTAAACTGCATTTGTTTATATAGGCACAAGGTACTAAGTCATGTTTCGGAAAAGATTCGTACCCTAGGTGTAGATGGATGCCAATGTGCGTAAGTAGAAGTAAGCTAGACAGTAATATTTTGGAATATTAGCATAATATTACTAACACCGTGTTTGTGGGTACCACTTTATTGCGTTTAGATGAAGTGTAATTAGGTAGTAGATAGTTATTGTTTGGATGGTTTGCTAAAAGCGAAGCGCAGCTCAAAAGACTAAAATCAAATCAAACGAGCTCCTTTTTCAGGTCCGCAGAAAAGAGGTTTTCCAGAGTATTAATAAGTCCAAGTAAAGTGATAGGTGAATATCCATGTCATCAACACTGTTAATGTATAAGTATACAAAAAAATCGTTCGGCGTGAAATTCGGTACAGGTTGGCAAGTAATCTTAAATAGGTACCCCATCTTTGATATAGAGGCCAAGGCATTTGATTCAATTCTCTTAATTCTAATCGAACTGTTTTCTGAGCTTGGTAATTTTTCTACCAATATTTCTCAACAGTTAAGGTGACGAAACATTTCTAGCAAAAGTGCCAAACTTTGTAAACAATTCTTCTGCGAGATTTCATTTTTGTCACGTATATTAAATAGTTCAGTTATCGGAAACTGTCACTGAATTTTTCAGTTGACCTACCTTGTGTTAGAGAAAATAATATCAGGTTGAAACAGGGATGCGGCACAGAAAGTTTAGCTATTTATTTTGTTGATAGTCTTATGTGCCCTTGGAACGAATACTACAAAATTCGCTAGCGTAGTGAACTACTACACTGAGTTCACACTTACGTTGGTCAAAAGTAGTACTCAGAGCCGAGACATTCTACAAGTTGCTATTTTAAATAGCACATTAGTAAAACCTAAAACTCAAATGTTCGGTTCTGTTGGATAAACCTAGTACACACTATTAGTCATTCGTTATTCAACCTTCAGATAAACGCGTTTTACCACACGCATACACGTCACTTGCTGCATACATACTGTGCATATTCTGTTTGCAGATATCTTACGCATACCTTGGTTTTTATGTGGCCTCAATGTGTTTTGTTTTAATAATTAGGCACGATGTGGATCATTCATTATACTACATTTTTGTGAGGCTGATAAAATCTACGATTATATTTAGCTGCTTTCTCTAGTCACTGTTGTTACGTTAACTTGTCAATAGAGTCCAGTATGATATCAACTAACACTTCGTTTTTCCAAATTCGGGACACTTTAAGACTTCGAGACATCACCTAGTCATTTATTGTTATACTTTGGAACGCAGACGATGCCCCATTTCATTATACTGATAATTCCATTGACACGTTGCGTAGCGCTGAAGACAGCCAGTAGAATATTATTCGGCAATTATGCATACAAAAGTTAAGTTCGAATAAAATGTTGCGTGGAGCTATATGCAGAGGGGTTTCAAGCAAAGTGATTTACTGGAAGATTAATTTTAATCGCCGTCCGGTATTCCGAATAAAATTTGTGGGAGGCAACATTGTCGGTTTGGAAATATCGGTGACCATCTAGACTGCATTTCTGCGGCGGATGGCTTACTCCCTGTCAATGGAAGAAAAAACTGGTGTGTGTCAGGAATGCGGCCCTATAAATCCGTTCACTAATAGAGAATTACAGAGAAGAAATGCACAAATACACGCACCTCATATCACAATACAGATTACGTGTTTCAATTGTTTTACTCTGCATCTATTTGTTGTCCCAGAGAAAGTAAGAATTTCCTGGAAAAAGTGCTTTACTTGTTCCTCGGTTGCAACTGATGCCTCAATTTAGAAGTTACTGGATGGTTCCACCTGCACATGACTACTATCATTCTGAAGACTTTCTGAATCAGCGTGGCACTTATAATTTTAGTAGTTGACCTAGTGATGCTAGAAGTTGATTATGAGGCGACCTAGTATTATGATTAAGGTCTGCCACCTTTGTAGAGTTCCATCTTGACTGCGGTTAACAGGTTATTTTAGACAAGGTCCTTTTGTCGTTTCCCTTCCGTTCGTCTTGAGTTCATGAGAACTTGGTTAAATGCATGTCTCTGAGTTGTAGCAAGTGAGAACATTTAAACAAGGCACATATGATAGCGCAGCTACAGGCACCTCATATTGCAATATACACCCCGTGTTTCACTTATTTTACTCGTTGCTTCTAGTTGACAGGGCACTGCGACCGTACAGACTAAATCTGACCCCTGCAAACCTTATTAAGTAAAGCTACACGAGAAAACCGCGGCACCGGCGCATGCGTTTCGAAGGTTAATTTGACACTTTAAAAGTTGTTCGCAGTCCCTTCTAATGACTATCTAAATTTAACTAGGAAGCAAGTTGGATACAGCTTCTTCATTATGAACCATGCACATACGCCAATACTGGTCGGTGGCCTTTTACTACTGAAACAAGATACTACATCAGACAAAGTGTTATGGCGATTTCGTCGCCATTTTCAGTCATACCGAATGAACCGTTCTCTCTCAGCGCAATGATGTGGTATCCGGCTTTATCCCAACTGTAATCCGCACTAATTTAGTTTGGTACTAAATGTTGTGGATGCCCAACGAGAGGTTTGTGAAACAAAATATACTGGAATTGTGAAAATTTGTCGCTTGGTTACGAATAAAATACGCATTATGAAAATGTATATATTAGCATGTAAGTAAGCCGGCCTAAATTTACAGTCTATCGAAAAAGAGTGGAATTTTAGTACAAGGCTATCATTTTGATGTGAATGTCCTTTATATGCACCGCACGGTCTACAAGATCGGTAAGCTTTGCATCACTCAAAGTAACAGCGTCAAATCTTCGAGCAAACAAAGTTTCATGTGTTTTGTACTACCCCACTTCGAATGCTTTTCCAAAAAGAAACAGAGAGTGAAGGATAAAACAATTACCCATTGGGGTTTTCATACTTGTTCATTAATTTTCTTCTATTTCCATATTTGGTCACGGCTAAACCTATCTCCTAATGTGACGGACTGGAGCTTCCAAGATAAAAACATTTGCATCCACGTAAGGCAAATTGCCTAAGACTCATGAGGAAAAATATGGTGCTGGACTCATAAAAGCAAAAATTTTTGTTGTTGGCCTAAAACATATAACAGCGATCTGAAAAAGAAATCTTCATGATGAAGGCCTATTACTTAAAGCATCAGTCAAAATACCCAGTCGACAAGATGATGGCATTATTGCCTTCAATTTGCGTCAACCTATAACTAGCTGAGGCATGGAAACGCGGATGAAACCACTAGTAAGAATAATCCGCTTGGAAGTAGGTCCCCAGGAGACGGTTTCACGTATAGCCGTATTAATTTACTTGAACTGCTGGATATGTCTACCTTTATTCCCACTCTCTACTTTCCAAATTTGCAGAACTTTTAAGTAGCTGAACACCTCAAATCAGCAAGATGTAAAATTGTTCTCTACTATCCGAGTAGGTTGTAAATATTGACCAGATAACACAGCTGAATTGTGTCCCTCACCAACAAGGAGTATACAATTTATATTTTTATGTATTTGTTGGATGGTTCAGTTCCGTCGTCAGACCAAGCATATGTTCACTTCCAGTAAAGAATGTAATAAAAGACATTTGTTTACTGAATATTTGGTTTGTAGTAACTTCGTACTAAATGTAAATGTTGCACGCTCCTTTAAAGTCAGTTAAATTTATAGACTTACATTTCAGGCGTAAGCATGATAAATTTTGCAAACCTCAGTACTGGTTAATAGATTTATGTAGAACTAATTATATTTTATGAATCATACATTTCCTTTTTTATGTAGGCTGTCAAGGTGTACCCGATTTCGATTTAATAGAAAACGAAGGTGCATCCAACATACTAACTAACAGGTGAAGCTGAATCGCATTTTTGCGTTATTAAATAAAATAAGCCCTTATGAAAGGAGGTTCATTAAAATATAACTATAAGTTTGAAACAGAATTTAAATTTAAATTTCTTTATTACTTATCTGTGTGAGACTCGGCCCAGTATGTTGTTCCGATCGAATTGAACAATATTTCGCAAATTTGATGTTACAGGTAATTGGAAAAAGGACGTTTGGAGAACGCGTCATTTAACATGGTCATTCACACCCTAGAGAAGAACAGTGTCAATCCCATGTTGGTTGGTTGTACGCGAAAAGATTGCAAATACCATTTTTAGTCATTCATATGCTTGCAACTTCTTGCATATTCTTCTAGGTTACCATAGCACTGTAGTCTGAAGCGGTTTGTGCTAGATTGTTTCGTCATGTTGCAATACGCAATCAATACCCCAAGCAGTCAGGCGTATTGGAATATACTTCCGCAGCATTTGGACGAGTCTTGGAGAAAGTAACATGTTGGAAAGGTAAAACGGTGTACAGGTTCAACGGCTCGCAAGCAGGGAATAATGCAGTGGTTATGTATTTTAAGCAACCTAAATATTGTTTAGAAAGGATGACACAGGTTAATAATAATGTGTACAGCAACGTACAGTGAGTAGACACAGGTAAGGGAGGCATGCATTTTAGTTAGTAGTATAATGTTCGAGCTCGTCTTTCATTAGAATGTGTCAGGCCTCTATTTCTATACATCAGCAATATGACTGCCGATATTTGGGAATCAGTAGCGGAGACGGTACTCAAACACTGGTTTGATGAGGCGCATACATAAATACATGGTACATCTATCATTACTTGTGGCTTGCTATGCGCGCATGGGTATTTGTGACAGAGTTAGCAATAGAAAATATCGCTCTTCACATAATAATTGCAAAGGGATAGGGTGACAGTCGTCGAGTAGAAAAGAATGAGTACTCGGTTGACCTCCTTCATATACATCTATGTGGTCCTAGAGGCATTAATGTAGATATGGCCTGTAAGCGAGATCAGATAACTGGGGGTCCAAGGAGTGAAAACGAGGACTCGGTTTACCTTCCATCGTTGACTTCCATGTAGGCATGAACTTCTAGAGGTCGGCTTCACCGAGTAAGAAAATAATATAACATTGGTCCGATAAATGAAGCAGAGGAATCGATTTAAGATCCCTATTTAGCCACCATATTTATATGGAGGCCTTGAGGTTGATATGGCCGAGTAAGGAAATAAACTGATAACTTTTGGAAACGTGGGTATGTAAGTTCGGTTCTTTGTCGCTGTTTGACTACTCTGCTGTCAATGAAGCTTTTTAATGTACGACCGGGTGATACCACGGACATAAATTACATGCTGTTTGATCCCTTCGGATAAATCTCTGTCTCCGCGACATTCAGCTTACAAGTTGCATAACGTTTGGGACTGTGAGAAATTTCTCTACCTGTACACGAAAAATTGAAGATGTGCACTGTCTAATGGAGAATGCGAGACGATTCCAAATCAAGGTATATATAATAAGGAAAGCGTTCGATCGCATATATGCACTTTCTATTACGGATCTAGTAACCTTTATTATTTTGTGATTAGGGAGCATATCCAGTTGTCTGAATGCGCCTAGGAATTATATGGAAAAGCAGCGACACGCTTAGCTTTACTGTACGCAGCCAACTAAGGTCCAACCGCAACATTTTTCAGCGTTCAGCTTATGTTAAACTCTAAGTAGAGCCCATGATCCGTCTTACACATGCACGATGAATGCGCTCTAAGGTCGCTGTGTCACACTGTCTTGCATAAGCGCATACCATACGGCATTACGCTAACATTGGCCGTGTACCTATTTTGTATAGTGTAAGTTTGACACTTATTAAGGTAACGAGCTTGAGAAACAGTGCACGCTTTTGCTCGGCTTTAGCGACAGAGTAGCCTACATGTTCGGAGAAGTTAATGATGCTGTTACAATGAAGCCCTAAGTCTTTTATTTGGTTTCCAGATGATGGTTTGCTGAAGAAATTTAGCGGCTGGACATTCATATCCCCTTGTATGAGATGGCATTACTCTTTTCGACGGCGAAACTCATTTTTGAAATTTGACACCGTACTTCAAGGGCATTCAGATCAGTTTGTAGTTTCTAGATAGTACTTCTTCGAAAAATTATTTGCCATATCTGGGCATCAGTTATATTTCACAAGAACAGTTTCATAAGTTTTGGCCATCCTATTTATCAACTAAGTAATATCTGCATTTGATGGTGTTAAGATTTTTAAACCCAGCAATGATGTGTCTCACATAAAATAGTTATTAACACTTCGTGTTGCGTATTATATCATCTACATTATCTATGCCCATCAAAAATATCAAAACTGATGGGTAATAGTAGGTAGGCTTATATTTGACATCCTTATCTTAAACTCGTTCCCTTTTTCTTCCTTGGACCTACAAAAATAAAAATCGATTCCGCAGTCGTGATTCTAATGCCAGTTTCTGCTTACTTTAGAGTTAACATTGATATTTTAGTTTGCGTTTCATAGTGTAAACTTGTACTAAACTACGTAAAATTATAAGGCATTTAACTTTTTCGTGTCAATATTAATAGTAATAAGATGTATTTTGCAGGATGATTTATACAAATCTATTTATGACAACGTACACTAAAAATAATTCTAATTGCGCGTTGCAATATTTTTACCCTGAACAGCTGTCGATTACTACTAAGCTGTTATTTAGGTTCATGAGTTTTCTCCTAGTCGGGAAAAAGAATTGGCAATATGAATACTTATGTTTGTAGACATGTGAGACTGTTTAAGAATACAAACTGGATAATTATTGCTCCTTATTTATCTCTTAAACGCCAATGTAAAATTAGGCGATTACAAAATTAGATGCGACATATAGAATACTAATCCTGGTAGGACATTTTTTGGGATACTTTTGCCTACACGATGAATCATTTTGGACAAACCGTCCTCCAAGTTCTGTAGATTGCTTTATATATTCTTGTTACAACGAAATATTATCTGCTACGCTGAAGAACAAAATAATTGTTTCTTTGCTTTATTTCGCATCTTTTCTTAAAAATATGTATTGTATTTAATGGCCGCAGAAACACCGTCACCAAATAGTGGTGTTATGATATTAAACACTTTCAACCTCAAGTAATTTGCAATTACTCATGACAATTTTAGGAAACATTTCGTTTGGTAAGTCATGCCCGCCATTATTGTGATTGCTGTAGTTAACATATATATCAAAAGCCTCGGAAACCTGCGGCAGGTTGTGGCTGGACTGTGCATGACTCCCTCGGCAGTAACTCTCGCAGCTATTCACCAAAGTTTATTAGTGGGTCTCTGTTGACTGCAAGCTCGTTACTATCGATTTTGGCTTTTTAACAGCTCTGCGCTTTGTCTGCAGGTTAAATATTGCCCAATTGGACCGTCGATGCTATTAATGTTCCTTAATTCCGGGCGTCGCAAACTCCGAAGTTTAGACACTAATATAAGTGATACTGTTGTACAGAAAATAATGATATATAAACAGCGGGAACTTAGCTGGTGCTGGAGTGTAATTGATGTGGACAGATCAGGTACAGTGCGGAGTTGCGGACGAGGACGGGGAGCAGTGAGAAACTGTTTGATGACCTGCGGTTCATTTTTCCGCTCATACAGCTGTGTGCGGCGCATTTGATACTCCCTAAGTATGCCCGTTTTTGTTGTGGGTGTGACTGTCTTTGACTTCCCTTGTAGCTCAGCTGTCTCAACCAGAGGTTGACAACAGTCGAGTTGCGGGTTCGAGACCCACAGAGGTCAGATGGAATGCATATTGCTGATGATGATGTAGCAGCAGGACAATTCTTTTCCAGGCGTGTTCTGACTGTCTATCAGAGTCGAAATGCGATCAAGTTCCACATATACCTTTGAAATCTCCCTATTACTCCTCGGTTATAAAATACTGACACAATCACCCATGATTTTCACATGCTTGGACGTGCCATAATGCTAATGACTGGAGGTCAAAAGTTGTTTTCACATCTGCTCGTGGACCATATTGTGTAAAACACGTGGTATGTTGAGTGAGCGCAGTGCCATGTTAAAGGAATCTGAGATGAAAAGTAAAATTCTGAAAATGCACGACTGTTCCTGTAAGTCGTAAATGGGGACGTACCACTGTCTGACGTGTTCACTGACATGATTTTGAGGCTAACGACATCATAAACTCGACAACTCTACATAAGGATTCGGTTGACAATAGATCCCTCGTTAAATATTTGAATCTTGACGTCGTACGTGCGAACGCGACACACAACAGAATTCAGACTAGCCTTTTGCATGACGCATGAAATGTAGCACAACAAGTCCCTCTTTCTGCAAGTATCATGTCAAGCAAAAAATGATCATCCAGGAGTTATCAGTGCTTTTATTTGATGAGTTTCTACCCTGCATAACACAAATTGTCTCCTCCAGACCATCACTTATCTGGCCACATGATCTCTACCCAAGAGACCCTAGCAACAGGGAGAGGTCTGCCGTTCCGTAAACTGAAATCAATTGTTTATCCGTTGCTATTCATATAGCGCCACAACAAAATAACCAAGCGAGGTCGTGTGCCATCAGTCCAAAAGATGCTTAACTTAGTTGAGCAACCTTTAACATGCGAACACATCTCCGAGAAAATATTGGGCCCAGTAAAATGATGCAAAAATAAAACGACTGCAGCCCATCACATCGACAAGATCGCATCTTACGTGTTTGTCTTAGACACAGGCGGTGTGATGGTTCACCTCACATTGTCTATAAGACTTCAACTATTTCTTCGCCGGCTCGCAGCCTTACGGATAACAAGCTTGCTTTATAATCTGAAGGCGCCGGTTCGGACCTGTGTAGGGACCGGACAATCCACGTAGTATGCTTAACACACGTGTGACTTTTGGTGGTTGCGCGATACCAAGGTGTCGGTATTGCGTACCGATGAGGTACTTAAAGACAGATTTGGTTGAATGGGAAACCAAGCAGTTGGACAGTAACAACCACCTGTTGAATCTTGGCTGCTGAGTCGAATGTGAAGAGTTGTTCACCATATTAATGAACGACCATCAGCCACACCTTTTTGTGCCACAAAAAGCGATAGTTGACCATCGAGAACGTCCACGATAACGTCTTCAAAACAGCTGACTGTGGCTTTAGATGTGCTTTGGTAGTTTAAAACGATTGTGTAACTTCTGATCACAATTGTATTTGCCTTTATATATCTACCAATATTGCATGTTGCTGACAGACAGGGGTGTATGAAACGATTACCTCATCTCACAGCCTACACTTTCTGATGTTACGTTGGACACCTGATTGTGACAAGTTTACTGCACTGCGGATTTAATACATACCCTTGCTACAGGAAGCCAATTTAGAAAAGTCATACGACGAAAACAAGGCAGTGTTGAAGATCGGCACGTTCATTTTACATTAGACGAGGTCAAGATATTTACAGTACTACGGGTTACAGTGCCCAAAGGAGTTTAATAAATCTCATTTCCTGACGGCTCATCCTTCGCTTCCTTTGCTCCTATTGTTATGCTTGCCATCTAACAATCACTTCCCTTTACATATTATCCTGTTCACATCGGACTGTTATCTATACTTTTCGTTCCAGATAATCCATCCTTAACCCCCAAAGCTTAGTGGTTTCTTTTGGTTGTCTTTGCTTCAACACCCCATGCGTATCGAAATATTGCAACTATTCTTTTCCATAAAAGCTGACCCTACAAGGTGGGCACATCTATTTCTCGCACAGTTGAGCATCGACATAATTTTGACCAAACTGACAAGACTACATTATAAGCCTACCTTATTTCGATGCGGAGATGTTCGGTGACACTGAGACTTATCGAGTAAATAGTTTTCGTTGAGCTGAACACATTGCAGGCATGCGTAATGAGGGCTATCACTTTCCAAGTGGCAAACATCAAGAGGTTGAAGCACCACCTGAACAAACACAACACATAAATCATTCAACGTGTGATAGCTCCTTGTTGATGTTAAGCAACCTGCTCAGAATAGTTGAATGGCCATAACCTGAGTTGATTGATTTAAGACCAGAACTGTCACAACGTGAATGGTGCGTGCGTGTGCGCTTACTTCCGAGTGCATTCCACCTTTATGTGAGCATAAAGAATGAAGAGGTTGTACGTCCACCAACACAAACAGCAGAGCAATAACCAGTCTTGAATTTGATGTCGTATAATCTCACTTTTCGGTGAATGTTAGCGTCCAAAGAAGAGATTGCATAGCACGGGGGCAGCCACACATTTTACTATGAGTATGTCGTGTTGTGAGTCGACCACTCAGTAGCATCTATTCTAAATTGCTTGTAACATCTTCACTGACTACTGTACTCTCAATTGCAGACTACGTGTAGTTTAGCCATAGAATGCGTGCTCTCCTGTTGGAATATTCTTTGGTAAACATAGGGCAGATGCAACACAACTGAACATGTAATATTCCAGCATATATCGGTTAATCAATGGAGTAATGGTATTTAACGGGTAGAAAAGTGAATACTTAGCAAATCGCGTAGGATGGCGAGAATCAGGACCAAAACATGGTGAAGTGACAACAGAGGGAGAAAATGAAAGTTGTTTTGTCGGACTAGCCAGTGTGTTTACACAGTGGCATGCAGAAGGAAGCCAACCTCAGTTGTGCAGGTTAGTCCAGGTTGTGTAACTTTCGTCCAGTTATATCTCCTGCCGATGCATATAGAATATATCTCGAGGTGTAGGTGGGTTTGTGCAACCTCCCGGCGTATTTCAAACACAGATAAAGTGTGAGCGGAAGCTATGTAATTGGGAAGGGAGTTCCATGTGTGGCACACACGACGAAAGTAAAAGTTTCATCGACATTCTGGCTGACTGTATGGGTTGTAAGTTGAAAGGGTATGTCTATCACCGCCTCTCATATTTGGGACCTCATGCATCTGAATCACAGTGAAGCAGCTGTGAGAGAGGAAACTTCTCGATCAGTGGTGTGAGACGAGATTGTACACCAGTTTGAATAGCACAGCATAATGCATAATCGCTGTCATTCGTTAACCAACATAGCGCCAACACGACGTCACGTGATCCAGATTATGGGGAGTCTGCCAACGCTTCCTACAATCTTCTAAAGCCTTGGAAAGGAAAAACAATGTTTGGCAGACGAGATGTGCATATACTGCTGGCTTTAAATTGAAAGTTACCGCGTTTGCCGAGAAATCTACTATTTGCATGGCTGCATGCCATTTCACGGTGAATGAAAAGCAAGTGAGTGAATGCCGAAAGGAAAAATCCGAATTCTCACTAATGCCTGTAGGCAAGGGGGCAGCACGCGGTAGAAAAACCATGTTTCCTGCGCTGGAGGAAACCTTAGTGCAGTGGGTTATGGAGTCATGGCACAGCGGGTTAATTGTTACCCGAGCGAACATTCGGATCAGGGCGCTCACAATGTTAAATAGTCCGGAATTCCAGCCATCAAAATCGGTGAATTTTGTCACTTCTTCCGGATGGTGCAATCATTTTGTGAACCGATTCGTGATGTGTCTACGGACCCGCACAAAACTAGCCCATAAACTGCTAAAGGAATTTGATAGTAAACTTGAATCTTTTCCTAGGTTCGTGATTCAGCTAAGAAAGCACTACAACTTTGAACTGTCCCAAATGGGAGATATGGAAGAGACGCCGGTGTGTTTTGATATGTCTTCAAATATCACAATGGAGCAAAAAAGTGCTAACACAGTTCATGTAACAACGAGGAAACATGGGAAGACACGGTTCATATTTGTGTTGGGGTGTATCGCAGATGGTTCCCGTCTACTACCTTTCATTATTTTTAAACGTAAGACGCTACCTAAAGGAGCAAAGGTCTCAAGCGCAGGTTAATGCAGGCTCACGCGAAAGGATGTATGGAGGAGAGTGGCACTATAGACTGATTGAACACAGTTTTGGGAAAGCAAAGCAGTACCCTTTTAAAAAGAAACAATCTATGCTGTTTTGGGATTCATTTAGGGCACATCAAACTAAGAACGTGGAGAAATTATGCTGTGAACTGAAGTTGTCCGTTGCTTTAATTCCCGGTGGATTTACATCAATCTTGCAGCCACTGGTTTTCTGTCTCAATAACCCCTTTAAATATAGATTTCGGGCCAGGTGGATTGAATGAATGGTGTCGTCTGCTTATGCGTTGAGGAAACGTAGCAATGGAAAATAAGGTTAACATTGTTACAGTTGCAGCCTCGGTGCAAGAAGCGTGGCTGGATATTCCATCAGCAGTTCTCGTATGAACATTCAAAAAGTGTTGCATGAGTAACGATAAGTTTGAAGTGAGGATGAGGCCATTTTTGTGGTATACGACAATAACGAGTGCAGTGAAATTGAAGATGACCATATTCACCCTTAAATGCTAATGACAGATAAGCGGTACCAAAACAGTTTTATGGATTCTAGTTTCAAATGATTCGAGTAATTGTACCACATTGTACAGCTTCTGGATTTGTGAGCCTATAGAATCTATCGTACATCCTCTTCTGTCATGTCATTTTCCAATCTTTTTTGTTTGTGATCTTGCTCGATTCTGTATAATCTGTATGTTTCTGCTACTGTCATTCTTTTCACGAAGTCAAATGTGCAATCTAGTGAGAATTTTCGACACAAACATAAAGACATATACGTAAAGGCACTTCAAATCCTTGCTTGACAACCGTCTGTCATTTGTAAGTGTTGCTAAAGCAAGATAGGGGTGTAGTTGTGCAGTGAATTGTTGGATGGCTTTTGTATGTGACTTTTTCAAATTGCGCATAATTTTGTACAAGCCAACCTCACCACAGACATGGAAAACTGTCCAAATTTCTTCGGCTTAGACAAGGTAATATACGGCACTTTGTTGCTCTTCGCTGCGGAGTCTCGGGCGCTGCTAAATTTTGCTTTTACCAGGGCTGCAAAGCTTGGATTGCAAATACCACATGATACCGCACGTAAGTGTTAAGAACCTGCAAACAAAAAGGGGAATCAAACAGCGCAAATGCGCTTCGCGGCATGCCAGGGTTTGATTTCTTGTCCTTGACGTCTTCTCAGATGGTTCTAAGCATCCTAAAAATGCCTATTTTAATATCCCAGGGTAGCGCTCTTTGATGCCTGCTTGTAGCAAATGACCTCCACGCTTGTATATAATGTTCGGCTGGTGAGGAATGTTGACCACCTTAAATTTAGATGAATTAAACTGGATCAAATTTTAGAACGACCATCCGTACGCTCCACCCAGGTCTCGCTGAAGTGCATTTTGATCTCCGTGATCGACAATCGTCCGCCATATCTTAAAGTCAACAGCCAATAACAAGAAATCCGAGGCAGTCAAGCGCGTACCTTCCTTTTATGAACACGAGGAATAGACGTGACCCCAAAACTGCTCTTGTGGAATGATATTAGACATGAATTGTATTTGATAGCGCATTTCGAACTCTAAACTGCTGTTGTCGATTCTACAGAAAAGATTATCCATAGATACATAGGTGCTCACATAACTTCCGTTATTATTTGGCTTGCTTTTAAGGATGAGTACGTGAGAGCACGTGTCTGAGCACAGATGTCCATTTTCAAGTCAAGTTGTGGCGCAAATTAACAATCATCTCGTGAGAACAGTATCGGGTTTCTTGTGATAACTCCGCTGACAGAGGAGTACGCAGTACAGCCAGACAACCTTACCGCGTTGACATTTGGTTGGTTGGCATTTATCCCATTCTATCAAATGAATCGATGGTTTCGTTTCAGAGGATGCTTGGTTTTCCACTGGAAAGCCTTATTCGTAACAATGACGACACGTTAGTTTAAAAACACAGCAAGACGGCGAATGAAACTCACCGCTATATTACGTCAATTTCCCTTATCTTTCAGGATAATGACATGTGACCGTGAGGCACAAGTCATCCACGGCGAAGCGTTCCTTCTATTCATTATCACGCTGACGACCCAAATGATCAGTCGCAAATGCAACATGGGTTCATATATTTGCATAACAAGTTACACTGTAAAAGTGGTTTTTCCCTATTTACCTGTCAGTTAGGTCCGTAAAGGTAGGCCATAGGACTCCTGCTCCCACACGGGGACCACGGTATTCATGTGCTGTATCGTCTACAGTTCCATCCACACACACACTGTATACAAAGTTACCTCTAAAGAATAAGACCCAGAGGTATGTGGATACGAACCACGTTTCATCAAAAGAGACAGCGTGCACTCATTCCACATGCCTAGCATTCCTCGTTAATTGCTGAATCCCGTTTCCAGGAAGTAAGTGACGGCACCCTAGCATGTCCCGCACTGGATGGAACCAATTTCGGAGCCTGGCAGTCTCCAGCATAATACACTCTGTCTCCTTGAGCCAGTAAAATCGACATGCATATCGGCCCTTAATATTGGACCACGTGACAACGCCTGGCTTACCAGACCAGCTTGGTTGCGGTACACACAATTGCATGTCCTACTACAACATGAAGTTGACGTCGATATGCTAGGTAAAAGCGGCACGTGTCGTTTCCCTAACTGGTGTTTTCGTTCCTGACACGGCCTTCCTCATGCGACCACGTAATTGGCGCCGATCAGGTACCATTATTCCCAGCACCAAAAACTAATATCAGTTCGTGATATACCCAACTTGATCATATACTGATAATGTAGCCCTGGTTTGCAAACTTTGCGCTTCCCTGCGCTAGGCTGGCCAAGTAGCAACTGCCTGGGTGTACACGACGAAACCATAATGAGAACTGTCCGATTAACCTCAGATGCCGCGGAAACAGTATGCCGTTCACTGCATAGATACAACGGTGGCGGAGCACTTCAGTGTCTGTATCTCTGTCGCACCAACCGACGTTCGACTTGAGCACCGTTGATGAAATAGCTCCAACTACCTGATGACCTTCCATATAGCGTCCAGCATTCACTGTAGTAGAGAAGACCAAATACCATCAGTTTCGTCCCATTGGTCTGCTAACGATTCCACAACACACGATTTCCAAGCTTGATAAATGCTACAACTGCCTTTGTTGCATAGGTCGGCAGCTCGCTCGTCATCGGTAGGTCCGCTGTAGTTTCAAACTTCGATGTGGTCCCCGAAACCTGATCAGTAATCTGGTTCTGCGGAAAGATCACTGACTTCATTTCTGGTGAAGGCTGGAAAAGTCAAGCAGTCCGAGCTTGGCCGCTGTTGAAGCGGCAGTTATCGTCATGTGCTGCAACTCATCCTCGCTGTGGGCAGACAACGGGCAGTTGTCCCCAAACAGCAACGCACGGATGGTTGTCTCACACACCAAACTTCTAGCCTAGCAACGATAATTGTTCAGCAACCCACCATCAATACGATGTTCCACACGGACACCGTAATCACTAGCGTTAAACACATGTCATTGCGTTTACGTAAATGTTAATTAGGGCTGGGGCAATGACACAGTTTTACTTCCAAGCGGAGACGAAATCAAAATCCCCTACGTTTGTCCATTTAGCAGTACCCTCGTCCGCATACCACTGCAGAGACATGCAATTGGAGTTACAACATTTCCCGAACAACCAAACTTACCCAACACCAGTCAAACTGCATCGCGGTTCACTGGGCCAAAGGCCGTAGTGAAGTCAACTAACAGCCAGTGCAACAGCTCGAGTCTCTCACGGCCTTATCCTTGCGAAGGACAAGCCGCGAACATCATTTCTATGATGCCTCGGTCAGAATGGAATCTACATTGCCCTTTATTCATGTGCGCTCCGACGATCCGAGGGACGACACGGTTGAGCAGAGTCAGACCTATCGCTTTCCATACACCACTTAGCAATTTGATGTCATGATAATGGCTGGCACAGCGCTTGCTAATTTGACATTGTCTGTTGGTAGTACAAGGGCATCCTTCACCTCATATGAAACTACTTCTTCTTAGCGCACGCCTTGTACCAAGTACTGCAGCACAAGTCTCAACGCTGGTCCGCCGTGTTTCCATACTTCCGGCGGTATTCCGTACTCTGTGGGCCGCTCAGCGTTTCCCAGCTGAGCATGTGCTCACAGCGTCCATGGAGTATCTGCATGTCAGCAAGACCATTCCTCCCCTCTTGCTGTTGCAACCCAAGGTGTGTTTTTCAGTCAATCTATGAACAGTTACTAAAGTGATGGACGAAGTGTTTTCGCCATGTGTGTCATGTCTGCCTTAATTGTGCCCACAACACTAAAATTAGCATCCAACAGGGTCTTCAGCGCATGTAATGTAAATCCATTCACTGCATTCAAGTAGTCATAAGACTCCTTATGTTGGCGGCAACCAGGAGCTATATAATAGTTCCGGCGAAAAAGATTTAGATGTTTTGGTCTATGCCGACCTTAAATGTTTAAAGAGGTTGAAGCGGCATAAAGAAGGGGCAACCAAAACGTGAGCCTCCTGAAGCGTTCCTCCAGGTGTTTAGACCCGTCATACTTTCCACAGCTTATAGACCCATAAATACGTCCACGTGTGAAATACGCAATCCCAGACCAACAGCTATGGCTAAGGAAATACCACACCACCATGGAGATAACCCAATGCCATGCAACCAAGAATATCTAGTTCTGTAACATCTACAGTATGAGCAAAAGCTCTGAGAGTTCGGGAACTTCAACGGACAATGAACAATGCATTTATACGGTTAAAAGCCATGCTTTTCATGTCCAGCTGCACGGATTTGTGGAGTTATCGAAACAGAAAAAGCCAGGGGTTAATTACGTTTAAAAGTGAGACTTAACTTTCTTTTCTCGTAATTTCACAGAACAAATATATACCAGCAAATAAATCCAAAGTATAATCCAGGAGTGGGATGCCAAATTGGTACTAGGTAACAAAGTGTAGGCGAGTAAGTGAGCCACCCAAAGTTTTTTTAAATATCGGTGCAGTATTGACCGATTCTGGAAGAGCACTCCACGTGTGACACACGCGGACGGAAAAGTAATTTTGCTGCTATCCAGGTGGTTGTATTGTGTTGCCAGTTTTAGTGAGTGACCTGTCAAGTTGGTATTACTGTTGCGTTGCAATAAAAAGCGGCACACATGATGTGGTTCGTACAGAATTAAGCACACCATTATCAATTTACCTCGTAAGCGGCGGTAATGTCCGCTGTACACCCCCAATTTACCAGAATGAATTGTCTGATATAGAGAGTTTTGAAGTTAATGGTAATAGTATGGTATATGCTCTTTTACCCTGCATTCGGCACTATTGATAACATACGAAAGGTAAACCGTCTATGTTGATTATCCTGCAAATGAAATACTAGTGCATAGATTCCCAACTTTTATAGTCTCTATCACGACACAAACTTTAGCAGCTGACGAGCAATGGCCCTATCAAAGTGAGTTCCAGTCTGAAGTAATATTGTCCCAAGAAACCTTGCAAGTCGGGATAAATATCTCTGTGCTTTGCGATACAAAAGAACATGCATTCATGTGATATGCTTACAGGGAAAACTGATCTTGTTCATGGTGCAAGTTAAAACATTTTTATAATACTTGCATATTTTTTCCGTCCAGTGCCAAAACTTTTAGATATTTTGAAGAGGAAGAGAGCAGAGCCTTCAATCAGTAGAAGCTGCGCTCCACAAGTGTGAATGCATATTACTGAATACCATACGAAAATTTTGACCAACTTCTGCCGCACAGTATAAGACATGAAGGACTGCCTCAGTGGCCGGAGGATTCTTCCATTTGTTTTCAGTACGATGGAAACATGCCTCCAGTTATTTAATCATATTGTGTGCCTAAATAAGCTAGAATGTTCACATGCTTGCGGTTGTTCAATTAACTCGACACAAGTGAGCGCGACCTCAGAGTTGTAATTGCATACACGTTTCCATCCGTTATTACTGGACTTAATAGGATTGTATGGTAATAAACAGATGGCAAAGATCATTAGCCGATCGGAAATATCACGAAAATAAGGGAGAGAGAAACCAAAGGGCGCACCGCAGACCAAACTCTGCAAACCATCTCGAGACACACCAAAAAGCAGAGGATGGTTCACCAGTAATAAACACTATGTGGCCCGCTGGAAACGTAATGGTGTACAGTGCCATTTTCCAGATAAGCCATTATTTGTGCCGCCATGTTTAAGCCCAGTTCGAGCATGGCAACTCCGATTAAGCAATTCCAGAACATTAGAAAGAATTCTTTTCGGTCAGAATGTGACGATTGGTAACGAAGTTACGATTGCAAATCGGCGAAAAAGACTCTGCAGTTTGAACGCAATTAGTGCATGGATGTAGCGACGAACAAGAGGACATTGCGTGACGCGTTGTAGCATGGAAATGTCCGCTATACATGCGCGCACACGTGCTAGACTGACAAACTATTGTTTGATAGCAATAAAGATAGTGCTTTTCCACCGCATCGTGCTGGCTACTCTATAACTAGCCTAGTGTTCTGGTGTAGATTCAACCATAGGAGAAGTAAATAAAGTGCTTTTAGTCTACCATGAGGTTTTTACTTGCCGGTAGAGTTATTAGCGTCCCGCTGTACTTCACTGTTCTCAAGTTACTTAGCTCACATGCTTAGACGCGTTATAAAGGTGATACCGTCGCTACATTTTCCTTTTCGTTAGGATCTGTTAGAAATCGTGCTGCTAAATTAGAAAAGCATTGTTTGCCCATGGTTGTCGCACCTTTCTTTATCTCATATTTGCGGACATGCACAAACGACTGACAGGGTGTTTGCGTTCAGCACAGGGTGGAATTAGATACACAAAAATTAACCAGTCAAAGTGCGACGGGAAAGCAAAATGGACGCTTTCTAATCATTAGTTAGCACGTGTTCACACACCACGGCGTCTCGGGACATATAGAGGACTGGTAGGCTTATTTGTTCTACACGTTTCCTACTAAGATCTCCAATGTTTCGAATGGATCGCCTGCACTGTAGAAGAAACTATCCTTTAGGCCAATGCGCATTTTACTGCCCTCGCGATATGCTACGTGTGATAGAGCTCGATAAATATTGGAACTTTTCTTATATGGATTTCAATGATTCGTATCCGCTGCAAGTTTTGAATGGGCGATCGCAATGTATTCACTGATGAGTAAGCATAAATGTAAATAGCAGGACCCACAGAAATACTCATGACAAAAATCAAACTAGTGTAACAACTCCACCAAGTGACAACTCGGTAGATTCCATAAACACCGAATTCGTTTCATAAGTAAAATAAATATCTAGTTATATCCTGTTATATTACAGCAGCTGGTATAGATAGTTGGCCGTTTGTATTTTTGCTAATACATTAGTTAAGTGGGAAGCTGCACAAATGCGTGTGCTTTACTTCATACAGACAGTTTTCTTTCAAGGTTCAAACTCACATTTAGCATCGGAATTAAAGAGTTCGTGCCAACTTTGTGTTCTAAAATGGAAATATGACACGAGGCAACCTGAATCTAATCAGATACACTTCTGTTTTCTGCAAGTACCGCGAGCAAGACCTTTATGTTTTGCATTTAGTGAGCGTATTCCAGAAGTTACAGGAATCATGTTTATTTCGTCTAGTATTTACATGGTATAGACGGATGCTTTTGTGTCGACAGCTAAGAACTTTTATGCTGACAATGATAAATACCCTTCTTCCATACTCAAAAAAATACTTAGTCGGTACAAACAGCAGATGGGTTAAAATTTGATTAATATTTCTTGATCCAACAAAAGATTGTTGCTAGTAGCTGATACGTAAAATTAACTCAAAAGCGAGTTTTTACTTCCAGCCAAATGCAGATTCATTCATATACTCGCTTTGACTTTCCAGCATCATTTGGGCAAAAGTGTATGACCCGGTTCATAAAAATGGAGAAAAATCTCAATTCAAAAGTTTATATCAAGTAGCAGTTCTACTCCCCTTGATACCGCAAAAAATATGCGCTTCTTCAGGTAATGTTTCTCTAAGCGTTTCTTACTTAAACAAGCTTCTGAACTGACAGTGGTGAATGAAGCAAACTACGGTTGACAGATTGGTTGCCACTGGGCTGCCATTAGAATCAGCTTAGACGCAATCTACAGACTAACGTACATAAACCACCCAACATGTGTTCCAACTCTGCACAGCACTACACTGAGTTATTTGTGAATAAACCTGTCACGGTGCAAATGCAGACAGACCTTTCATTGCTGCGCCTAGCAGCCTGTTGCTTCTCAGCTGCACATATGACCCACTTTGTACATGGTTTGTGTTGACTACAATCACGACCTCCATCGCTGGTCCGTGCTTTTAGTTATAACACACCATTTGTGCTCATAGTAACTATTCTCATGTCGTGCACCCCTCCTCCTACTTTACAAGTTCCTGATGGTATGCGAATCTGGAGTCCTGGCAGGCCACGTCGTATCGAAATTACTAAGGTACTTTACGCCGAAGTCATAAACAATGCCCTTGGTATAGATGGAGTCGGCTGAATTCACGGTCTAACGTATTGCTAAGTGCACACATATAGAACATGTTGACTGCAGCGAACACCAGAGGCTACCAGCCAAACGTACTGGTTATAGGCTCAACACACCGAACAAATCTTGGCGCGCGAATCTGGGACGGGAATATAAATTACTTTTGGGGGAACTATTTTCTCCACACTATAATGAGGCCAGTTGATTAGTGTCCTAGCTTACGGCCTCAGTGACAATATGAGGTAATGTAAGTGATTCCGAAACAACATCCTTTGTAGACTTGGTACTTCAAACATACCGGTAGGGTATTAGGTATATTTCTAACCAGAAACCATCCGTTGTCCTTTCCACTGCCAGTCAAACCTTACTAGATCTGATTACAGAAAAAGCACTCCACTTTGTTTATTCCTTTGTTTTCCTGTTTCAAACATCATGATCTAACAATTACTGCTTCAAGCAGATTGAAGTTGGTCCAGCTGACCAAATAATACTGCGCTTCTCTGGTCCACAACAAATTGTGGGTAAGAAACCTGGAGGATTGTCTGGTACAAAGCGTTTCTCGTCACAAAGTGTTCGAATTTGCTGATATGCATCTATTTTAGGCTAGGACAATTAGCTCGTAAACCAGTTATCAGTTTACCCATTTTTGAGAGTGATTGATCGTTTCAAACTCACAGAGGTCAATCCAAGTACCGTGGATGATGGGATTTCAACCTACTTGTGTATGCAGCTGCTAATCTTATTGTTCACGCTTATTTTTCCAGTTCGTTGTATCACGTTTGATGGCAGAATTACCGATTAGCCGCTATATCGATCAGAAAACCGTTTTAAATTCTCATAAAGGGAACTGCTGTTGTAGGGTGTGGTACAAAACGCCTCTGTGAAAGGGATTGCGAAACGTTGCAGCACTTCGACACTATGTGAGCAAGAGCAGTCCTGCTGAGACACGTTGGCATAAACTTCGACGAACAGTGTGAGGTTCTTAGTCGCTACATTGAGTAAACATCGTGCCCATTGCCGCATTCAATGAAACGCATTCTGCTTGCGAAATACTTTGAGAGCCTGTAATGACGCAGTCTATTGGATGAGTTATTTTGAAGCGCTTTGTTTGAATGAATTCAGACACACCATCTCACCCAGTGACTATACTTCAGGTCCCAGTAATCAATTTGACTACGTTTCACGTTAATTCGAATCGCGGTCCACATTTAATTACGCTTCACAATCCATTCGCCTAACGAGTGCATTACAATAACACCTCGCAGTGGTCCGTAGCCATTGTGAAAGGCGTTGCGCACCTCAACTCCGTGGCAGAGTTACGTGTTCCGGCAGACATCCAAAATGGAATTTGATTTCTTTTGCCGGCTAACTCTACCTGATGAGACGCAATAAGTTCGAAACCAGTCACGAAGTGTAATGAATCTGCACCGGTAATGACTAAATACCTATCTGCTGAAGTTAACGAAACTGTTGTTCTTGGCCAAGAGAAACGATTCGCTTCAGACGGGATCAACGAGATTGCGTTTAGCAATCTGGAAAGATCATGAGGAACTTAGTGTAGGCGCACTTCACAACAGCCACCTCAGAACGCTTAAGCACTACAGTGATTTCAGTTACCTTGAAGGAACATGCAGTGCTATGGCATTAAATACAACATATTACAACTCTTGGGGCTTGCAAGTCAACAAAGTGCAGAACCATAAGCGTTATTAGCTCGTATTCTAAAGAAATGTGGTCTACGAGGTATATTTCCAAGCAGTAGCTAAAAGCCCATTAGTGATCTATGGAAACTTCCGTCAAGTGCACGATGTTGGCACGAAAATATGCTAAACACTAGTTCAAGCCGGTGACCGTTACGAGAACGCTTCATGCATAAGAACCTGTGCGCAATCCGCAAGGATATTGGTCATTCGCACAATAGGAGCTCATCATTTTGGCTCCTGAGAGACTGTATTCTGCTACCTAAGGCGCAAACAAGGCACTGGCTGCACGTCGGTCATGGATCGTCCCACAACACCTGTAATTCAAACAGCATAAAAATGATGTAATAGTTGGTGAGGATAATTTTAAGTATTAAATCTTACGTTCTTATTCGAGTTGGAGATTTTGGAGATCCATGTGTACTCCTCTGTACCACTGCAGATGAGCCACCAAAAATCGATAGAACATTAATCATAATAGCATCAGGTAGTTACAACAAATATATTGCAATGCCTTCTCAAGCATGTCACCAACAGAAACTAATTGAAGATACTCTGTCATGTGGAGCGTTAAACGAAGTAAATGTCGCATTTATTACAGTGCTTTCGCACGATGGAACAAAGCAAATGTAAATTTGTGCTAGTGAACAATTTGGTTAGAAACTAAATTCAGTTATAAGTTGGGTCAAGTTGATGCGTAAATCAGTCTTCCTTGTTATCCCAGCAAATCGCAAGAGGACCGATTCACATAGGCACTGAAACCCTGAGAAAAGCCCTCCACATAAAAATTATTTGCACAACACTTTTGGCTCTGGTTTACTTGTGATGTGAGGTTTAGGAAATTTGATATTCCATTTAACCCTTGGTGGCATTTTACGAAGACATGTTCGGATCAGCTGATAATTTTATGGCAGGTAGTTAAGTAGTGGGCAATTTATATTCTCTGCAAACAGAAAACGATTAAACACAGTAATTAGTTAATTAGTCATGGTAGAACTAGATGAAAGCTGCATAAAAAGTTCATAGATTTAGTGTTTATTGATTGTACTGAAACAGGATCGCCTGATTTGGTGATACTTCAGGACTTCCAGGGCAACTGGTGTTCGTGCAACATGGACAATTGTGCCACACTGGCTACCTCATCATTCTGATACACATTCTATTATTCCTTACGCCATGTTAGAGACAAACTACATTTAAAACTAGCCATCACTCTATTTGCTATCAGAAGTGCTCGATCCGAATTGTGATCTCTGCAAAAAATATCCTCAACACAGCAGGGCGCAAGGAGCCAACAAATTATCCGATGTGGTGAAGCACATGAAACTGACATGGTAACAATCCCAAGTAATTTCTTCAAACTTGATAAACAGGGCGTCTAGGAAATGTGTTTATTTTTCCAAGTTGTTCGGTTGAATGACATTGCATGTGAATTATCTCTAAGTAAGACCATAAGGATAACAGCACACATGTCTGGGCGCATTTTCTTCTGTTGTTATACATTTATCTGAGTGACTGGACTTGCACCTGTTTACACAACATGGATGGCAACAAACGGGTTTTTAGCGACCCATTACCGTTTCAATTTTTGCGATATGCTCGAGAACAGTTTGAATTCACTCACCAAGGGTTTCAGTCCAAACAAAATAGTCCGACCGAAATATCGCGCCACCAAATCAATTGGCGCCAATTTTATTTGCAACGGCACTTGAAATGTTTACTTTTCTGTTTCTATGTGATACCCAACTTAACGATTGGCAGTGATGTAAAGTGAAATAAAAGTGGCTAACACAGACATAAACACAGTCACAAAAATTATGGGTACTTTGCAAATTGGTTTAAACTGTAACACTTTAAACTGCCAACATGATTGTAGTATTGGAATATTGATGATTACATGTAGGTTAAATCCTACTGTCCATGTGAATTTCAAGCGGTACTATCGACGAGTACATTGCTGCAGGAATCTTTAGCTCATTCAGTTGGGAGCGTCGTTAGAAGTGGCTTCAGGGATGAAATCCGGTTACCAGACAACCATTTAGTATTTCGACTGGTTCATATGGTTTGCAAAGCGATATTGGTATTCCACATATTCAGCTATTGCAACTGCATTTTAATTCGCTCGAGAAATGTTTTTTGCTCTTTTTAAAGTACTAGTGCCCCTGAGTATACGTAACATAAAACGGTTGCCTGAAAGTTCCTTTATGTTTTATGATTTTCTGGTGGACATATTAATTGCGCCACATACCTGCTTTAAATTTGCACGATAGCTTGTATGTTGTAGATGTAAGCGGTTTTTCATGGGTAATCAACTTCATGTCTCATGTCTCATTGTGTATCATCTATTGGGAGTGAGAGCTTACTCCACAAAATGCAGAGAATTAGCGCATAGGGTGCCAACGCCAGTCTTCATTGTTCTATGCATTGCCTGTTTTTATGCGTGCATAAATGCACATTCTAGTTGTCTTATTGACAGAGAACCAGGTCTTGATGTCATATGTACTCCAGCATGTATAGAAAACGGTTCACCCCTTCCCCACCATAGTTTGTGCGAATTAGGTGCAATGATGTTTCCTAGCTAAAATGGATCACGCCTTGTCCATACATTCACTAACTTACCTCGAGCGTTACATCATAGATGTGGCAAAATACTATGCGTCTTACAACCCTATTTCAGGGAATTACCTGGTACTTACATAAGCATTAGCAACGGATATTACAGTAGGCTTCAAACTGATATCCGGATTTTGCCTGTCATAAAATTCCGTAACAATTTCAATTTTTTATGCGACTGCGAAGAATCTTACTAAAATATTCAATATCCTCGGTCACACCCAATTTCATTTTTCGTCGGCACTAGCTTGTTTTGTGTACCTCTGGCCGCTGCAATCTTGGACAGGAATTGCTGTGGAGTTTGCCATTCAGAGCATGTTTGTGTTGCAAGATATAACAGTTCACCAATGTCGGTCCCTAGTACCCTATCTATTCAATTTTGCTGTTTTCAGCGACTGTTCGCACTTTCTTAACTTGGTCGAAAACGCTGCCTAGTAACTCATTTCGCTTACTAAAATACCTGATGCATGATCTCTTCTACCGTTTCCCCCATGCATTGAACTTGGGTTAAGTTTTATTCGCGGCATTGCTCATCATCAGACTTTCTGAGGCGAGTTTAGATAGAGAGCACGGTTCCACCACAGCTCACCTTATCTAGATTATCCTACATGATTGGCGGCATCCGGTTCCCAATTTTGCCTGTCATTGTGGCCTCCAAGGGGACAGCCACAGGACACCATGGGTGGATTGCGCTGAACCACCCACAGCTCCATCCACGCACACCCATATCAAGTGTAAACCTGAAGGAATAAGACCGGGAGCCATCTTCTATCAACGAAGCCGGCCAACACCCCTTCAACATGCACATCAGCAGCATTTCTGTCTATGTAGAGAACCACGCGTACCAGTTGTACACAAGACGTTGGCGGGGTGGTAGTCCGCTCCACACTGGATGGAACCACTCTTTGAGCCTAGCAATACCACGAGGACCGTGCATCCAGCTCCCTCCAGCAAAGGTTTACAGTTTCCTGGAGCCAGTAACCTAGTTGAAGTTGTTAAAAAGTGAGGCACTTTGTCAACATTTACATTAAGCGCAACCACACCGGAGATATCAAACAAACAACATAAAATTTGATGGAAAGCAAACATGCAAAACTGAAACATAATATGGAGTAAAATAGTAGAAGTGAATAAATAAAATACAGTAAACTGACTTTTACCCACGTAACAAAATATCTAGTTTATGTGTAATGTGTTTCGCCCCAACTTCGGTGAATAAGCACGATCTATGCAACATCAACCTCAGCTTAAAACAACGCATCGATGTATGTATAGTTGTAAATTGCATTAACTGACGACATTGCGCTAATAAGGCAAACAAAGCTGGCCTGATAATTTTAACCATTGCATCGAAACATACGATGTACCTCACTGGATGTATATACCTTAGTCACTTCTTTTGCTCCCATGGATACATCATGCTTTGTATACCCTTGTGCTGCAGATCGTCAGCATGTCATCTGCTCGTTTCCTAAATTGCTGGAATTGCCATCCCTGTGGTATGTGCTGAACGGCTCTTAATGATCAGCCTCAGTCATCGTAACCAAAGCAAAGTTCTTCCTTAAAGATGTTTATATTTAAAACAGAAAAGCATTTACGACATGAATTTTTCACTTTTACTGCTCCGTACATAGGGAGAGTCATTTTGAACTATACGCTGTGTGACTGGATTGTGATGCGCAATCTCAATGTAAACCGCGAACCGCATTGAAGCCAACCTTGGGGAATTAGATGGCTATGACAGTAAATGTTGAAACGGAGGGAACTTTGTCTTATCCCGCCCGAAAATGCTGCACGCTTGACCTATATTTTACACTCTTAGAGACCTGGAAGTAATTGGCGTGGTGAGATTTAGCCAGCAGAGTTGCCATCAATGCTGACCGTCCTTGCTAGGTAAACGAATCAGCCGTCAGTCCTAGTTGTTTTAGCTAGATCTTGGATTTAACTTCCACCAGCTTTCCTGAACAAACTTTTACTTTTCTTGCCTTGATGCTGTTACTTCAAAAGTTAATGTAGCGCATATGATTGAACTGCTTAGCTCGGTAGACGCCACGCAACCGCTGATCGCCTTGTACAGAGGAACATATCTAACAGAATACGTTGTGAATCGCCAATCCTTAGAAATCGGAAGTCACCTTTCCGCATCTAGTAGAACCGTATATTTATTCATTTTGCTGAAATGTTCACTGAACCAGCGTTATTTCCGGCAGGAGATGTAAAAGAACGAAAGAAATGGTAGTAAACGAATGCAGCAAACTGGATAAAAGTCATGGGATTCACGAACCATTAACTTTTCAAAAAAGGAATAAACATTGGCCATTACTTTGAATCTAACTGTTTGTCATCAGGTGCTTGGTTCAAAGAATTCGAAAATCCAGCAGAACATTTCAATAGATTCCGCCGATTAAACAGATCACATATCAGCGTTAGCACGTCAACTGTTCTAGAAGCCTGGTCAACTCATATGTCTTCATCGTCTGCGCTCAAAATGAGATCGATAAATCAGATCAGTGGTGAGGTCTAAGTAACGTACAGTAATTCCATCTACCAGCCTCGCAACTAAGAAATTTTCTGTCAATCTACACGTTGTAATAATAAACTGTTTCTATTGTCTAGCATTTAACATCATGCGTTGACGCTTGCAGCGTGTTCAAAGCACTTTAAATGGGCAATGGTAACGTCATGCTTGTCACCTAAACTATTTTACAACACTATTAATACTTGTAAGAGAATTATATAGATCTCCTCGTTGATGACGCATGGTTTAACGGCAAAAGAGTGGCTGTTGCAGAGCAGACCCCCTGACTTATTTGTCGTGTGGAAAAGTCGTGATAGAATTCCATGGTAAATCACATGACCTTGATAATGAATCCTGTAGCCATCCTAGCTTTGTACCCTCTATTATCTAATCTGGTTTCTCGGTATCCACCCTTCGCCGAAAGCAGAGGGGAATTGGTCAACTGAACTTCAGCAGCCAGGGCAGTTATGCCCTTTCGGCTTCAGCAATATAGTGGTTGAAATGATACAAACGTCATTCATGTGTTTCTCGTGTTGATGGCTTATTAGACGGTTGGTGTTGTATCGGCAGAAAAGCTGGTGTCATTAAAAGTGTAGCCACTTCGTTTAACCTTGAAGCACCGTAGCCGTCGAGGTGAATGATCTAATACAATTCCTGAAGCGCACTTCTGGAGGGATATGTAGTCATTCGCTTTATTGCATACTTGATGAAAACATTCCAGAATACACATGATATCAGAGAGTGTAAATAGTCCACAACCGTAAAACATGTCGCTTTGAAATAAAAAGCATTCCCAGCTATAGCTGAAGATGACCCATTGAAGCCGTGTTTTCTCGGTTAATTAACCGATAGCTTATCTTTTCATTTTCTGTTTTTAAATGGCCATACACTTTGATGAGACAAAAGTAGAAAATAAATAAACGTCAAACAACCAAAGCTGGAGGTTGACTAAGCCTTTACAGGAATATGAAGAACAACTCTCTCAGCACTTCTCATAAACATAATCAACTATGTCCATTTCTTGGTAGAAAAAACATGTGCTACTTACACAAGACTGTCATAGAGGGCGACAGTAATATACCACTAATGGGTACCTGCATACAAGTCAAATCTACAGGCTTAAGTGATTTCTCTCAAATTATTTGCTGGTTGACAGCATTTGTGAAAAAGAGTTGTGTGCTTGTTGCTCTGTTTTATGTGAAAAAACATTCACGTTGTCATGAAACGAATCCTTTATTGATTATTCATTTAGTTGGTGATTTCGCGTGCCAAGCAAAATGTGATTCCCACTAGTAACTCTGTGGCTGAACGTATAGGATGTTCAACGGCGCCTCAGGTTTTACTTTTTACCCCTAAAGATTTACATCCACACGAACAAGTGTAGAACTTTTAGGGAGTGTTCGGTTTGCGACATCACCGATTACGAAGCGATCAACTAATGGCGCACTTGATTTTGCGCAAACCATCTCAGGTGTGTCGCTCTTTTCTGCAATTCCGCAATAAGACGAATTCGAGAGATCATTTACTGCAACTAGCAAAATAGAGCCGTCTGGTAGCTGGCAACAATTAGCCATCGTTTCTGGACGTCTTCAGACAGCCGAGACGAAACGCAGCACATCTGGTTTCAAATTACTTGCCGTCTAGACCGCTGTTCGCCATTTTCGAAACGTTCTTAAAGGCACTTGTTTTAGGATCTTCCCCGATCACAAACCACTTGCTAAGACCTTCCTGAACCCTTCGCCTTGACATTCTCCGCGTGAAGTCTGTCAACTGGATTCTTTCTCTCAGTTTTCGGAGAACGTCCAACACATGTCTGGCTTGGACAACGTCGTGCTGGACACGCTTTTGAGCGTAAAAACTCTGGCTCCGACGGATCCGTCGCTCGAACTGTCAGCTATGTCCGCTGCTCAGGAAGCCGACATCCTGCAAATCAACATGCTAAAGCTGGCACCTAAACCACTTCCATCGTCTACAGGTACAATAACCTGCGACGTCTCGACAGGGCCTCCAAGTCCGCTTGTCTCTATTGTTTTCGCCGAAAAGTTTCCGACACACTGCATCTGGGCATCCGCAGTTTAGTCAGGATGATTACCGACAGGTACCTCTGGTCCAACGTACAGCGCAACGTCAGACTTTGAGCAAGAAGCTGCCCTATTTGTCATCGGGCAAAAGTTCATCTACATGTTGCCGCTCCGACTGGACACCTTCCGTCAGTGTCAACTCGATTCGCTCATGTTCACCAAGACATCGCTGGACCACTACAGCCGTCCAAAGGCATGGTCTACATATTGACCATGATGGATGGCGCCACTTGTTGGCCTGAAGCTGTTCCAATTCCCGTTGTGTCTACTGTGACCATAACGCGTACATTAGTCGAGCGCTGGGTCGCTTTACATGGCTTTCCAGCCACTGTAACTACTGACCGTGGTTCGCAATTCTAATCGTCGACTTTCAAATACCTATTCAATGTTCGCGGATGTAAACGCACTCGGACAACTGCCTACCATCCTCAGGCAAACGGAATGGTGGAAGGCTTCCACCGACAGCTTTAATTCTCGCTAAGTGCCAACAATACACTTAGTTGGACAGAAGTTCTGCCAATGGTACTACTCGGCATTGGCTCAGCACTGAAAGCCGATCTCGAAACATCCAGCGCCGAAATGCTTTATGGACAATCGCTCCGACTACCAGGTGACTACTTCTCTGAAAACCCAAACATTCCTCACTACGACGCGCACTAAGCTCGGCAGCTAGGCACCAGTGTGAGCCGCAATAAAGCGACCTAAGTACGGGAACAGCATGACAAGTTTTACTTTCCAATAAACCACCACCGCCTGTTCGTTTTCATTAGCATCGATGGTCTATGCAGACAACTAGAACTAATTTACGAAGGTCCATTCAAGGTCCTACAACGTAGGGATTGCTTCCCCGTCCTCGAACGCAACGGCAAGCGCGAAACTGTCTCGCACGACCGCCTCAAAGTCGCTCAAGTTGAACCAGAGTCGAACGAGGACTCCAGCCCTAGATCCTTCAACGAATTGACCCAACCGATGGAAACGCTTGGAGACTGCAACATCACAACCAGAAATCCGGCTCCCAAGCCCTCCGACTCTGCCGAGCCTAGAAAAGTTACTAAGCCTGGTCGTCCGGTTCACTGGCCGACACGTTTTCTGGAACGTTAGCTTTGCAATTTTCTTTTTACCAGCGTTTACAGGTTTTAATTCGTTTCAAAAACTTCTGAAAACCATAAAAAATGCAAACCATTTAAAAACTCCAAAACATGACAAAATGTTTTGAAATCCAAAGAAAAACGTGGTAAACTTTTTGAAAACCGATAAGTAAGGTAGTTCCTTTGAGTATTCGCTGCCCATTCAATAAGTGTCTTTCCTGTTCGTTGCTGTCACCGCTTCTGTATGCTTGACTTTCCTCGTTTCTTTCTTTTATTTCCATGTTGCGAATCGGAGGACACTCACTCGTGGTCGAACACAAGGGATCTTAATCTACGAATGTTCTCTCTCCTTTATTTTATTGGTACCTTAAGGGAGGAAACGGATGGGATCCCGTTAGGCTTCGATCTCCTTGTTCTCCCCCAGCAGTCGCATTAGGTTTCACCGCCTGGTCTCGCAGAAGACTGACCCGAGAAGGACAGTCCTCACCTAAATCAAAGGGTCACACACGGTTCCCTTCAAAGAGGGGGCTGTGCAGTGACCTGGCGATTCCCCTATTTGTCTGTGTAAAATATTATTAATATATATCAGTTTGTACCCAGACAACTTGGGAAGCTTGCCTGATCGAATGATGAGTACGCGTGTTTGAGTCACCCAGAAGAATCGTACTTCGGGCACTTCTGGCTTTCCGCTTCGAAGAGGGTTAGCTGCGTCGCGAATGGTGACTATAACTTTCCCCTAGCTAGAACCGTTTTATGGCGCCTTTAACTAACAGGATGGCACGCTTCGACAATAAATGTCTATTTCCCCATTATATTCCTCTTGTCCGTCTTTTCCTTGAGGAGGGACGAACCTGAGTTTATAGCGACCGAACGATTCCGCTTTCGACGATGTCAGCCATGTACATTTTGTTACTTGGCATTATTCCTCAACCTTACTCAAAGAAAATATCGCGTATTTATTACTTATCGCTTATTGGATCTGAGAAACAAGGCGGTTTATGGATACTGTATTAAATAAATAAATAACTAAAAGTGTTTTTCCTTGACAGTGAGTTTCACAGATCAATTGTGTGGTCTGATCAACTTGTACAACGTGATCGCAAAATATATTTACTTTTACATGTTTTGTGCAAAGGTTCCCATCCGGGCTTTTGAACTGATTACCAGTTTGAAAGTATTAGCGAGATTATGAAACTGGGAACAATAAGTGTATATTTAAGCGAAACTTCTAGTAAAGTAATATAGCCATCCATGGAACTGTCCGTTCTTTAGACAGTAAAACTGTTAACTGCATTGTTTCATTAACGTTTTTTGATAAGCCACCAGACCAGCCAACGGGGCACATAAAATTTTTGTTCATTGGCATATATGTAGTGAACCTAAAAACAAATGCATTTTCATTATTTCACATTGGATTGTATTGTTGATTAAACCTTCTAATAGTCCACTTTTCCAAACGCGTTTACCTCAGTTTTCTCTGTTACTATGCTGAGTCCCGCGCTACACGTTCCTCGCCCTTAATGATTAGCTCTACGTTCCTTTAGCTTGTTCAATACACTTTGGGTTCACTTATACCTTCTCTACTTCTATACTTATATACTTATATGACAACGCTATCGACTAATATCCAACGCACAACCAACAATTGGTGACCCTGGCTAAAAGCAGGCCTTCCTCCATTTTGATTTTTCAACTCAGTATACTCGTTCCAGTTACTTCGGTATTCATTACTTGTTATCATTTTGTTTTCCAACCTACCGCATATTTCTATTTAATTTGCAATAAATTACCCAGAGATTAGGCAAACCTGGTGCATGGCTAATGCCGTAGCGGTAGTATTTCTACTGTTTTGATAGAACGAGTCTTTGTAACGGTTTGTGCATCTAATACCTAACATTTTCATTTAAAGGATTTCTTCTGACTTCATTACGTATAATCGGTTAATATTACGGCCTCAAAGCATATCCTCATGCGTGAGACATAATATACTGATCACCTGTTGTAATGAAATAAACGACGACGCTGTACCTTTTTGCCACCGCGTTGCACGTCTTCCAATTTGTGCCATTTTCCATTATGATTGAAAAACATAGTTGTAAGTTGATTGCTGTATTTAATTTGCATTACAGAACAATGGGAACGGGAATTTACGTTTTAGGTTCACTACGCAGACCGTGTGTAGGGTACAGGTTTACTAGCTTACAGTTTCTTGCCTCCTCTTTTGCGACCACCTAGTCTAGGCTTCGTATTGTCTTTACGTAGTTGAATATTGCACTAATGTCTGTTTCTGCTTTTGATTCTCAGGACTGCTGTGTTGCTGTTGATATTACTGATGTTGAGAAATTACAGAAAGCTGAATCCCGGATTATAATGCTTCAGTCGACTTTCACTAAGCTGCTTTTCTTGGCCAACCAATATAAAGATGATGACTGTTTTGAGCCCGATGTTAAGTTGGATCAGCGGATAAGTAAATGGACGGATTAGTTGCTTTTGATATTTTTTCCTTCTTGCTTCTTTTCTTCTTCTCCCTAAAGCCGATAACTTAAGCTCGGCATATGTCGTCGGTGTCGCGTTTGGATGATCCGTTGGCAGTCTCATTTTCTGAGATTTGAGATAGCGGAGCGGAATTCCAGTTAAAATCTCATGCCACCACTAACTGCTTGTGTGTACTCAATCCCAACTGCTTCCGTCCGAACATGACTTCCTGTCTCCCTCAGCGAGAGCTGATTACATTTGCTGGTGACCGAGCTCGCCATTGGATTCTTATGTGATGCTTACAAGCCACCCTTACTCAAACAACTTCCAATCCAACGATCCAACTTTCATGTCTGATACAGTACGGCTGCGGTGAGGTCAAACAAACCATTAGAATGTTTCGAAATACTAGTAGCTCGGGTCGGTGAATCACGGGACATGAATCGACACTGCCACTTTCAAAACTCACCTGCGGGTCGATCATGGATGGAAGATTCATTCCGTAAGATTGCACGCCGCATATCACTGCAGTGAGGATGCCACCTCGCCTGGCGGTCAAAAGTTTGCGACAAAACAGCCAAGCTCGGAGAACAAATGAACAATTGATTTAAACTATTAAAATTTTGTTTCATCGAATCTGTTAAAGGTATCGAAGTAGCAATAAGTATTTTACATAAGCGATTCGGACGACCTCACGGATGATAGTAGTAATTCCCTTGTTCTTTCTCACCCTACTTCATTCAGCATTGAATCTTTTATACTCCTGATTACCATTTACTTCAGCTTTGCCTTTCTACTGTCTTACCAAAATTTCCCATTAACTTACTCCTTAGACCACATCCTTTATCTTAGTTGTGGTGCCTTTCTTCTCTACCTATACAGCAAAAGTCCGCTAACTATTGCACACTTTACCAAGCACCCAGTCTTTGGCATCTTCTACAAGACTTTTGGGCACTGAATAAGTCCTAACTTCGCAATGAATTGGCGTCTATTTCTTTGTCTACCTATCTGTTTAATTCTCCCTTTTCAACATTACCTTTTCCGTGTATAGTCACGCACGCAATAAATATCCACCTACAAGTGAAAGCTGAAAGGAATGCAACTCAGCTCATTCTGCATCTCAACAATCTTGCAACCCAAAGCACAAGTTGACTAGTTTAACTCAATACTTAGACCAAGGAAGGTCTAGACACTCCGATATGACTTAAATCTCTACGAGGTGAGTACTACCTACATTATTCTGATGAAGTAACTTGTGTTTAAATATTCACTGGAGTTACCTTAATACTGTCTTTTCCTTGTTTTCGCAACTCTCTAACTTGCTACTCGCAAACAGCACCCACGGTATTACTACAGTTTCTTAAGTAAAATTATGCATTCCTCATCTGATTTTGATCGGTGGAGCTAACTGTTACATCGTTTTCACACACCCTCCCCCCCCATCAAACCGCCATCATCAACTAGCATCAACCAGCATCAACTAGCTGCACCCAAAACAACCAAAGAAAAATGCTCGCGAACTGGTAGCATACGGCGACGAAAGTACCAAATGAAAATGTTCGTAAAAACATCCCCACTGTAACTTGGTAAAAACCCAATCCATTAACAGTCACGCATGTCTGAACATGTTGCAACACAAATATTATCCGTCCCTTCGTGATCTCGGTTTCTAGGTACCACGAGAAATATACCTTATTATTACTATTATTATTATCATTATTATTATTACTATTATTAACTGTTGGACCTAACAGCATGCCCAATGATTTTGTAGTCCTTTCTCATTTAGCTGTGGAACTGCGGTCTTCTTAATCAAATCTGAAACAGTTGTGATAAGAAGCTGCTCTGAACGCGTCGCGATCAATTGGCGCTATAGCTGGACGACTGCCTAACCATTTGCAATCTTAGTGGGTTGAGCATGCCGCTGGGGTCATCTAGCTGGAAAGAGTGCCAAATTTAATTGGTTTGACGGTGTTCGTGGAGGAAGCAGCCGACATCCTATATACTTACCGGCCTTTTATCCTACACACCTTTGAATCACCAGTTAACACTGATAGAAGTAGCCGGTTAAATCATCCAGTTCGTGCCGCTAACTCGAACGTTGTAACATCCAGTTGCGGGCCCGTCAAATATCCCCACAAAAACGCGCCAGAAACTCCAGCATAATGGCTGTGGAAAGCGGGGTCCAATTCCTCCCCACAACTCAGCAGCGTTCAGCCACTCCGAGAAGCGGCCCAACTGTGCATCTGTTGACGATGTTCTTTTACAAACTACCACTCCGTCGTGGTAGCAAGTTTCCCTAACTTAATAACTCATAGCATTGGCTGTGATTCACCCTTTGCTGGTCGTAAAAGTGCCTTCAGAGGACTACCTGTCTTGCTTCCTCTTCGGAGTCGGTCGGCCACGTGAGTTTGTGTGCGTCGATAGCCAGGCAGCGTTCGCGTCTAAGTCACTAGCGCGCGTCCACCGTAACTCCCTCTCGTGTGCGTCCTTTCCGAGGGCTCAGCTTCTACCCGAATACGTGCGGCTAGGATCGTTCTCACGTTCGCTCAATTTCCGTCTCACCAGCGCGTACCCCGGGCTAAGCTATGCCATCAGGTCAGCGAAAATCCGTTCGATTGGTCAGCGTTCCAGGCCGTTACCGTAGACGTGCTCCAACAGTGCCAGTGACAAACTTATCAGGCATCTACGCAATCGTCACACATCCGTAGAATGGCCTCCTCATAACTGCAGTTCCTGTGAAAGACATTAGTTAGATCAATTTGATTAATTCGGAAAACTTAAATACCACCACCATCCAAAAATCTGTTGTCTTCATCGATTGTGCCAACTGTGTCCCAAACCGAACCAAGAGTTACAAAACTGCTGGTAGAGAACTTATTTTGCATAAGTAACTAGACCACCACATCACCCGTTGCTACCCGCTGAACAGAGTAAGAAGAAACCCGGGACACTGAATACCGAAAAGCCTGCTGTTTCACTTGGTGTATTGCGCCTTCTAGTCTACGGTCCTGCTGGCACCGTTCGGAAGTTAAGCTTGGTATTTAACGTGTCAGACACTTCATTGATCGATATCCACTTGCACCTAAATATCGGAGTGCAAGTGTCCATGACGACTCTGAACCCATATACCGTCGCCGGTCTATGCCAAGTAAAGCCGAAGTCGGTTAGTGTACCTGTTCAATCGATTGATGATGGTGAGGCAGTCCGGTTAGACTCTGTCACGTCAGTCACTAGTCTCTTTAAAACACTTGGAACGAGCACAAGAATGGATGGTTTCTTATGCGAATTACTGTTCCCAGAATCGAGGGTCAGGTTAGAGCTGCTGATCGGGGTTGATAACCCTATATCTGCACTAGGCTTTGTATCAGAGGCTCTGGAGTGCCAGTTCTCCGTATGCTGGTAGAACCCCATTGGACTGGATAGTGTTGGATCTGAGCAATCTGCCCGATTTCAAGCAAGATTAATCTGCGTCAGCTGTAATGTAGCGCTCACAGAAGATAAATTCGTTTCACTTCGAAACCACTGACCGACATCATTTATTCGAACAAATGTATGAAACGCAGTTAGATGGCTTTGACAATTTTAGCTCGGCCATGTCTGTGAACGATAGGCGTGTACTCAAACTCATGGGGACTTCCGTAAAATGCGTCGGCGATCATTATGAGATCGCGTTACGTTGGCGCATTGATGATATGCGCACTGTTGAAGATGCGACAGTTAAAGAATGCTACGCTGTTCGGGGAATACACAAAGGCAGTAGAAGATTATGTAGCTAAGGCATACTCCGAACCGGCTCTAGTGCAAAAGAAATCGATCAAAGGAGATACGTGGTACCTACCCCATCACTCAGCATCACATCCGCATAAACCGGATAAAGTACAAGTACTTTTCCCTTATCAGGCCTCTTACCGCGGAACTTCTCTCAAGTGGCAGCTTTTGCAGGGTCCCGATTTGTCAAGCAATTTCGTTGGTTCCCTTGTGGTTTTGATCCTGCTCAGTCACGATTGCATCCGACATTGAAGAATGAACAATGGTTTATACCGGGTAAAAAGCAGTTACTTGACAAATCCCACAGGACGGTGGAGGTAAAACTACAGTTAGCAAAAGATAAGTGCGTTGTCTGTTTGCGATTTTATCTATCAGATAAGTTGCTGAATAATAGTAGTGTGAGTTGGAATCGAAGGCGAACAACTAAGCAACATGGGGACAGTTAGAGTTGTTGTACTTCGTGATAAAGTAAAAACGCAGATACGCACTTCTGTACCGCCTCCTCACCATCGCAATGAGGCTGGACCTTACCGTGGTGCGATGGTTTGTGTGCCTCAGTGATCCATTGAGCTATACTGAGTGGTGCATTTTTGCCCCTTCAGAGTCAATCATACCAGATTGGTCAATGGTTAGAGGCCAGACAAACTCAGTCTCCTGGTCCGCCAGGTTGGGGGTTGAAATGAGGGTGGCTCTTTATTTCTTAAAACGGACTCCTTGTAGCCCAGTGCCAAACCCGCTGCCTTGCGGACAGGTTTTTGAACCAATGCTTTTGCTTGAGAACCCTAATTGTTCTCCTGTCTAGGCCTGGGCAACCTGACAGTATTCTGCCCACGCAATACAATGCATTTCACTTCAAACAAATTGCTGATGCTCTGGCCACCGCAGTGGATAATCAACGGTGCCCTATCTGCTGCATCGGGCAGGGTAGATAGGGGTTTGGATGCTACTGCTCAAGCCTTTTCGTCTTCTTATTCCTCCTCTTGCGCTTTTTCACCCTTATCGTCCCGTTCCAGCTTCACTTTTATCCCCCCGTTTTCAACCCCCCAATTCTCGGCCCTCCCCCACCTTGCTTCAATAGTCGTTTGTCTTTTAGTGTCAACTCACACGCGAAAGCGGAGCATCATTCCTGCCCTGTCAACAGGCCCATGTCCAACATGCTGCCCACTCCAGTTCATCTGCTTCCATTTAGAGCTCTCGATCCTCCTTCCGATTGGCATGCCTCAATGTTCGCACATTACTTCAGATCGGTCAACAGGCATCACTTGCCCGAACATTGGAGAGCCTATCGATCGATATCTGCTGCTTATCAGAGAACCGCCTGCAAGACTCGAGCTCTGTGCTCACTCGGCGATCCCCTTCAGGTGACACTAGCAGCACTTTCTCATTGCGCCTATCCGTTGACGGTGCAGCTTCGAGCACCGTCCAAGCCGGTGTTGGTATTGCCCTGAGTCCCCGGGCTGAAGCTACTCTGGTAGATTGGATTCCAATCAGTAGCCGGATGTGTGCGGTCCGATTGGCTGGCCCATTCAAAACTTCGAAGTTGCGTGGGACTAACAGGTGTCTATTGGTTATCGCTGCCTATGCACCAACAAACTGTAGCGATTACTCGGTAAAAGACGACTTCCAACGTCAAATGACCCAGCTCCTTCGCCACAGAAGAAGCTCGGACACTGTTATGTTGGCTGGGGATCTGAACGCTCAAGTTGGAAAATTATCTACTGATGAACCACATCTGGCGCGGCCAACATGGTGTAGGCTCCCGTAATGATAACGGTGAGCGTTTACTTCATTTGTGTGAAGATGCTTGCTTATTTCTTGCGAGCACTAATTTCCGACACAGCACCCGCCGGACGGTGACTTGGCGCCCACCAGCCTCGAACCAGCTTTGGACGCAAATCGATCACATTGCGATAAGTTACCGATGGAGAGGCTGCATCCAGAACTGTCGCTCGATTTGGAGCAGTGTGGACACCGACCATGCACTTGTGAGTGCTGACCTGCTGATGCGCTTTGGCGGACGCACACGACGACGATGTGACCGCATTGATACCAGCCAACTGGCGAAGCCAGCTGTTCTGAATGCGTATCGAAGTACGCTGTCATGCGAGTTGTATAAGCGCTCACTGGATGCAATTGAAGCTCACTGGTCTCATATTCACCAGAACTTACTGGCAGCAGGAAAATCCTCATGTGGTATGTCTGATCACTAACATGGATATTGCATCTCTTCACAGTCTCTGGAACTTATCGATGCTCGCCGGCATATTCCTGCTGGATGCGAACACAATGAAACTCGCAAATATGTCCGGGCAAAACTCCGTGCTAGCCTGAAGAGAGACCGCTAATCCTGGTGGTCTCATTGTGCATCAGAGATGGAAATGGCTGCTGCCCTTGGTAACCTTCGTAAGTTATTCGGTCTGATACGGGAAACGGGCAGCAGGAGACCTGGTGTTAGTGAAACTATACATGACGAGAGTGGACAGCCTATCCACAACTTATCAAAACGCTTAGAACATTGGGCTGAGCACTTTGAAAGGCAATTTAATCGGTCGGAATGGTTAGATTTCTCGCCGGCCACTGATCTCCCCGCTCCGTGGGCTGTCCCTTTGGATCCACCCTCTTGCTCAAAAGTCAAACGTGAGATCGAACTGTTGAAGTTAAATAAAGCCGCGGGACCTGATGATCTTCCTCCAGCCCTCTTTAAATTCGGGGGACCTGCTCTTGTGGATGATGTACACGAGTTACTAGTGAAACTGTGGGAGCAGGAAACTGTCCCAACCGATTAGAGTCGCTCCGTCATAGTCCCAATTTTCAAGGGAGGCTCACGATCGGAATGCGGCAGCCATAGATGAATCAGTCTGATTTCTATTGCCTCTAAATTGCTTGCCTCTCTCATCCTTCACAGACTGACTGGCACTCGTGAAAGCCAGATTCGTGAAGAGCAAGCTGGATTTCGTCAAGGTCGTGGCTGAATTGACCACAACTTCACCTTGCGTCAGTTGTTGGAGCACCGTCACATATATTGGCGGTCCACCGTTGTCGTGTTCCTCGATATCAAAGGTGCATTCGATTCGGTGGACAGACATGCACTTTGGGACTGTCTACTCAGGAAAGGTGTACCTGAGAAATATGTGAATATTATCCGAGCATTATATGCACGTAGCTCGGGTAGAGTGAGGGCTTACGGCAAGTTGTCGTCGCCCTTTAATATCTCCAGCGGCGTGAGACAAGGATGCCCGCTGTCACCTTTCCTATTCAACTTCGCTGTTGACGAAGTCATGGACATCGCGTTCAAAGGACACGACTTAGAATGTGTGGATCTGCTCCCAGGAGAACGACTTCTTGACTTAGAGTATGCTGATGATATTGCCCTAATCTGTGACAGCTCACAAACGTGTCAAGCGGCGTTGGACAGATTAGCACTAGCTGTCCGTCACTTCGGGCTTTGCTTCGCACCATCGAAGTGCAAAGCGTTCCTCCAAGATTGGTCTGTACCGCCTCCTACGCTGACCGTTGGTGGGGACCAGCTAGAAGTCGTCCAAAATTTCTACTACCTGGGAAGTTGTATCAGCGCCCGTGGGATTGAAGATGAAATCACAAACCGTATAGCAAAAGCTCGGGGCGCTTTTACTAACCTTCGCCAGTTATGGCGCCGGCGCGACATCACACTTACCCTGAAGGGTAGAATGTACAATGCAGCAGTACGTTCGACCCTAGTGTACGGTTGTGAAACCTGGCCGCTTAAAGCAGCGGGCCTGAAGAGTCTAGTTACGTTCGACCACCGGTGCCTTCGTAATTTAGCTCACATCTGGTGGGAACACCGCGTGAGCAACGGGCGTGTTCAACGCCTTGTTTACGACACAGGGAAAGGAAAAGAACCGCTCAGCACCGTTATTTCACGCATCAGGCTCCGTTGGCTCGGCCACATGTTCCGCATGCCAGCCCACCGACTCCCGCGACGTGCGTTGTTTGCGCGCCGGGGGTGTGGATGGAAGAAGAGGAGGGGTGGCCTAGCGATGACTAGGTCGAGAGGAATGAAGTCCCGCACTTCTGAGATGGCCTCGGTTGGAGCGTCTCGGCTCCCTGGTTGGGGTCCGAAAGACGATGAACACGTTTGGTTGGACACAGTTGCTGATATGGCTAGGAGCCGACCTCAGTGGCGTTCGTGCTGTGAGTTTCTTTGTCACACCCCACCCCTCTTAGCATCCCCCTCCAACCACGATCTCACTATTTAGCTTTATATAATTTCGCGTAGTATTTTTTTGATGCACAGTAGCCGGCTGGTAGCTTACCGGAACGATGCTCATCCGTTACCGGTAGCTCACCCAGCTTGCACCAGTTGCATTTTTTTCTCCTTTTTTCTATGGATTGCGGCACAGTAGCTTAGATGTTCCCTGCCTCTAGCTAACGTCTATGATGATGATATGATGACCGTCTCCTCAGGTTTATGTGGCGCATTCAACCTGTTTGAAGGGATGAATAAAATACTCTAAAGTAGCACAGATTAGGCAACGGAGTGCGGGGCTAAGAGTAAGCTCCAATCGCTTTTTGAACATAACCAAGATGGGAGAGAAAACAACAAACTTTGGGCGATTTCCAGGGTTAGTAGACCCGACGAGAAAAATAATTCGCCGATAATCAAGGTGGCTATACTGCGCACACCATTTCAAAGGGTTGCCTCTGAGATTGGTGCTATGGATGAGTTTCTGCAAGTGACGGCGCACGCGATTAGTGAAGTGATGTTCCACCAAGTCAAGGTTCCCAATCGTGACAGAGATTGCTTGAGGTTTCTATGCTAGAAGAACGGTAATCTCTGCTTGCCTGCTGCTGAATATTGCACTAGTATATCCGTTTGTAGCCACTTCTTCACTTAGTTGTGCAAGTTTTGCTCTACATCAATCCAGTGACAATAATGCAGATGAATTTCAACCAAAGGTTATTAAGTCACAAGTTGTTTTTACGTCGATCATTGCCTCTTCAGTGTTGATTCCATTCACGAAGCCCCTGAGCTCGTCTGGCATCTTACCCGTCTAGTACCCAGTGGAGGATTTCATTTAACACAATAGATGAGTACTCGAGAGGAGTTTATCGCGCAGTTGCAGATTTTCATACGGAAGTGTCTACTACTCTAATTTGTCGAAATTGTGTTTGTCTGCACTCTGAAAATACTCAGTAAACAATTTCACACTCCTTCCCCCCCCCCATCAAACGGCCGCCATCATGGCACAACCATGCTGCACCGAAAACAACAAAATGTGAATGCCCGCGTACGGGTAGCATACAGTAACAAAAGTCACAAATGTAATCATCCTCAAAATCATCCCTGTCATAAAACTGTAAATTCCCAACCATTGATAACCTCGCATGCCTGAGCATCTTGCGACATAAATATGATACACTCCTTCATGGGATAGGCATCTAGGTACCACGAAAGAAATAAACTAGTATTTTATTATTTTTATTACTATTATCATTATTTGTCAGCAGCCACACCTCTTCGTGTTCAGATATCGGTAAAGTTTCTCCATCGAACGATTCAAGGCCTTGTGAGACCAGACATTGCAAATAGAGCTCTGGCAACGAGCACCAAATATCTATGTGGTTAAGATACGCTGCCGGTGACGAAATGGTCGTAGTTCGACGCAAAAAGATATTGCAATTCGTGTTGCGACTGTGTATTGTGCTTCCCAGACGCTTCAACAGTTTCCACTTACCTAGTATGAACCATGTTACCAATTCGAAAGCAATGGATAACATGACGTGCTAATAATTTTTACTGTATCAGAGGTTAACTAGGCATAACTTCATCGTGGTTCGTCTTTTGTGGGATCACTCTTCGACACCTGATTCTTCACATCTGCTGTGCGGGAGATTTGGTGGCCAGTGCGGGTGCCGCTGTTTTTTTCGTAACCTAACGTCTTTTATGAAAGTCCGCGTACATAGACTACTAATATCTTGGCGCGGCAGCTGCAAGGCGCCATCGTTATCCCACAATCATGATTGATATTGCGGTTCCCATAAACCGCAACAGACGGAAGCGAAGGTAATCAAGCCAGGTGGGTTTTAGTGGCTGTGTTTTCACCTCGGGTTCAACTCAACCGTGTGAAATATAGTTTATTCGCACCAGGCGGTTCTACATACTATTTACCTTTACGAACAAGTTGTGCCAGGGTCAAGATGAATTGCCGTTGCGAGCAAGCGCCAGACAATAAGAAATACTGTTTACCAGAGATAAACACACGCTCACACGCGCGAAGTCTTAGAAAACAAACAAATAGTCAATTGGAATTTTCACCTGCATGTTCTCCTGTTGTTCCAATTCACTAGCCAAAAGCACTGCACTATGGGTATGCATAAGCCGTAGGAAAGTGATACAGACGCTCCCACTGTAGATACAAATTAATTTTCAAACTTTTATTTACCATGCTACAATGGTGCAGCAAGGTTAGATGCGTAACATAAGAGCTCATACAAAGGGTTATTGAAGCACACTAAAAGTTGATATATTTTAAATAAATTTATGCATTTCACGACAACTGGTAAAGAATGCCACTTATGCCTTGAATTAGTTTTGTTGTATTCTGTCTTCTCACATCATGGGTAGTTAGTTTATCTCTATTTTCACAAATAACCAGCTCAAACATTTGCATCGCTTCATTCAATACAATTGTTATTCAGTTTTATAAGTCTGCCCAACAGAAGTTGAATGTAGTCAAAGTTGGTTATTTTTGAGCCAGTACAGTACCAAAAATTTCTACCAATTCTAATGGAACTGGATATTGCCTAGGGTCCGTTGCCTCCCACATAGCGATGTCGCATTGGTTGTTGGATTTTGGTGCAAGTCTTTATGGGTCAAGGGTTCGAACCCTGATGGAGCCGATGAATGCGCAATGGTGACGAAGCCAAACAGATCGAAACTGGCATCCAGTGCTTATCCAAACCTGTGGAGAACTGCAAGATTTAGGATGCCACAACGATTTTGTTGGTGACATTACTTACGGACCTCCACTAGGTTCCAATGATCATATTTGTTTGCTCTTCAGTTATACTCTCTCTATACGCTACCAGAGTACTGGTGAGTCACGTCCGGAACACATGGCACGCAGACTATTAGTCAATGAGAGCCAAGTCATCCGGGTTTCCATTTTGAAACCTCAGACGACGGTACTGTCCAGGTTGGCTGGGACCAGCTAGAAGTCGTCCAAAATTTCTACTACCTGGGAAGTTGTATCAGCGCCCGTGGGATTGAAGATGAAATCACAAACCGTATAGCAAAAGCTCGGGGCGCTTTTACTAACCTTCGCCAGTTATGGCGCCGGCGCGACATCACACTTACCCTGAATTGTAGAATGTACAATGCAGCAGTACGTTCGACCCTAGTGTACGGTTGTGAAACCTGGCCGCTTAAAGCAGCGGGCCTGAAGAGTCTAGTTACGTTCGACCACCGGTGCCTTCGTAATTTAGCTCACATCTGGTGGGAACACCGCGTGAGCAACGGGCGTGTTCAACGCCTTGTTTACGACACAGGGAAAGGAAAAGAACCGCTCAGCACCGTTATTCACGCATCAGGCTCCGTTGGCTCGGCCACATGTTCTGCATGCCAGCCCACCGACTCCCGCGACGTGCGTTGTTTGCGCGCCGGGGGTGTGGATGGAAGAAGAGGAGGGGTGGCCTAGCGATGACTAGGTCGAGAGGAATGAAGTCCCGCACTTCTGAGATGGCCTCGGTTGGAGCGTCTCGGCTCCCTGGTTGGGGTCCGAAAGACGATGAACACGTTTGGTTGGACACAGTTGCTGATATGGCTAGGAGCCGACCTCAGTGGCGTTCGTGCTGTGAGTTTCTTTGTCACACTCCACCCCTCTTAGCATCCCCCTCCAACCACGATCTCACTATTTAGCTTTATATAATTTCGCGTAGTATTTTTTTGATGCACAGTAGCCGGCTGGTAGCTTACCGGAACGATGCTCTTCCGTTACCGGTAGCTCACCCAGCTTACACCAGTTGCATTTTTTTCTCCTTTTTTCTATGGATTGCGGCACAGTAGCTTAGATGTTCCCTGCCTCTAGCTAACGTCTATGATGATGAAATGATGACCGTCTCCTCAGGTTTATGTGGCGCATTCAACCTGTTTGAAGGGATGAATAAAATACTCTAAAGTAGCACAGATTAGGCAACGGAGTGCGGGGCTAAGAGTAAGCTCCAATCGCTTTTTGAACATAACCAAGATGGGAGAGAAAACAACAAAGTTTGGGCGATTTCCAGGGTTAGTAAACCCGAGGAGAATAATCATTCCGCCGATAATCAAGGTGGCTATACTGCGAACACCATTTCAAAGGGTTGCCTCTGAGATTGGTGCTATGGATGAGTTTCTGCTAGTGACGGCGCACGCGATTAGTGAAGTGATGTTCCACCAAGTCAAGGTTCCCAATCGTGACAGAGATTGCTTGAGGTTTCTATGCTAGAAGAATTGTAATCTCTGCTTGCCTGCTGCTGAATATTGCACTAGTATATCCGTTTGTAGCCACTGCTTCACTTAGTTGTGCAAGTTTTGCTCTACATCAATCCAATGACAATAATGCAGATGAATTTCAACCAAAGGTTATTAAGTCACAAGTTGTTTTTACGTCGATCATTGCCTCTTCAGTGTTGATTCCATTCACGAAGCCCCTGAGCTCGTCTGGCATCTTACTCGTCTAGTACCCAGTGGAGGATTTCATTTAACACAATAGATCAGTACTCGAGAGGAGTTTATCGCGCAGTTGCAGATTTTCATACGGAAGTGTCTATTACTCTCCTTTGTCGAAATTGTGTTTGTCTGCACTCTGAAAATACTCAGTAAACAATTTCACACTCCTTCCCCCCCCCCATCAAACGACCGCCATCATGGCACAACCATGCTGCACCGAAAACAACAAAATGTGAATGCCCGCTTACGGGTAGCATACAGTAACAAAAGTCACAAATGTAATCATCCTCAAAATCGTCCCTGTCATAAAACTGTAAATTCCCAACCATTGATAACCTCGCATGCCTGAGCATCTTGCGACGTAAATATGATACACTCCTTCATGGGATAGGCATCTAGGTACCACGAAAGAAATAAACTAGTATTTTATTATTTTTATTACTATTATCATTATTTGTCAGCAGCCACACCTCTTCATGTTCAGATATCGGTAAAGTTTCTCCATCCAACGATTCAAGGCTTTGTGAGACCCGACATTGCAAATAGAGCTCTGGCAACGAGCACCAAATATCTATGTGGTTAAGATACGCTGCCGGTGACGAAATGGTCGTAGTTCGACGCAAAAAGATATTGCAATTCGTGTTGCGACTGTGTATTGTGCTTCCCAGACGCTTCAACAGTTTCCACTTACCTAGTATGAACCATGTTACCAATTCGAATGGATAACATGACGTGCTAATAATTTTCAGTGTATCAGAGGTTAACTAGGCATAACTTCATCGTGGTTCGTCTTTTGTGGGATCACTCTTCGACACCTGATTCTTCACATCTGCTGTGCGGGAGATTTGGTGGCCAGTGCGGGTGCCTCCGTTTTTTCGTAACCTAACGTCTTTTATGAAAGTCCGCAGACATAGACTACTAATATCTTGGCGCCGCAGCTGCAAGGCGCCATCGTTATCCCACAATCATGATTGATATTGCGGTTCCCATAAACCGCAACAGACGGAAGCGAAGGTAATCAAGCCAGGTGGGTTTTAGTGGCTGTGTTTTCACCTCGGGTTCAACTCAACCGTGTGTAATATAGTTTATTCGCACCAGGCGGTTCTACATACTATTTACCTTTACGAACAAGTTGTGCCAGGGTCAAGATGAATTGCCGTTGCGAGCAAGCGCCAGACAATAAGAAATACTGTTTACCAGAGATAAACACACGCTCACACGCGCGAAGTCTTAGAAAACAAACAAATAGTCAATTGGAATTTTCACCTGCATGTTCTCATGTTGTTCCAATTCACTAGCCAAAAGCACTGCACTATGGGTATGCATAAGCCGTAGGAAAGTGATACAGACGCTCCCACTGTAGATACAAATTAATTTTCAAACTTTTATTTACCATGCTACAATGGTGCAGCAAGGTTAGATGCGTAACATAAGAGCTCATACAAAGGGTTATTGAAGCACACTAAAAGGTGATATATTTTAAATAAATTTATGCATTTCACGACAACTGGGAAAGAATGCCACTTATGCCTTGAATTAGTTTTGTTGTATCATGTCTTCTCACATCATGGGTAGTTAGTTTATCTCTATTTTCACAAATAACCAGCTCAAACATTTGCATCGCTTCATTCAATACAATTGTTATTCAGTTTTATAAGTCTTCCCAACAGAAGTTGAATGTAGTCAAAGTTGGTTATTTTTGAGCCAGTTCAGTACCAAAAATTTCTACCAATTCTAATGGAACTGGATATTGCCTCGGGTCCGTTGCCTCCCGCATAGCGATGTCGCATTGGTTGTTGGATTTTGGTGCAAGTCTTTATGGGTCAAGGGTTCGAACCCTGATGGAGCCGATGAATGCGCAATGGTGACGAAGCCAAACAGATCGAAACTGGCATCCAGTGCTTATCCAAACCTGTGGAGAACTGCAAGATTTAGGATGCCACAACGATTTTGTTGGTGACATTACTTACGAACCTCCACTAGGTTCCAATGATCATATTTGTTTGCTCTTCAGTTATACTCTCTCTATACGCTACCAGAGTACTGGTGAGTCACGTCCGGAACACATGGCACGCAGACTATTAGTCAATGAGAGCCAAGTCATCCGGGTTTCCATTTTGAAACCTCAGACGACGGTACTGTCCAGG
>OX104067.1:117204186-117260628 GCA_944474145.2 Dicrocoelium dendriticum | reverse complement strand
CTGAAAATACTCAGTAAACAATTTCACACTCCTTCCCCCCCCCCCCCCCCCATCAAACGGCCGCCATCATGGCACAACCATGCTGCACCGAAAACAACAAAATGTGAATGCCCGCGTACGGGTAGCATACAGTAACAAAAGTCACAAATGTAATCATCCTCAAAATCGTCCCTGTCATAAAACTGTAAATTCCCAACCATTGATAACCTCGCATGCCTGAGCATCTTGCGACATAAATATGATACACTCCTTCATGGGATAGGCATCTAGGTACCACGAAAGAAATAAACTAGTATTTTATTATTTTTATTACTATTATCATTATTTGTCAGCAGCCACACCTCTTCATGTTCAGATATCGGTAAAGTTTCTCCATCGAACGATTCAAGGCTTTGTGAGACCAGACATTGCAAATAGAGCTCTGGCAACGAGCACCAAATATCTATGTGGTTAAGATACGCTGCCGGTGACGAAATGGTCGTAGTTCGACGCAAAAAGATATTGCAATTCGTGTTGCGACTGTGTATTGTGCTTCCCAGACGCTTCAACAGTTTCCACTTACCTAGTATGAACCATGTTACCAATTCGAATGGATAACATGACGTGCTAATAATTTTCAGTGTATCAGAGGTTAACTAGGCATAACTTCATCGTGGTTCGTCTTTTGTGGGATCACTCTTCGACACCTGATTCTTCACATCTGCTGTGCGGGAGATTTGGTGGCCAGTGCGGGTGCCTCCGTTTTTTTCGTATCCTAACGTCTTTTATGAAAGTCCGGGTACATAGACTACTAATATCTTGGCGCCGCAGCTGCAAGGCGCCATCGTTATGCCACAATCATGATTGATATTGCGGTTCCCATAAACCGCAACAGACGGAAGCGAAGGTAATCAAGCCAGGTGGGTTTTAGTGGCTGTGTTTTCACCTCGGGTTCAACTCAACCATGTGAAATATAGTTTATTCGCACCAGGCGGTTCTACATACTATTTACCTTTACGAACAAGTTGTGCCAGGGTCAAGATGAATTGCCGTTGCGAGCAAGCGCCAGACAATAAGAAATACTGTTTACCAGAGATAAACACACGCTCACACGCGCGAAGTCTTAGAAAACAAACAAATAGTCAATTGGAATTTTCACCTGCATGTTCTCCTGTTGTTCCAATTCACTAGCCAAAAGCACTGCACTATGGGTATGCATAAGCCGTAGGAAAGTGATACAGACGCTCCCACTGTAGATGCAAATCAATTTTCAAACTTTTATTTACCATGCTACAATGGTGCAGCAAGGTTAGATGCGTAACATAAGAGCTCATACAAAGGGTTATTGAAGCACACTAAAAGTTGATATATTTTAAATAAATTTATGCATTTCACGACAACTGGTAAAGAATGCCACTTATGCCTTGAATTAGTTTTGTTGTATCATGTCTTCTCACATCATGGGTAGTTAGTTTATCTCTATTTTCACAAATAACCAGCTCAAACATTTGCATCGCTTCATTCAATACAATTGTTATTCAGTTTTATAAGTCTTCCCAACAGAAGTTGAATGTAGTCAAAGTTGGTTATTTTTGAGCCAGTACAGTAACAAAAATTTCTACCAATTCTAATGGAACTGGATATTGCCTAGGGTCCGTTGCCTCCCACATAGCGATGTCGCATTGGTTGTTGGATTTCGGTGCAAGTCTTTATGGGTCAAGGGTTCGAACCCTGATGGAGCCGATGAATGCGCAATAGTGACGAAGCCAAACAGATCGAAACTGGCATCCAGTGCTTATCCAAACCTGTGGAGAACTGCAAGATTTAGGATGCCACAACGATTTTGTTGGTGACATTACTTACGAACCTCCACTAGGTTCCAATGATCATATTTGTTTGCTCTTCAGTTATACTCTCTCTATACGCTACCAGAGTACTGGTGAGTCACGTCCGGAACACATGGCACGCAGACTATTAGTCAATGAGAGCCAAGTCATCCGGGTTTCCATTTTGAAACCTCAGACGACGGTACTGTCCAGGTTGGCTGGGATAAATTTAATTCCTACCTCACAGAGGTCTCTGCTCCCTTCATTCCAGTCACAAGGAGAAAGGAGTCTTGAACACAGACGCCCTGGACAGATTCCACTAGCAGACATCTGTTCACAAATAGGTCTAGATTTTGGCAGACTTACCGAGAGGCTCCGTCCACCTATAATTATGACAGGTACCGTAAGGCTAGAAAGAGGTATAAGTAACACTTAAGGGATGCTCGGATCAGTTTCGTGGAAGGGTTAGCGGACGAAGTTTCACAGAATCCAAAAAGATTCTTCGCTTATGTCAAAAGGCGCTGCTGTTCGAACATGTCAATTCCAGTATTGATGCGTGATGACGGTGCTCATGCGCATACGGACTATGACAAGGCCTGCCTACTTAGTGGGCAATATGCAGCAGCGTTTTAAGGGAAACCTCTTTGACAGGCGTTGAGCTGGCTTGCAGGACCCCAGAGGGTTCAGAACTATCTGAATTTATTGTAGCGGAGACTGCAGTTCGTAGGCTGTCACAAGGGCTGAACCCTTCTAAGGCCTCTGGGCCTGATTTAATTCATCCGAAACTGTTGCATGAGTTGGCTGCGGAACTAAATGGACCGCTCGCTATCGTGTTTCAGAAATCACTTGCCAGTTGTGCATTGTTTTCCGAATGGAAGGAAGCTGTCCTCTGTCCCATCAAAAATGGGGACAGGAGTCTGCCTGTGAATTACAGGCCAGTTAGTCTGACGAGTGTGGTAATCAAACTCCTCGAGAAACTGGTGAGACATTCATTGGAGAGTCATATGAGTAGATGTAATCTACTTAGCAACGTACAACACGGATTCCGGAAGGGATTTTCGTGTCTGACGAATCTACTGGCGCCTCGCGAAAGTTGAGCAGGATACAGTGGATAACGGCAACGCACTGGACTTGCTTTCTGTCTACTTTTCGAAGGCATTTGACAAGGTACCTCATTTGATGCTCGCACGAAAGCTGACCTCCTACGGGGTATCTGGCCGCGCCCTTCATTGGGTAACTGCCTTCTTGGAGGGTAGAGTACAGTGTATACGGGCAGGTCGTTGCCCATCGTTTAGGCAGTCTGTCCTCATTGGCGTGCTGCATGGCTCCGTCCTTGGAACGTTGCTGTTCTCTATCTATGTGAATGACCTACCCGCGGAGCTTGAGGTACCATCGCTGCTATTTGCTGATGACCTGAACCTGTGGAACATTATCGAAGTTGTTGGGGGTTCCGAAGCGAAGCTTGGATAAGCTTTGGGACTGGTCTAATTTATGTTTACCGCCCATACATCAGGCAAAGTGCTCCATTCTTCGAATTGGAGGAGGTTGTTCTCCTACGAAGTACTTACTCGGTGGGGTCGAACACCGTCGTGTATCTAGACAGGTTAACCTAGGTGTCGTACACTCTTCGACTTTACACTCCAGCGACAACTGGAAGAAGGCCGCAGGCAGAGGTTTCCGCATGTTGTGTTTAATACGACGTTCTTTCGGAGCCTTGACAGGCGGCATCTTTACGAGACTGTTCCCGGCTTTCGTTCGGCCTCGTTTAGAATACTGCGTCCAGGCTTGTCCGCCCTGCCTCGTCCGGGACAAAATGGAGCTAGAGAGGGTTTTATGAGTGGGTACTAGGTTAGTCGAGGGATTACGAGGACGGACGTACCCCGAGCGTCTACTTAGTTTGGGAATGCATTCAATGCACTACCGAATGCTTAGGAGGAGACTTAATCTTAATTTACCGTATCTTGACTGGGAAGGTTGGTCCAGATTTATCTAGGCTATTCAGTCCCACTAGATTGTCTGTTCTACGCGGTCATTCCTTGAAGCTGGACAAACCGCGGTGCGATCGGATTAGGGCGGAAATCCGGCTGTCACGCAGAGTCATCGAGCGCTGGAACATGCTTCCGGAAAGTGTTAATAGGGAATCTACGGTTAAGGGGTTTGAGCGGCAACTTGACGCTCTTGGCAACACGAAACCTTTCCATTTTCCTAACTCGCATCTTCGTACTTCGATTTTCTTCTCTGTACTTTTCTTCACGCCTTGGTATTATCGGCTTATTTAAGTGAACTTCCTTATTCTGTACCTTCGATTTCTCTTCCTATCCTTTGCTTCCTTCACGTGATTGTCACATCAGGGACTGATAGGGCAGGAAACGTGGGCCTTAACTGGTTGTCCAAGGTGCGATACGGGTGTTCCGTTTTAAATCCATCAATAACTGAGCAATTCATCAATTCCTGGCTCAACGATCCACTCAAGATAAAACACTCACGGAATTCGCCCATCGCTCCAGTCCCATCTGAACTTGAACTTGGATTTGAAAAGTCCAATTATTTACATCGGAAATCCCTTACTCGTGGAGGAGGTCTTTCTCTCGTTTGACTCTTGGCACCTGCAGATTTCTACTACCTCACATGTGCGCTCTTTCCTCAAGTATAGTTTACCGGCAAGTCACTCACGCACTAATGTCGAGCGTGGCTTAAATGAAAAGGTCCAAAGGCGATGTTCAAAATCTGTCCCAGTGTTTCGAGACTTGCTTGATTCTTTTCCACTCCAGTCTAAGAATTTGTACCGTCTCGGCTACCATCTTCTTCCTGGGGAGCTGATTTACACAAGGTGCACACTCAGAAGCAACTTAAGTAGTGAGCTCCAACAATTCTTCTGGTTCAACATATAATTCAATGTGCGGACACAGCTGCAAACTCTTAAGACCGAGAAGGCTCCTCCTCCGTCCAGAGATCCACGCTGGCTGCAAACAACTGATACAACTTACCGGAGACTGTGGTCAATGTTTCTACTGAGGAAAGTTGCAAGTAACTATTGGATTTACACTAGCTTAATGTGTCCGTTATCCGTGAAATTATGCTCATCTACTGTGAGATTCTGTTTCGCAATAACAAGTACTCTCCTCACACTGATCACGAAGTGATGAAGCTTACAAGCGTTATCTTACCTCCCTCCTGTTATTCAATGAAGTGACAGAAGTCGGTCCAACCTTAAGATAGTTCTATTACTGACCAATGTTTTCTTTCCGATGGTGGGCTAATGAATGTTAATACAGTCCAACCTGCTATAGCGTCCACCTGTCTATGGCGACTAGCCAAAAACACTCAACATTTTCCCCTTTAGATACCGTCCCTATGCATGAACCAGTTGTTGGCGAACACCTTCTCTCGGTCCTTTGGGTGGTCGCCTTAGATAGGTTTAAACATACTATTTCCGCGCGGGTTGTTATACACATTGCACAAGGTAAGATTAAAAATATATAGGTGTGCGGTTTCTACTCGGCCATCGGTGTGAAACAGTATAATTTTTAAAAAGACAGCATATTAAGGATGTGTGCGAATTCTCCTTTCAAGACCGGCCACGGTTTCGAACAGGAGACAACTTATATTTGAATGTTTCAATTAGGATTTTGATAGCTTAACTAAACGACATTTACTTCAGCGAATTTACGTAGTAACTGTTTTAAATATATTGGCAACGAATCATTATTTTCCGCGGCAAACTAATTACCTGTGACTAGATGGCATGTAGAAAACCACTTTGGCTGTCAGTCACTGTATTACATGGACGATATGCAATCCCACTATCTCTAGACCGGAGTTAGGTGTCAGTAGTAATGAAAGCGACCATAGAATTGTCTTATCTAAAAGCAACACATGCAATCAGGTCTTAAAACTTTTGCACCGTCCGACACGATGTTAAATTGCAACAGACTAACGAATCCCCACTGTCACGCAGCCGCTACTCAGCGACCTTGAAAAATTCGACTCGTGTTAGCAAATGAGTGCCTGCACTTTCGCACACCGTGCAGTTACAAGTACCCGGGGAATAGCTTTTGACAGGTAGGATTTTCTTGGCTAATCGGTTTTGGAGAAATCTATCGAAAGAAATACCTAAGTTATTTCTTTTAATTTCTGCTGTTTTCGTTTGCTCCATTGGCTCTTTTTCGGTCAGTTTCATGGTCAACCACTTGGTCCGTCGATTGTTCTACGGAACGCTTTACTTCTAATATTGTGAATCGATTCTTTCTCCGGTTGAATGGCTGTCAGATGTTTTTGGCTGGATAACTTCTAGTTCGGAAGTCTGATATTTTGTTCTAGGCGTATGGAGTTGCAGTGAAGTGAGGGATCCTCGCAAATATGCGAAGCAATTAGGTACTAACATCATCGATGCCAATTCTCTTGTCACGAAGCCTGGATGCAACAAACGGTTCAGGCGAACAACAAAAACAGCGCAATTTTGCTTGCATAGTAACTACTTTCAGCAATGTTAACACCCATGATGGCCGACGGAGACGAAGACAGGGAATAAGAGACAGAGTTGCAACCACATTCCATTTGTTACTTCTGTTGCTGTCTCTAGCTTGCAATCTTCATTGAATATAGAGAATGGCTAATCTCAAGGTCTTAGGATCAAACGCAAGATCTGTTAGATATCCAGGAGACAAGCTAATAAAAAACAATCGTATATTTTAGCCAAAATATGAACAGACATAAGAGCCCCTGGGGGAAATGCTAATAAAATAGGAGGAAATATAATCTAAATAACACTAACTACCCAAAGCGCGGAATCAATCTGAAAATATAGGATAATATCAAATCAGCAAGGTCCAGATCAGTATCAAAGCGGGCGAAACTAACATAATTATTTATAACATAATATTTACTTATTGTTCCAAATTAAGGGGTCAGTTAATTCTAATGTAGGTTCATTTTGTTCATTTTGGCTATTCCCAAAGCGGGAAATACCTCTCAAAGTGAGCAGAATATAGTTCATAGAATATGATGTGAAATTCGACTGCCCAGCTCTATACATTCACAAAAGCTACGATGCTATGTCGTCTTCTAAAGGGGCGGAAACATTAAGAGAAATAGGTGACAGCTAAGTGGACTGCTTTGAGATGGCTAATGTAAATTTTTGTATATAAGTAACTTTAATTTACGATAAGGAAATGGTCGAATTTGTAAACAGCGCTCATAAATTCTAGACTTGTATTTGTCCAACACTACAGTGCAGTTTTAAGCTCTATCGCAACGCACGACAGCGCGATACTATAACGCCGGAGGGCGTTCAGCGTAAATTTAACAAGTCCATTATGTTTTCCTCTCTAATAAGCACCTATTCAGAGCGCTGCAGAACGCTGAAACTTAACCCCACTTGGCTCAGAATGCTTAAAGTTAACTTATCGCTCAGTTACGATGTAATGACACCACCACTTCATGTATCAAAGTATTCTTTTTAACTGCAACACAGTTTACGTTATGAAATGCTAACTAAAGAAATGACCCTAGTCGTATTAAAGACGCGCACTAAAACTCGCGTGAAGTTATTCCTTCATAAAGTTATTTAGCCTTAAGATACTGCAAGTTTCTGCACACGTTTCATTATGAATTTAGCTAATTCCGCACCAAAGTCGCACCATTTGAGCTCTTCAAACTAAAGATACCAAAAAACTACCATTTAAGTAGGGCTGAATGGCATGCATTCCACACTTGAAAATTGTGAGCTTAAGCATAAGAGAGCTAGATGAATGAGCAACACAGATTTGCTTTACTTACTCTATCTTTACACTTTTTTCTCTAAAATGCCTCATAAATGTCGTTATAACCATTAGCACATGGGAAGGTCGGACAGTAAACCCTTAGCCTTTATTCCTTCAGCACTCATTTGCACTCACTATTAGAATGTCGTAGAAAACGGTTGCTTTGCCTACCACCGCCTACTGCAAAATCATTCACTTTAGTAGTTTTGATTCTACAACCGTGCCTTTCAACTTTATACGTCACTTTAAAAGTCACCGTCATGCTTGCGCTTTGCTCTATGTTAATGCAAACCTGGGGTAATCAGCAACCATATAAGCTTTCTCCCCATTCAAGTCAAAGTAGTAGGTATTAGTTCAAATACCTGTCAATTAAAGCTCAGTGCTTATGCCATTCCTCCCTTTAGTTTGACGACCTTACACTACGCCAATTGCATTTGAATAAAAACTTACTTTTCCTCCCCTTCACCATAATACCCTGTACGCAATGATTGCCAGACGAAATACGATTGAGCCAGAAACTTATATTTAGCGTTTGTAATTTTCAATTGAGCTCTCTAAGGTTTATTGGGTTTAACATTATATACTGAAACTATTGTGAAGCGTTTCCATACACCATGATCGATCCACATATTCAAGTCATCTTGCTTTATCGATGAATAAATTTTTCACATATTTTTAATTAATCTTGACTTAATATGTCCGCAGGACAAAACGCCTATGACGGTTGTTTATAGACGCGTAATTCCGAAAGCAGTGCAAAAGTAGGTTAGTTGGTGATCTCTGCGGCGTCATGGAGTCAGGTTTACTGCGTTTGCCGATAAAATCAAGATATGACAGGCGAAGGCTGTTATGAAATTGTACGAACTGCTATCACGAGACCTAGACCGTGCTTTTAAATGCTTAAAGACAAATCAGCTTCCATTCAGCGCGGAGAAGTACAAAGTGGTATAGGTGTCTCACAGATTCAATAACACGTGCTGAAGATTGATTTACAGGAGCGCGACCTTAGGGTCGTGATGCAAGACGACCTCGGATGCTCCGAGCAGTCTTTGAACGTGCTAAATACCGTAAACCAGAATGTTGGTCCCTTACAGATGACCTTCTGCCGGTGCGAGCCTCCATATTCCACCAAATGCTCAATGCGTATGTGAAGACCCGTGTACAGTTCGCGACTCAGGCTTGGTAGCCCAGGTTAAAACGCGACCTCGTTGGACTGGAGACAGAACGGTGAAGGGTAACCGAAGATATAAAGTGATAGATCCAACTGCGATTGCAAGATTTACGGGTGTACAACGGACGTTATTGCCGCCTACGTAACGAAGCCATATTGGCGTTCCAATGCTTAAAAGAAGTTGTCACACTTGCTACCACCTCCTGAAACATAACCGCAACACAAGATTGAGGGGTCACAAGCTTAGACTGAACATCCAATACAGCATGCAAGTATCCCGCCTAAATATTCTTTTCTTTTCTAATTTGTTATCCGGGGAACGCACTTTCCATCCCTGACACTTCTAATCCAAAGATTGTGTTAAGAAGCTCCACAAGATATTGCACCGTATAAATTGTGATTTGAACTCCTTGATTAAGTGACCAAAACATGAAAGCAAATGGTACTCACCAACTTCAGGAAATCGGGGTAAACGAAGTGACTAGTTTGTAAAGTGGTTATTATGGGGAGGCCAAATATACGTTTCACTTTGCCGCCAGTTATTTTGGTACTTATGTCCTTCTCACATTGGGTCATAAAGTGGCTGTCAAGCCTTGGCTTTTATACCTGTATCATACCGGAGCTCCATTTAGTTGCGTAAAAGTCTGCTTACTTTGACATGAAAAAGAGGCATTAGTTTTGTAGTTCATTTTGAGACTTTTTCCTAAAACCGCCAGCAAAAGTAGTTGCATTAACATGATGGATGTTAACAAAGGCACAGTCTAACCGATTTTGATAATATACGGCAAAAACTCCGGAGTTCGATTACAACTAATGAAAATATAAACAGTTTATCCCTCCACGGTGCAATACAGCCCAACTGAGTGGTCGGATCACTTTGATCATCTATATGGCATAAAATAGTTATTTGTTATGTTCCATACAACGCATCCCAAACGGGTTTTTGAAGTGCTTAGCAGTTTACCATATTAGAGAGATTAAGAAACTGAGAACAAGCACAGATGCAGAGTTGATCAAAGTTTAAGTGAACAACTTCGGCCATCCATGGAATCGTCTCCAGGGGACCTGTTTCCATACAGGGTATTCCCTCGATAATTTTCACCCACACTTCCATGCTCCAACTGGCTGAGTACCAGTGTGGCAAAATACAAATAGACCTTCACTTGTTTAACGAATGAGGGATATTTTATGCATATATTATAGGCGATGAAACCACAGCCCGTTCCATCACGCGGATCATTAAAGTACATCATATTTTGTTCTATGTCAGCAAGTCATTATACGTATATTTGCATAGGTATAATCTTTAGCTTGGGAGGTCAAATTCGTCACCACAAAACATCAGGTCAGTCGTGACCAACAGTAAAATAAGGAAGAATATAAAGTATGAGGAATTAAAAACGATACTGTTTACATTATTTTGCTGATGGGTCAAGCGCTATTTGGAAGAAAATCATGCGAAACAGCGAGGACCGTGCTGACATTTCAGGCTGAAAGGTGCAATTTAATTCCGCCTGTGGTTCCAAAGGGAAATAATCTTTTATCACGTTAGATTTTACAAGGTTACTTAACACAGGTGTGTCCAAAATCCGGCCCACGAGCCAATTGCTGCCCCCGTAAACAATCCAACTGTCCCGGGGCATCATCATAAAATAATAAATGCACGCTTTGCATTGTTTTTCGGACATTGCAATTGCTGATATTATATTAATATAAGAGTAAATATGGTCCGACATATTTTACCTCACAAAATGTGGCCAACCATGCAAAAAGTTTAGAAACCTCTGACCTAGCATACTGCTGCCTCTGTAAACAGATATCCTTTTCTTAGCCAGGCTCCTCTATTTCACTTGGTGTTTATAGAAACCAGAGCTTGCACATTACCCATAACTTGGCATCTCATCTTCAGTACCTGATTCGCGCCCGTTTGAAGTTTTGTTCAATCCCTAAGTGTTTTCTCAACCGATTGTCATGGATGGAATATAAAATATACGCGTGATTATAAGCGATTTAACGTCCCCATACCGTTTGTAGGAGTTTCAAATTTCTCTTGAGCCTCGAGACTGCCGAGACCTCAGTCGACAGGTCTCTTATAATACAGTAATATACCCCTATCACAATGAACACAACCAATATTAAATACCGAGGTGCTTCGTCGTTATACTCAACATAATTCACTACCTGATAGCAGTGATCTCAACTGGTTATGAACGTTCCGCAGCCAAGTACTCTACCCATGTGGGCACCTGAACCATTGTTAGGATACATAGATCAAACCCTTAACGGTTTCCTCTGATAACAGAGAATTGGCGCAGGAAGGAAATATTAGAGGTAACGATCCGGTAAATTTATATTAATTTGTCGCAAACGCGTTACATTTATCTAAGCGTTACCTACTTAAACACTGCTTGTAATTACCTGTTTACCTGGTTCAGTAAAGAAAACAAGAATTCCAAACGACGATGCTGAAATTACATGCTCTTATTTTATCGATTGGCAAAATGAATGCTCTGGCCGTTGCAGAGGAAAATAAAATGCGTCCTAACTGCGACATCGAAAAGTGTGGATAATGTCGTGGATATTACTGCTAAAGCCCTTCCGTCTTCTTATCACGTTGCTTGCGATTTTTCCTCTTTAGCGTCGTGCTCCAACTTTGCTTTTATCCCATATTCTTCCAGCTTCCAATCCTTAACCCTCCCCATATTGCTGGGATAATCATTTACCTCGCAGTTTCGACTCACACGCAATCGCACAGCGTCGCTCCGGTCCAGTCGAAAAGTTCATGTCCAACCCAGCAGCACGTACCCAAACACTGGATAGCCTTTCAATCGATATCTGCTGATTATCAGAAAGCCGCATACATGATTTGAGTTCTGAAACGACTCTGCGATACCTAATATGCGACACTGGCGTTATTTTCCGGTTGCGCTCGCCCGGAGATGACTGGGCTTCAAATGCGGGTCAAGCCGGTGTTGGCTTTGCTCTTAGCTCCCGGGCTGAGACTGCTCTGATCGATTGGATCCCAATTAACAGCAAGTTGTGTGCTGTCAGATCAGCTGTCTCGTTTAGAGCCTTGAGGTGGCTTGTAGACAAACGCTGCCTGCTTGTCATATCGGCCTGCACGCCCGTAAGCCATAGCAGTGATTCTATGGAAGATGACTTTACCAACAACAACGATCTCCTTCGTTACAGAAAAATTGCGTATACCGTGGTGCTTGCTGGTGATTTGAACATTAAAGCCGAAAAACTGCCAACTGATGAACTTCATCTGGGCGGCCAACACGGTGTAGGCTCCCGTAATGATAACAGTGATGGATTGCTACTCCTGTGTAAAGACGCCCGTCTCATTATCGCATGCACTAACTTTCGACACAGCACCTGAAGAAGGGTGACTAGGTACACACTAGCCTCGGATCAGTCATGGACGCAAATTGATCCCATCCCGCTCGCTTACCGCTAGAGACGCTGTGTTCAAAGCAGTCGCTCGATTCGAACTACGTGCGTGGACTCTGACCACGTACTTGGTTGCGGTGCTCTTCGGGTGCGTTTCGGCAGACGCTCGCAACAGTGATGTGAGTGCATAGATACTTGCCAACTGGTGAGGCCAGATGTGCTGAATAAGTACCAAAATACGCCGGCGTCCCAGCCAAGTAAGAGTCCACCGCACAAGATTGCAGATCACTGGGCGCATATTGGCCAGCCTTCGTTAGCAGCCGGCATGCCTTCATGTGGGAAATCAAATCGTCATTCTGAGAATTGGGTCGCTGCGGAGTCTCTGAAAGTTATCAATGCTCGCCGACTTATCCGGACTGGAAACGAATACAATGAGACACACAAAGATCTCAAGATGAAACCGCTAGGTAGCCTGAAGATGGACCGTGAAGCCTGATGGTCTCATCGTGCAATCGAGATGGAGACAGCAGCTGCCGTGGGTAATCCTCGGAAAGTATTTCTTCTGATGCGAGAAGCCGGCAGCAAGAAACCTGAGGTTAGTAAGACTATATGCCAGGGGAGGGGATTGTCGATCTACAGCTTGTCAAAGCGCCTGTCGCGGTGGGTCAAAAAAGTTGAGTGCCTGTTCAATCATTCAGATTTGCCACATTCCCCATCGGTCAATGGTTGACCGCCACGCTGGATCCGCCTTCACGCGCAGAAATCGAAGGTGAGATCAGCCGGCTTAAATTCGGCAAGGCCACTAGAGTAGATGGACTTCATCCAGCTCAATTCAAATTCGGCAGACATGCTCTTTTAGACGATTTGCAAAACCTACTAGCAACTATGTGGGAGCAGTAATCTGTTCCAAGAGACTGTGCAGCCGCTCCGACATAATCCCAATTTTCAAGAAATTCCTGTCCAGTATGCAGCTGTCATAGAAGCAGGCTGATCCCAATTGCTGCTAAGTTACTTACCGCTCTCGTCCTTCATAGACCATCTGTCACCAGTGAAAGTCAGATATAGCTTGCATTGACCACCTCATCAAAGTACGTGAGTTGGTGGAGCACCACCATGTTAATTGGACTCACCGTAGTCGTGTTCCTGGACATCCAAGCTGTTCTCGAGTCGGTAGATTGATGTGCCCTTTCTGACTGTCTAATGATAGGAGGTATGCCTGAGAAATGATTGAATTTCATAAGAGCCTTGTGCGCACATATTTCGGGCAGAGTGAGGGATTACGGCAAACTTTTGCCACCCTTCAATATCTCTACAGTGTTAAACAAGGTTACCGTCTGTCACCTTCCCTTCTTAACTTCGCCATTGACGAAGCTATTGAAACTGCGTTCGCTGGGCATGAACTAGGTGTGGAGCTGAGCCCAGGTGAACGACTTCTCAACTTCTAGTATGCTGGCGACATTTCGCTCATCTGTGATAGCTGTCGATGGTGCCAAATTACACCGGATAAATCATCTCTGGCTGCCAGTCATTTTGGACTATGCTTTGCATCCTCGAAATACAAAGTTCTTTTTTAAAAATTGACAGGGACCCACCCAACACTGCCCTTTGGTCGTTATGAGCTTGCGTTCGTCCATAAATTTAAGTGTCTGGGAAGCTTGATTAGCGCCATTGGGCTTGAAGAAGAGGTCAAGAATCGTATAGCGAAAGCTTGAGCTGCTTTTGCTAATCTCCGCTAGCTGTGGAGCAGGCGTAACATCACTCTCCCTCTGAATGGCGGAGTTTGCAACGCAACCGTCTGTTGGACCCTCCGGTACGGTTGCGAAACCTGGTCCGTCAAATCGACTGACATCCAACAATTGGTGACTGTGAAGCTTAGTTCCGGTTTGATGGGAAGACCGCATAATCACTGAGCGCGTTCGGCTTTGAGTATGTGGTACAGAACGAGCCAGTGAAACATTCCGTAACACTATATGACGCACCAGGCTCCTATGACTGGGTCACGTGCAGCGCAAACCAGCATACAGACTCACACTTCATGCGTTGTTTGCGTGCCCGAGTTATGGACGGAAGAAGAGAGGATGCCAAGCGATGAATAGGTCAAGAGGAGTAAAGTCCCTTAATTTGAACTTGTCGTCGGTTGGTGTTTCTCGACACCAGGGCTGAGTCCGAAGAGCGATGAACACGTTTGTTTGGGTACACTAGCTGACATGACGAACAGCCGACCTCAGTGACGTTTGTTCTGTGATTTTCTTTGTTCCTTCCCTCCCCTTCAGCTATCACCTCCAACAAACGATAGTAACCCAAAGTCTAAAGTGATTTTAGGAGTATGTTAACTGTTTAGTTTTTGTAGTCTGTATTATTTAATCTATTATCGTTTTTGTTTTGCGGAACATTAGCTGGTGTGTTTTTTATCCTCTGCTAATATATGTTTATGATGCGGTTGATGAAAGCGATGTGTGTTTGACACGACAGGGTCGGCAACCCTCTGATCCTTGTGTGTGTCGGGATAATGTCAAGTATACTGTGATAGTGCCCCTAGAATCTCAGCTAAGTATATGGGAGGGTGCATCTAACCATAAAACAGCTGGAAAGGAACCAATAGCTGCTAATAGGTTGCTATTGTTTTCTCTATGGTCAAGGCGTTTTTAAAGAGTGCATATGGAGTCAGCAATATTGTAAGTAAGACATTCCATGGTCGGTATCGATGACATTCTAGCTGGCTCCATTGCGTGGCCAAACTGATCGTGTGATCATTCTAATTCGTGTTACGACTAAATTGCTGTAGGTAGCGGCAGACGCGGTTACAGTTCCTCAGAACCTGGTAAAACATTATTAGATGTAATGGAAAGAAAAATTATCCTTAAGCTCATGTGCAAACTTTAACATAAAAGGCCTAATCACCCCAGTTAATGGCACATAATTATAAGTGCTATATAACGAAATCGTACTGAATATAAACGCTCAAATCGCATGTATTCTATTGTATTGTTGTTTCGTCCGCTTCATAGCATAAATGGACTTCCAAGCGGACCATTATTATCGAATCCCATGTGCATTTAAGAGTAGATATTACCTAATTGTAGCTATGGAGATATAACACTGGAAGAGTATTGTTGTGCAACGGAACGTTTAGTGCTGCAGACTTTGTATTGAGTGAAGCTAATACGTCGCGCACCAAGCAGAAGTCATGTATTAAAACTTGCGCACCTAATCATTAGCTCTCGGTAGCTCAGTGGTAAAGCAATCGACCGGAAAATCGTTGGGTCTGGATTCGACTCCCCGTTGAGGCACATTATTGTGTGTGAGTTTTAATCGTGACTTCTACTTTCTACGAATGTTTTAACACTTCAGATCATTGAAAATTAAGTAACTGCATCAAAGATAGCATATCTTTATACCATTGACATGCCAGCAACTTAAAAATAATAGATTTCTGGACTTGTTTTTATACCTAATAAAATAAAGTATTTAGTTGAGGGGTTCAAAATGTGCCTTATGTCTCTCGCACGAAAAGCACAACCCCAAATGTGCGCTACACTGATGATTCATCATTAGGCTCGCAGCTGTATTCTTCACGACCCACAACAACTGAGCATTAGTATGGTCTACGCATCTGCTTACCAACACTTTTAGTGAGTACCAATTTTTAGGTGAACAGTCAGAAGGGTCTGCAATAATCGGTGTTTAATCATCCCTTCCTGGTCATGATTATAGCCCCGTAATCTGCTTTTCTTCCGCAACCCATTCCTGGAAAGTCGCATGTGTAATATTTATCGAATTGCACCATGTGCCCTCCAAGTTCGCCTCTTTTTAACTTTTTTCGCCATCGGGTTCATACTATTAACGCGGTAGGCGACGTCTTCGTTGACATATAAGCACTTGAGCATCAACGAACAACCCGGGTGGGAACCACCTAACAACATTGTGTCCTTAGTGATATCAAGGGTGTCTTTATCAACCTTGTTAAGTCAACATACATATATACTTGAATATTTTGCTGTCCACAGACAATCGGTAGTCTAGCATTTTAGTCCCATCCGTTCGAGGCTCATTCCATCCGGATTTGCCTTTTTGTAGCTTGAGGCAGTGAGACACATCTGGTGGGATATCAACTTACTCTAGGCAAGGAAACAATATGTCGCTGGATAATTTAGCCCGCGCAGCTGTTATTTCAAGCGGTGTCTGAGGTTTGGCAAATTGCAGACGGCAGAGGACACGCTTTCTTCACCAGACGGATAACTGAATTTTGCTAACTAGTTCGAAGAAGCGCCGATCATATCCGTGAATGACACTTGCCAATTAATTGCAAATGCAGCGATAGCAAGAGCAAGGAGCGATCAAACTGCAGACATCTGTATTTGTCCCACTCATGAGCACCTGGTTAAGTAGGTTTGATCTTTTGACGCTCCTAAAAGCGTCTGAATGATCGAGAAACAGCAAGCGCACTGCTCTGCACTCTTGTCCAGTGCTGATGATACCTAATGTAGTAGTTATGTACAGCATCCGGTGGGGAACGGTTGGGTTTATAGGCAAACTGGCATACATCGTCTGCCTGGGCGCATATGAACATTTCAGGTACAACTAGTTTCAGAATGTATTTCGACATCACCAACCTTCGTGCAATCGGACGATAGATATGAGATTCCATTTTGGGCACAGGCGTTGTCTTTACAGATCTCCAACTCACAAGGATTGTGCCAATCATAAGACAGCTGTTTAACAGAGCAGTTAAAGTTATCGCGAGATAATCCGCGTACTCTTCTACGACGGTTGGGGATAACGCATCAGATTCAACAGCCTTAGCAATATACAATATTTTGAGTTCCCTGTAAACACCTAATTGATCCAGGGGGACTGTGAAATCAGTGTTGGGGAGGGAGCGTGGGAAACCCATACTCTGTGGGGAAGAACAAAATTCGGCATTAAGTCTCTCCAAATCCACATTATCTAGACGCTAGAGGGAACTTTTACCGGACAGCTGCTATAAAAGCCTACAAAATCACGACAGTCGTGATTATCTATAACAGTTTCAATGTACAAGCTATTCGGTTGCATTACCGATAATTTTTGTTGTATAGGTAGAAATTCGTCACATCTAAACCCACTCAGACAGCCGCCACACGCCCGGAAAAGCACTGTACGCGCGTTTCATCCTTTCGGGAATCATCAGCAGTGCGCATTCCATCGGACCCTTGGTAGGGCTCGAAACCGCAACTCGACTGTTGCCAGTCCGTGGTTGAGACCACTGAGCTACGGGGACGGCAACGACCATCGTGAATAAGTTACTAGATGTGATATAGCGCCGCTCACTACCCACTGATTTACACGTTACTGCCGTGAAGAGGATAGGGTAGCCCCTTCACCAAGCGACGAGCTTACCAAACTTAAGTGAGTCTGGATTTGACGAATTTCTACCTATACCATTCAACTCCTCCTACTACTCTTCTCTAGATTTTGTTGTCAACGTTAGTCGATTAACTTAGTCAAAACTTTAGAATTTGCATATCCTAATTCTCCCCCTATTTCTGTCACCCATGCAAGAGCATGGATTCTTTCGTACAAACTGATCTGTACCGCGATACACACAATTTCTCTCATCAAAAGAAATGTACCTACTATTATTGTTGTTTCCGTATTTTCTTCTTTCTAAGTTGCTTCAGTAGTGGTGAAAAGAACTTGTCCATGCGTAGGTAAATAGTTTAAACGGGGCCGCATAGATAAAAGCAGAAATAGATATATACTTTAAGGTATTCACACTCCAGCGATAGGATTTTGTGTGTGAAAACCAATACCAGTTGAAATCAGCATCACGTGGTTTTGCAAGATTTGTTTTTAAACAGTCTAGCTGTCTGATGGTTTTGAAGGACATTTTTCAAAGACAAGTTTGATCTTACAGTAAATAGTTGGGCATATCTTCAGAATACGGTAGGCAAAATATTCGGCTAAGCTGCTGGTCGCATATTTTAATGTATGTGCAACAAAATTGCGCCAGGCCACACCAGGCAAACGTTCTTTCCAGCCATCCCCGTATTTGTCTCGTTGTATGTACCTGTGTCCCAAACGCTCATGCATTTCATCGAAAACTAATCTGCACTTTCAGCTGAGCAGATCGTGTTGCTTTCACGCGCCTCTCAGTTAGGGTGAAAAACGTACCATCGCCCAGGGCGGCCAAAGTTGTTTCTAGAGCACCGTGTCTAATCTTGGTACTCCATCTTTGGTTGTAATTTTCGCAAAATGCACGTAAAATTGACGAATATTTTGAAGGAAACAAAATGTACTTGAGCTATGCAGCTGACCATAGCCAGCAAAATCAACAGCTCCAAACACGTTACGTTCCAATTGGGCTAGGATTCAATTTGATTGGGTTCGAAACCTGGCTTTGTTAAATCAAGTTTCGGCAGCATTTGCATATTGTTCGAATGCTTGTACTGACAAGTCATTTGAATACTAGACGCATAGCTTATCCGAACGAGAGATAGCGAGTACGGTTAAAACCTAAACTGAATTTTGTGCTTTTAGATTTTAACTGAAATAATACCTCGTAACAACCCTAACACTTTCAGCGTTACGTTGTAAACCTTAATCATTGCCGCCTTGTGTAAATTTTAAACAATGGCCTTTCTAATTCAACGCAGCTTTGATTTAGTAATTTTGCCTCAAGCTCTGTTGCTTTTAACTAGAAGGACTATCACTAAACCTATGACCACATACGTCGAGTTATCCCGTTAATGCTTGTGGTATTGAATGCCGATTTAGTCGGCAAGCTTGGCGAATTCCTTGCAGAAGTTTGGTCACGAATCCAGCTTCCTTCGTCAGGGCGCAATAACAGCAACACTAGTTTTGATAACACTAAGCTGCTTACAAATGCGTCGGTGAATGCATAGGCTACGAGTTGGTCGTTGTAGAAATTTAATGCCCTAATAAATACGGTTTTTCCCATTAATCGACAGTTGCTGCAGAGCGATGGTTTGGTACTGGCCATAGGCCAAGTAACACAGATTTCCAATGAGAATAATATCGTTTTAGCAATGGTGCATAAGCCAAGATGACAGTAAGCAAAGCTGCAGGGTGTGCTTTGTTTTCCCTGATGGTTTGGGTTTAGATTAACCCTTCGCATGATTTCCATTCCTCTGGGTTGATAACAATGTGTAACCTCATTTTTATAACAGAAATGAGATAGTATGTTTCTAGAAGCACCCAGTGAGCTGCTTACTGTTATGTAAACTTAATGTTCCTAACGCGTCGTCTTTTACTTCACTTGTTCATGTCACCTAAGCATTGCGTTCCATGTCTCGAATGCTCTCCTGTGATTTGTCCATCGGCTCCCTGTAATCGTAGAAAAGAAGTCCACTTGATCATGGTATTCACATGATACTGAAAGTCGGCTGTGTGCTGTATTTCTTTACTTGTTACCTAGATCATGATGAAAGACGCTGTTGTGTCAATGACCGAAATCAGTTTTGTTACGTCTGTGGACAGTTTACTACAAAGTCGCAATGCAGGCCCATTTCTTCACTACTGCAGTCTGCACACCCCGCATTTTTCTGGTTGCAACCGGGAGGTTAAGTTAAAAAGTGGGCGCCACATATTGTTTGTTTGTCTTGCCGTCTTCATTTGGCTCAGTGACTCAAGGACAAGGCAGGATGACGTTTACAATCCCCACGGTGTGGAGGGAGCCGTAAGAAAGCACGACAGATTGCTACTTCTGCTTAACCTGTGTCATTATAATCTCCAACGGAAACAAAGACAAAATGCATTACCCTGATCTTCCATCAGCTATTCGACCTGTTCCATACGATGGTACTTTACCCATTCCCGTGCCTCCAGTTAACATGTCACTGATGATGAGTAGTGATTCCGCATCGTCGACTTCCCCTGATTTTGACATCTGTGGAAACTTTGAAGCTGATATTGGCAACCAACATCTTATTAAACTCTCAGAGCTGAATGACTCGATACGGGATCTGGGCTTGCCCAAAGACAAGATGGAGTTGCTGGTGCAGCAATGGTACTTACTTGTTGCAATCACTAAGGTTACTGTATACAGAAATTGGTGTTAAATTGGTCGAATTCCTATGACACGAGAGAAACCTTTTGTTGCTGTTCCGACGTGGATGGATTGATGAAGGAGCTCAGCGTGAGCCATATCAGTGATGAATTGCGTTTGTTCATTGATTCGTCCAAATGACCTTTTAACTCCATACTGCTCAATAATGAATATGTGTACCCAACTGTGCACCTGTTGCATGCTACCAATATGTAGGAGACATAGGAAAATTCGCAAAGATACTCACTACACTGAACAGCGATAACTACTGTTGGAACGTCTGTGCTGGCTTCAAAGTCATTGGACTGCTAATGGGTATGCAAGTAGGCTTCACAAAATATTGCTGTTTCCTGTGCTAATGGGACAGTAGAGAAATTCGACAGCAGTACACAACCAAAATGTGGCCAGATATGACCGAGTATGCTGCAGGAAAAATCAATGTAAAGCAGACACCACCTGTGCATACTGATCATATGTATCTGCCACCCATACCCATCAATCTTGGCTTGAGAAAAAACATCGTCAAATTCCTCAATGGAGACGCTTCTGCTTTCCAGCATGTGTAACAACTGAATCCAAAGATCAGTGATGCGTACCTCACAGAAGGGATACAGATTGGGTCGGATATTTGCCTGCTAATGGCAGACAGAGCTTACGAATTCAAGTTGACTTCATTTGACTTAGAAGCGTGTCGATCATTCACGGTAATATGTACAGGGTTGTTGGGTAGAATTAAGACAGAGAACTACAAAGACCCCAAACAATAGCTCATTGCGGACTATAGGGCCGTTGGTGCTCGAATGTGACTCAAGATGCACTTATTACGTAATCACCGTAACGTTTGCCCTGATAACTTATTATTTTTAAGCGAAGAGCGTGATGAGCGCTTTCACCAAGACATTTCCGTCACGGAGCAGGGCTACACTGATAAGCACACACCTATGAATTATGACTTTGCAAGCTTTTTCAACCTGAGAGCGCTGGGTCATACAAGCGACCATCTCGGCGAAATCATCAGTTCCCGGTAGCAGGCTGCAATCAATAGCTAGCGCCTAGTGTAGCAGTGATATTTTAAAAGTATCTACCATATAGATGCATTCTGTATATGTTGTGATTCAGTACAGTTACCTATTATTCGTAGGACTTAGCCTTGACATAACTGAAAATATTCATTTGCTTATATCAATGTAACATGTCGTGCTAGGTAACATGGCAATACATTAGTAAGGTCAATTAAGTGTATTTTTAAGGTTGGGACATTGGCATTTTTGGTATAGAAAGCAACTTTTGTTGCGCAGTGTAACTGGGAATGAAAGCACTCCGCGCGTTTATTGAGTAACTGCTGTGGTTCTACGGAGCAAAGCGTCATGCTGCCAACTGACGATAACTGACACATAGGCACGACTGACTTGTACTTCGTTGCAAATAGCCTCAGCTGAAGTCCCATTTGCCCTGACATCCGTAGACTCCGACACAGTAGCGCTTGGAACACTCAACAGGATATGGAAAAATACGACCGAACCAAAAGATTCTGAAAGCTTTGAGCAGCGGTCTAGCCGAACTAGAATTCAAGGGATAACGACCAAATCGAAAGAGAATTGACAGTCCACTATATGCCCAAGCAGCATGCCCAACACGAACCTGATTTTATATAAACGAACACAATTCGATTATCCAAAATCGCGGTTTGTTTGTATAAGTATGCACAAGGCCTGTAGTGCAAAACGAAATTAGGTCATGTCAGACCTCTCAACAGACCGATATTATCATTAGTAGAATCAAAAGGCTGGTGATTGAGATTCCTAACTTCAGAACAATAGGGTTGGAAGAGCACTTAGTGTAATTCTTTGGTACAAAAATTTGCTCTCTGATATGTACGTATGAGCCCGTCTAATTGACTTTATGCCGATTTCTGCTGTGAAATTTTGGAAATTGCTTGGAAATCCTGGGTCGTCTGCTATTAGCTCTACTATGACTTTGTCTTTAGCTACATTCTGATGTGTTCCCTGAGTTGAGTATAAAAGGAATTACCTATGGTATAAAACCGATGTGAACGACCTGACACTCCCAAGACTCAATAAGGTAAAGAAGGAACCTACGCGCACATTTTCACCTTTAACAGCCCACAATGTAATCTTGTCCCAACATTCTCCATGTTTCAAACGGAAGACAGGCAATCGAAAGCAAATGTAGTGCTTACCAATGAGGATTTACATCCGGTGGGGCTGTTATAATCACTTGGACAGTACTGAGGCTAATGATTTTCCACTCGACTGCAAATGCTATTTGGAATATGACAGAGAATAGGCTACTAAACTCAGTGCGGTCGCTCACGTAGATGTGCTATCCGCATAAGTTATGGAAACATAGTGAATAATCTGAACTAATTACCTGAAAATTCTCCCGAGAACAATTCATAACGAATAAGTGTATGGTTCACGCTGTGGCACTGTTATGTGAATGGATTACGACACTCTCTGACTTTGGGATCCGAATCACTTTGAAACGAGCGCATTCATTCGATCACTGGGTTCGGGTTGGAAATAAACCTTAAACGTATCCGGAAGTTATTCTTTAGATTATGAGTAGGTGCTTCAGCTAACATCCCAAGAGTGCCACGTGGGAGTCTCAGTACTGATATATATATCTGTCAGCTATAAAATTGTACGAAACCGGTGCTGTGAGCAGAACACACGCAATAAATATGGGATTCGGAATGCTATATATCACGCTGATTGCGCGCACAGCAGGGCAGAAGGCTTTCCATTATTCTAAGAGTACCAAAACAAGGGACATCTGTCCTTAATGGAGCTGACATTGCTAGGTAACAACGACTGCCAGAACGTGGCTGCGTGTAGTTCCCGAATAAGATTACTTCACGAGGACATGGCACCAATACATACGAAGTCATTGAAACGGCTTTACTACAGTCACGCACAATTGTATGGGCAGGTTTCTGCTATTTACATAATACAGTGCGGAATCACACTGCTTGTTATCAGAGATCTGTGCATTAACTAGATTATCGCACATGTCATGTCAGAATATATATCGACCCTCCCGAACTGCAGTTCGCTTGGTGCGCAGAACATCCACTAGGACGCTGTTCAGATAGCAGCCGAAGAACATTCTTAACCACTTACTTGGTTCTATTACAGCAGTTTAAAGGAAAAACCTATCAATCAGGAAAGGGGAGAGGTAGTTGGGTTGACCAAGAAAAGTAGAATCCGATAATGGCTGTTTCCCTGTTAGCTAGCTTAGTGGCACCAACCACTGCGGATAAAGTCCTAGATCAGCTGGCAAACCATGAACCTATCGCTGCAGAACAGCGAGAGGTCTGCCTAGGTTACTCTAGTACCACCAATCTACTGATGGTTTGAATAAGTGGAATAATGGGTTCATGGATGAATCGACCATGAATTGAAGGTATACAATTCCATTCCGAAATGGTACTTGTGCGGTTGAATCATAATGTACCCTTCCACAAGTTTCAGCGGTACAGATCTTACTAGCTGATCCTGGACTAGATAAGTAATTTCTACACGAAAAGCAACTTTGAGATGACGGCCCAGACTCGTTGTCCGACATAAATGCAGTTCGGTTCAGTGTACCGTGATTCCACACTATTTGCAGGTGATATCGAAGAATATCGAGAGCCATATGAACCGGACACCAAAATCGTTCTCTGGCAAGGTGTTGCTTTATTTCCCAACGTTTCGGTCTGGAATAGCATACTTTCTAAGTAGGCGAACGACAAGCTGCTCAGATTTACCACAGAAATGAATAAGTTTGCAGGCATCACGCATTGCCCGTGGACCAATAGCCAGTTCAGCGACTGTGGTGTGTTCACTTATAATAGATGGATAAATTCAAAATAGGGTGATATTAATAATCAGGCTATACGCGGATCCTTTGCAGAGAGCAATTTGAAGTTTTTTATATATGCTTCCCCCACAGTTCATACTTCCATTTCCAACAGCCTAGCAGCTTAAAAGGCCCGGAAGAACCGGGTAACGAAAAACTGTTAAGGCCTGAGCCGTGAGAGGTATGGAGACCTACGGTTTGTGTATTGGTTGGGCAACTTTCGCTTCCGGCACAAAAGCTTGACAAAGCCTGTTAGAATAGTACACAGTTAGAAAAGCGTTTTAGGTCGAACAAGGAAGGCGTGTCAAAGGGTTCCTCTAATCCCTAGTCGGCATGTCACTTTAAGTGCTTCATCGTGAGAGTAGTACAAGCGTCTCATCGCACATCTTTATGTAGGAAGATTGCACTCGTTTATGGTGATGAAGGATCGATTTTTGATTGCTTTTTTGATCCGCTCATCGGTGTTAATCATACTGGCCGTTCAACATATACATTAATTCTCCACCCAAACCCAGCCTTTTCATGCAGACGTCAAAGTTACGATCAGAACTACGTCGAAAATCAAACGCCCGGGCACTGCTCGCAGAACAACTATTTAATTCTGCTTGGTGTCCCGTGTCTAGTGTACGTACCATGGCGAGCTTCTTACTACGACATCGTATCCACAGTAGACGTAGTCATAGTAGACGTGGAATGCTTTGAACTACGTTTAATTAGCTCGGTTTAATCTTTCAATACCTGTACTCAAACTTTACATTAGATTGTGCACACGAAGAAGTTTGTGATGTCCGTTAAAAAATAGTCCCTTAAATGCGCCAGTGTTGAACGAAACGTTTAGCCCTGCTGGAAGACTACACCATGTAACCGATTCCGACCGCTCGTGTCAAATCCGTCTTGGATCATAACTTTGAGTTTAGTACTTTCTGTAACTAGCGTTTGGTTACTTGTCGTGGGCAACCGCAGTCTACTATTTTATCACCGCTTCTTTCCTCACGATATTTTTATCCTCTTTCAAACTTCAAGTGCTCTGTACTCTGTACAACACCGCTGGGGACAACCCATTGAAGAAGTATTTCGGATGGCTTACAATATAAGTACCCAAAAAGTATCTTGACTTATAATACTTTGTCGTTACCGAGTTACCATTTCTGTTAACAGCAAAAATGAAACGGCGGTATTACACCAGTGTATAACTCCAACTTCATAGCCAAATATATACTCCAGTCAGTGGATAACAAATCCCTTAACAACACTTCCTCGTTAATCATTTCCACAATTGCCTATTTGTAGTTCATTAACTTTCACCAGACTGGTGTCATCCGTAGTGGAAATTAGGCTGCTCTGATGGCCTGACGTTATTTTTAAGGGGAAAGCAAAAACTAGTTTAACAAGTTCACCAATCAATTCATTCGGAACCTCCCTGAATGCATACATACCCAGGTGACTCCAAAGAAATTCCACGGAATCAAAGATGCTGAGTAGTTTTGTCGTCGAAACGGCCTAAAAATAATCCTAATAAATTTCAGTTAACCCTACTGACGACCACTCTAAATCGTATTTCGGTGTGCTACGTGTTCAGTGACAACATTGATGTATGCTGACATTTGCCGAAGCTCAGTCATATCACAAGTAACAGACACGGCTACATGGAACTAGGTGAACTACGCACTGGTTAAATGATTAGACGGAACTACTTCCATCTAGTTTAGCCATATTCGAAGTTTCTCACAAACACGTGCAAAAAGAGCCATTTCCTACCTTCCTTGCATTTCTGTGTTACAACCAGGATAAGCTAATATATTTTGATAATCTACCTCTACGATATTTGTAACTCACAAAGATGCATGGAAAGAAATCTAAAGCTTGAGATTTCTGTTGTTCTCAAATTAACCGTCAGCTTTACTCAATCAACACACTAACTTATTCTTTATTATTAGATTTGCATTACATTCAGCGGGGTATTTAATGTACTCGCTGTTGTTTCACAAAATATAATCTCTTTAACGGTTCGTCCGTGTGCGCATGCACTTGTCTATAAGTAACCATGCACTTCTTATCACCCCAATACTAAATGACATGCTCAATAAAATTTTAATCTGACACGCCCATTGATCGTCAGTTACTAAAGAATCGATCTTCAAGTTGACATTTCTTTATATCATTATTTCTGCTTTGGATTCTCAGCTTTAGTTCTATCAAAGTTGTATCCGTTACCGATGTACTTTGAGACCATAGAGGATGAGTGATTAGATTACCAGTTTTGCCCTCGTTTTGTTCTCGTTTTTACGTGCTGAAATTGTCAGCATTTTGAAACGCTACGTGTACTTCGCAAACAGGAGTGTAAACACAACAAGAAAGAAAATAAAATATATCATGAGGTTATACAAGACACACCAAAGAAGACATGCTCAATTTTTACAATTAAATATGCGACAATCATAATTTGATTAAAGATTAGTTTTGACGTATTGAGCAGCTTAATGAATTCCAAAACATGTAATATGATTGTGATTACTATACGACATCACAAGCTGTATCCGAGATGAAATATCAAATTATTTTGTGAATTTGAAGAGGTTGGTAGGCAAGAATTGTGATTTAGATTTTTATTGCAATTAAGTGGCGTTTCGGTGGCTCACATGGTGTTTCGGTCATTTACATTGTTTTGCACTGGAACCGATTGCTTGCGCTATTATTCGCAGTTATTTGTCCCCTATATTCCGTTCGTTCATCACATCATATAGTGTCGGATCTCCTTGAGCGATGTTGAATTCCTATCTATCTACAGCTGGGGGGAACGGTGAATTGCGTGACAGTTAGTATCGGCGTCGCTGATAGTGAACCATGGGTGTTATTGCAATGTTTCTAGGGTGTCAGACAACATGACTAACAAAATCAGAAAGACGGACGCCAGACAATGGATGATGAACAGACTGCCAGACTGAAGTGCAGTGGAAAAGCAAATAAAACAGGAAACGGCATGCAACAAAGCATTATTGGTTGAAACACTGTGCACTGTGTGAATTTTTGTCATATTTGCTATATACTCGAGTTCATATAAAAGCATAAGGAACGTACAGACGGGAAGAGGTCGTGGTGAGACTGGACGCCTGTTCATAGCAAACTAAGAAAGCATCTCTTGAAGCAAAGCGTTGGTGAAACAAGTACATACGAGCCTAAGGTGCTACGTCCCGTAGAGTGCTTAAGTCGTCCTAAATAGCTAAAAGAGTGCTACTTCAGACTGCGTAATGGAAAACATGAGGTAGGGCTGGACGCCTGATTAAGGCGTGAAGTCGAAAGCGTTGCAATTGGCAAACGGGACTTGAGCTTTAGGATCTACTACTCTACGGTACTGCGTCGAGCATGACAATTCAGTCATTCTAGCTTACTAAGCGAAGCGAGCGATTACAAACTGAGGGCAACTGCGGTCATCTGTTGCAGGTGCTCAAGGCCCACTCCCTGTGATGCAACGATGTGAAATACTGTATCAATATTATACAAAGGGTTTCATGTAAACATATGGAGAAATCGTTGGACAGCGCTTTCTGTGAGCCGAAGTGTGTAAAAATAAAAATAAAAAATTTAATAAAAAAGTATTTTCTTGATGTCACAAGTGGCACACCAAAGAAGATATGAACAGTTTTGTACTAGCGGATATGCGACAATTGCTGTTTCCTCAAATATTAATCTCGTCCATGTAAGTGAGTAGATTCTCTAGATCCAAGATATGGCTGGTTATGATAACTGTTTACATGTTGAAATAGCATGTTTTTGCGAAAGCGAAGGTGTCAATAAGTGCAAATGGTGATATAGATATTTACCTCAACTAATGTTGAATCAGCGACCCAACTAGTGTTTCAGTTAGTTTCATTGATTTGACGTGAAATCGGTTGCTTGCGGCGCTATCCACAGTCACCTGTCGTTCATATTTTTACCCGCTGGTCGTAAAATATTTCGTCAGATCTCCTCGGGCCGCGTTGAATACTTATCCAGTTATCTCAGTTTTCGCCCGTGACAGGAAATCATAACCCACAAGGACCTACATGGACCATGACTTTACACCAAAGCGACACAACTGCACTCACCACCATGACCGTTGTCCAGTGTGGATAGCTGGACACGATGTCACCTCACTCCCGAAAAACATAAATAATCTGAAAAAAACCAGATACCACAAACTTTAACATCTCTGCTCACTTGGTCACTCAACAAGACAACTCTTCGTTACGCCTTTATTCTCCACCAGCCTCAGCGATTATGGCGGCCTTGACCAAGCTTCAGAGGAAATTGGAAGTCATTTGAATGCGAACAACTGAGTGTGAAATCAGTCTGCAAGCTGATTTGCTAGTTGCATATTAGTGTACAAACGCATTTACGACAGTGTTCCAGGACCTAGTGCGTTGCAGCCTGGCAAGCGTTCTCCCTATAAAAAGCCACAAATGTCCGTTTAACAACATTTCCACATGGCGGATGTGAATCGCCAGTGAATAAAGTCACTGCTAAGAACTACATACTGGAAAGTCTACTAGAGTCATACTTCGTCATTTTTGGCACGTACAAGGATAATATACTTTCTATCTACATCTACCTTTTTTCACTAGATGTATAGTGCCTTGACCGTCTGTACTGCGCACACTTGAACCCAAAGTGTCGTCATTCATTGCAGACTTTATTCCTCATGATTACATCTTAGATTTCGGCAGCCTGTACAACTTTCGGCCATTGCGGATTACATACATAGTGTGTCACTTGTGATTTAGTGTGCCACGATAAATTCGAGAATAAACCATTTGTTTATTTCTTTACCTTTGGACCCATTGAGCTATACTGGGTGGTGCCTCTGGGCTCTTTGAGAGCTACACCTACCAGCTTGTTCAATGGTGTGAGATCAGCCAAACTCAGTCTCCTGCTCCTCCGGGTCTGGATTTGAAATGAGATGGCGTTCCTGTCTGTAAAACTAAATCATTGCCTCTTCCCCGCGGTCTTGCAGAAAAGCTTTTGAGCCAAAGGCTTTGGTTGAGGACACTAATCGTCCTCCACTCTAGCTCTGGACGCCCTGGCAGCGTCTCATCCCAAAGACAACCATGACGCTTTCTTTTATTATAAACGTCATCCAGCCTCGGCCGTCGCGAAGTGTATCATGGGTTGCCTTGTCTGCTGCATACAGAAGGGCGGATAAGCGAAAACATGCTACTGCTGACGCCTCCCTCCTTTCTTTTCCACTTGTTTCTCTTACTCCCATCCCGACCCCCATTACCAACCTTCCTTCTATAACCCCAACTTCATTGACAGCAACCGAAGTGCCATTGATTTAGCACCATCGGCAGCCACCTTTTCATAACACCCATGGGAACCTATCGACAATGTCCCTCATAAGGAAACACTGTCCGGTTTCCCTGGCGGTTTTCAACGTTCACACTCCAAGATAAATAGGTCACAAGCGTACACTGGCGAGCATCTTAGACAAATGGGCATTGATGTGTGTTATATGTCCGGAACTAGGGTAAATGACCCTAAAATCGTTGTTGAATTAACTGCACCCGGCTTATCCTCTCGTTATTGTTCGCAAGCATCAGCAGACGCCGATGCAGCATTCACGGGTCAAGCTGGTGTATGTTTCATTCTAATCTCCAAAGCTGAGCCATCGTTGGTTGATTGGATTCCGGTGAACAGCCGTTTATGTGCGACCCGTTTGACGACATCAGCTAAGGTTGGTTCGCGAAGCAATACAAAAAGCTGTTAGTTTGTGATCTCCGTTTATGCTCCCACCGACTGCAGTTCCAATGCTTCCAAGGACACATTCTATCACAAACTGAACACGCTACTACACGGAGCTACTGGTTTACATAATACGACTAAATGGATAAATGAATATCTTATGCTCAACAAAGTGAAGCGCGCCTGTTAAATGACTAGAATGAATATGAAGGCACAAGTACGGTGTCTGAGAACTTCAGATGCTCAGCTGGGTGGTAATCGTGGGCTTAACTCCGAACGGACTGACAACAACGAGCGGCTGCTGCAACTGTCTGCGCAGCACCAGCTGTTTCTTAGTAGCACTGCATTTAGACACAGATGGGCGCCGAAGCACCACTTGGCGTCCTCCTGGAGCTGGCCAGCAATGGACCTAAACTGACCCTATTGCCATAACAGGTGGCGTGTTTCCATCCTGGGTTGTCGCTCGTACTGGAATGCTGCGTCGACTCTAATCATGCCTTGGTACGCCGTCGGTTATCGATGAAGTTTACCGGGGTGCGCACCAAGCGTCTTTCCCTATTGGCAACTGAGCAATTGTCACAGAGCTCGGTGAGGCAAGCCTATCAAGACGCATTGCCTACCGAACTTTCGCTGTATTGTTCTAATGACACTAAGCTTCAATGGAATAGGATCTTGGCCGCCATACACTACGCAGGAGCACCTGCTTGTGGCACTATCCATCGTCACCGCACCAGTCACTGGATATCCGAGAGGCCGGGGAACCATTTGGAATCCAGAAGGAAACACCCGGCTGGCTCTGAGTACAATGGGATCAAAAGTACTAGCAGGCGTGAACTAAAGCGGAGCATACGTGCTAACAGGGAAGCCTGGCAAACCAGTCGGGCTCAAAAAATAGAGAAAACAGGAACAGTAGGTAATCACCGCACGCTGTTCCAGTTGATCCCTACCAGCGGCCCCAGAAAACCAGGCGTCAGTGAGATAATCAGAGACAGTGCAGGTGCGCTGATACACAATAAGGAACGGCGTATGGCTCGTTGGGCGGAACACTTTCAAGATCAGTTCAGCTGGCCCCCTGCTTCCGGATCTCTTCCTACTCAGGTGATGCAGGACGAGCCATGGTAGGTTAGTTTAGAGCCTCCGTCGGAGGCCGAGGTCCGAAACGCGATCACAGCCCTTAATCGTTTTCGTGCCGCTGGCCCGAATTCCCTCCCACCTGCACTATTTAACGATGGAAGTGAGTTCCTCTGCAAAACGCTGACCTCCTTATTCGATTGTATCTGGAAGGAAGACAGTGTTCCAAGTAAATGGAACGAACCGACTATAGTGGCAAAATACAAGAAGGACAGTCGCACAGACTGTTCTAGCCACATGAGTATTAGCCTAACGCCAGTTGTGACAAAAGTACTGACCTCGATTCTTGTTCGTCGCCTCACTGTGGAACGGAAAACTCGGATTAGGGAAGAGCAGGCAGGTTTCCGTCCAGGAGGTGACTGTATAGACCATATATTCACTCTGCAGCAGGTGCTAGAGCAACGCCACTCATACGCTAGACGGAGGCTAACTGTGTTCCTTGACTTCAAAAGTGCGTTCAATTCAGTAGATCGATGCATTCCGTTCAAAATGTTTTTTCGGAAATGTTCGCACGAAATAAGTGAACATTCTACCTGCTCTATACTCGAACACTACAGGCTGCGTCAGGGTTTACGGTGACCTGTCGGACGGTTTTCCGAACACAAGTGGCGACGGAAGGGAATTTTCCTCCGTCTTAAAAGCCGTGTATACAAGACCACAGTGTAGGCCGCCCTGCTCTATGGTAGTGAAACTTGGCCCCTTCAGTTTGAAGATCCGAGGCGCCTGCAAGTCTTTGTTCATCGTTGTCTGCGGAGCATTGCTAATGTCGGATGGTACTAGAGTGTCCGCAACGACGTGTGTAGGCGAGTACTAGGTAGTGATAAACATGCTAGTTCCTTAGAACAACAGATAGCACTGAATAAGTTTCCTTGACTCGGGCACGTGCTACGTATGCCTGTTCACCGCTTACCTAGGAGAGCTTTGTTTAGTCTGCCAGATGTAGGATGGCACAAAGCTCGAGGCGGACAGAAGTTGACTTGGCGGCGATAAATAAAGTCACTGACGACCAAACTGGGTTCCGTTGGTCCATCTCGCCTTCCGGTCTGGAGTCCACTTGACTCACCCTATGCTTGGCTCGAGACATTACAGGACATGGCTAGCAACCGACACCAGTGGCACGTCTGCTGCCGTCACTTAATCGGATTGCCTGTTTAAAGTGTGTTTGGTACTGAGTTATCAGCGAGGTAATGGCTGAATATGACGCGTGACAGTGAAAGCTGCAATGAAGCTGTTTCGCCGCTGCCGCCTTCTCTTTACACGATAGCCAGCTGTTTGTGAAGCGTAGGTTATCTACAGAGCGTAGGCGCCTTGACCCCGGATGTTTGTTTATGGCATTAAGGTTATCAGGTAAGTCCCCCTTCTTTCCCTCTTCTTATTCTTTATTTCATAGGTCCACATGGTTGTATGGCAGCGAAGCATCATTTCCAATGGCTGTTGTACTGCGGTTGGTGATTGATTGATTGATTCCATCAACAAACACTTCGAGCTGGAGGATGTCTACGAAACCCTGCATGTTAGGCCAGCAATAGGCACCAGGCCGACAAGGAGAAGACGTGATCACTCTGCCGACTCACTGAACCAATCAAAGACTGACAGGCGAAGCATTTGACGATCAATAGCCACTTAATTCTAGCAGTGGTTTGCGAGATTCCACGAATCATAACCTAACAGCCGCACTGAGGATGTTGCCTAACTTGGTAAGGAAACGTCTGCAATGGAGATGTCATCCTCGGAGAACAGAGCAACCTTCATGACCGGAAGTCTTCCATAGTTGATCAAGGTTAACTGTTTGATGAGGAGCTTACTGAGTATACACTAATGGCCTCTCGAATATGTTGGGGAGGTAGTCACACGCTGGCAACAAGTTTCAAAATTAGTTGGTTATCTCAAAGTTTAATGCTTTACAAAGTTCTTTGTGTTAAATTATTGCACCTAACGTAGATTATAGCTAGAGAAATCTGTCGCTTTTTAAAGAGCTGTTTGTGCATGCACGTAAGTTGAGTTTATTCCTTTAAAGTCAGTGCAAAATAAGTGCTGCTCCGAATAGTTAAATTCCTCTCTCTGTGTTTGATTTCAACCAAAACATTATCGGTGCAGCATTTCTTAGAATGCCATCCCAGTGCTTAGTGCCTTCCTCACCTTGCCTCATTTCAACTACTCCACGAACTGTGGTTCAATCAGCCTTTTAGCTCGTTCCATGACAGATTTGTTGGTTGTTACATCCGTGGAAACTGTTGTCTGTGGGATTTGTTTAAACCATGCCATTCAGTAATGTATTGTAATTGCACGCACCGACGCACGTAAACCTGTTCCCACATTCCAATGAAATTAGTGCTCCTTAACGCTTCTACCCAAGGAGATTTTAAAGTAGCGCAACATTGAACGTATTGATTCATTCCAGCTAAAGGGTCAATTAAACTGAAAACACGTAGACAACATGATGGATGAAATGTTAATTTCAAAACACAAGCTGATGAAGAAGGTACACTTGACATAGCCATAGAGCGTGCGCCCTTGGCAACGAATAGTGGAGGTTACCGGAGTCGACGAATGCGGTTCGCTACTAACGTGATACTTTGCAGCACCAACTTGTGGTCAAATTACAGGAGCCCGCAAGACGCGATGGGATTTTCCTCGATTAATTGTAACTGTGAAGAAATCGTTTTGATCATGGGACAATGGAAACAGGAGTGGGAGATGTTAACTTTGAATATGTTAGCGCTTATTTTCAGCTGGTTGCCGCGTGGTGAGCACGCTTGGCTTGCATTTTCCGCGAAATGGTTGACCTCTTACCACGATCATGTCTCTATACGTGTGTCTCGCGTTCTTCAGAAATACAATTCATTTATCTCTTGTTTACTTTTGATAAAGTGTCTCTGTAGCAAATGGAGACCCTTGTGCTTGCAGTTTGAGCTATTAAGTTTATGGATTAGTGTCTGTGGCACAATGCATGTGTTCTCTCATTATAGGGAAGGGAAGAACATAGGTTTTACATGGCTGGGGCTATAGTTTGTTACATTTGACACGGCGTGGATCAAAGCATCAAAGATATGACTACAAGGAGGGGAATCTTTATGGCTCCAGATTTTATAAATTCTTGTTGGAGTTCTCGAGATTGAGTGGTTTCTAGACAAAATCTTTCTCACCATACAGTTGAACATCGGGTAGGGATTTTAAGGAAACTGAAGAAATTGTGTGAAGCAACAAGTGAGCGTATGTGACATCCTGACCAGTGGTTGACAATGGACTATGACAAAATGGCTTACGCCAGAGAACTGGGACAGACATCTTCTGAAAAAGTGTGACGCCGCCAACTCTTTCGAGATTCACAACGCTGTGATTATCGCTGTTAAGCCAACGGCTGGGGTGAATAAGCCTTCGACTTACGAAATGGAGTGTGTCCACGCGTTTCCTAATCGGAGTTTGTATAGGGATTATTACCAAATAACCTGAAATTGGTCATTGTCTGAGAAGCTGTCAGCTTGTGGTGAATAAAGTGATGGAATGGAAAATGCAGCAAAATGTGGGTGTGCAAAAATAGAATGGGCTTTGGCTAAATAAGAACTCACACATTGATCTCGTTAGTTCACAGGATCTAAAGCGAAAGTGCACATAACTCAATTACATCATTCAAAATGATTGTAGCATGCATATTTGCTTTAACGATCAGTGTACTTAGACGTTTTGCTTCAAACGAAATGAACATGCGGATAAACGGGTTATGTATCCTGAAAGTGAACCACCGCAGTGCGTCGTTATCTATACCGGTTTTTCGGAGTACTGCTCATAATAGATAAGTATTAAGAGTGTTGAAAACGGATTGAGACAGTAAATATTGTGATCGGGTCTGATGAGATTCGGTCATTCGCAACTAATAGTTCCAAACAAATTTACAGTTGCTGTCCTGCATATACACGCATAATCATACAATCCTGAGTATCTAAACGATCGCTAAGTGTGCAGTCAGCTTTCAGACAAATATGTTTCGTTGATTAGTTTTCCCTATTTATTGAGTTTGGCATATATCTGTTGACAAAGATTTAGATAATTTTATTAGTCGTTACTTGCCCTGAGTTTAACTTGGTTTTTTAAAACAGAGATGGCCAACCGAATCTCACATGATTGACAAATGAAATTATGGTAAAACCTGACGAAATTTCATATTTCTGACCGAAAATGGAGTAAAATGGAATAATGGGTTTATGAAGGATAAAACAGCAGACGCTTAACAATTTCCGTAGGCAAAGTCAGAGACCGAAAAGTGCGTGTAAAAGAAAAACTTAACTCGTAACGGTTAGCTCACGGAAATTTTCATGTGCACGCATCGTTCGGTTACGTTGTGCCTTCTTTCCTTGTAACCAGTAGCGGAAACAGCTGACGTGTAGGTATACAAAGAATGATTTCAGGCTCTATGATCAGATGTAAGCAAACAATATAATAAAAGATCACTGAAAGAACGAATTTGTAAGTTGAATGCTGGTAGAAACATACGGGAGTCATGAACGTCAATGGCTAAAGCAGCGTCAGAAGTGATAGAACAAGTGTCATGATACCCACGGAAGCTTGAGTGTTACACTTGATGCCCTTAAGAGATCAAACACGAGGGTAAGCGCCAAGCTCAAAAATGCTGGCCTCATCCACTGCTAAGCGCCTACGGAGTATAGGTCATCAAGTTGACCCGGACGTAGCTTTCGAGTTTATCAACCGCAATATAAACGCCAAACTACTTAAGGTCTTTGGGGCTGTGAGCACCAATTACAATCGTCCTGCTCTATCTATACTCAATTAGTTGAATGCAACACGGAAGCTTCCTTGAGACCCGTGACATTTGTTTCATCACCTGTGATTCTGGTGTAGCACGTGACATTTGTGCCTCCGCTAACTTTCCGCCAGCATTCAAACTATTGATTCGTTCCTTTACTGGTCTTTCAATATGTTGCTCATTTGCATATAATCAGAGAGCCTGTATTGATATCACCTTGAAATACCCGTCCTCTCATTGCATTATTTAACATAATAAAGGGAACGCGATGTTTCAGCTAACTTTTTAGCATAAAGTAAGGTTAACACTAATAAACGAAACATTTGTCACTATCTTTAAGCAGAATTGGTAGAAAATAAGGTCAATATTGTGGGGTAGCGTGTTTTTGGGATCAATACTAAACCAAGTTGTAGCCAAGTGTCGCGTTCAAATAATTTGCTTTGTTTTGGCCTTCGATTCGCTTATCTTACCCATTCTTCTATTAAGCACACGTTGACCCAGCCATGTGTTCTTGCATTTGATTGGTTGCAAGTCGAACGTCTATCGATTTAATTGTAACGCACGGGTGTACACACGTTCCGGTGCTGCTCTGGTCTGCTGCTGTTTCGGGATACAACTAATTAGCCTAGCGTGTTACCGATGTCTTTGAATGCTACTGCTCATGAACCTTTCTGGACTGACTCTGTGGTTACCCCAAATGCAGAATGCTGGGAAGACTGGCGAATTAGTTTTCAGGTTATATTTCGGTGCTACCAGGTCGCAATCCATCCATGACGTTGAAAACGGCGGATACTTTAAAGCTTTTGCGCTTGCACCTCGGCTCAGAGGGTCGACGTATATTTGATGCTCTAAGCCTGGGGGAAAACCCACGTTGACAGAGACCTTATCGACCCTCGATAAACATTGGGGTGTTCGAGTGAACAATTAGGCTTCTGGGTACAACTTTTCGCAGCTAAAATATGCACCTGGTGAATCAGTGGATGCATTTATTTCCCGCCCTGTTTGTTCTGTTCAAAAGTGTGACTATAATAGTATTCCCAAGACCAAAGTGGAAGAAACCATGCAAATGCAACAATTGATTTCTGGCCTCACGGATTCTAGCATCAGAGAGTCTCTTGATGGAAAACGCAGAAAACCTCACACGGGACAGGGCCTGTAACGTGGCTGGCCAGAAGGTCACAGTCACGGAACAAAACCAAATTTTCCTCTCTAACACAGAAGCTACTGAAATTGACCGTTTGGATTCCACACGCTGTCTGACGCGATCTTCAGTTAGAAATACATGTTACCGTTGTGGAAACGTTGAACATCGCGGAAATGATAAGTCATGTCCTGCAAAGAGTGCAATCTGCCGGATTTATGGTAATACCGGTCATTTTTCTCAAGTTTGTCGCTGCCTCGCCGGTTCTTTAGTTGATTCCGAAAATGACTAGAGCTTCTCCGGTCACCAATAAACAACACATATTTGGCGTTAATGTATGCGAACATCCACTTTCCTTTCCAACTCAAGAACCCAAATTACCTTCACCAGATATCTCTTGTGTGTTTTTGAAGTTAGAAACAAAACCATTTGTCTAGACATAGAACTAGATTCCGCGTCATCAATCATAATTGTGACATATTGTTTGCACAAACAGCATTTTGGTCAGCTAGCTGTACATGCTTCCGCTTACACTTTCAGAAGCTACTTCAATGGTGGTGTCCACATACTCGGATTTGTTACGGTTTCAATGTGTCATATAAACAGCAGGAAGAGACTAGTTGAAGTGTACATCCCTAAAACTGAGAGTAAGCCTATACTGGAACGCAATGCCATGGTCTTACTGAACGTATCAACGTGCGTCAGCCGGATGACCATTGCCAGTGTCAAACTTCATTCGTTGGGTTCCAGTTAACCAAGTCTCTTTGTTCCGGCCATAGGTAGAGTCGATTTGGTTCGTCGCAATTCGATTCCAAGCCGCATAGGTAAGCTACCAATCCGGGAAGCACCAGACGTAAGGTTCGCCCTATTGGGGCTCGTCAGTGGTGCGCACCATCGGTCCACTACTGGGGATCGAACCCATGACCCCTAGAGGCGCAAGCCAAATAGCCAGCAGCTTACGCCACTGAGCGATGGGAGACGACAGCTGACCATTAAGAACGGAAAGCTAACTGCGATATAACCCGACCCATCCTCTACTGTCGTGCAGATTATTGCCCGTGCGAAGGACAGTGGTTGGCCGTCATGGTCTGTTCTTCCATTGCCAGCGCTTTGAATCCACACTGGTAGGGCTTAGATTTTAGATTGGGAATGGTAGACGGCTTTGGGCATGATTCGAGTTGGTTTGTCGGGCTATATCGCAGTTAGGTTTCAATTCTTAATAGTCGGCTGTCGTCACCCATCGCTTAGTAGCATAAGCTGCTGGCTCGTTGGCGTGCGCCGCTGGCGGTCATGGGTTCGAACCCCAGTAGGGGACCGATGGATGCGCACCACGGACGCGCCCCAATAGGGCGAAACGCGCATCTGGCGCTTTTCTGGATTGGTAGCTTACCTATACGGCTTGGAATCTAATTGAGATGAACCAACTCGAATCATACCCAAAAGCTTCTACTCCTTCGTTTATATGGGTAGATTCCAAAAGATGTACACCGCATTCGGTTGAGCGCGGATTACAAACCGTTCTGCTTTTCACAACCTAGGCCTGTACTTTTGGTTAATCGAGAGGCTCTAGCTCAAGCTTTGAAAATTTGGTCACGGAAGACTTTGTAGAACCCGTACTGTTCCAGATGGTTTCGTCCACTAGTTTCCGTTTAAAAGAAAATGACTATTCGTCTATGCACTGACCTTCAAGCGCCTAATCGACATATAATTATGGACAAGTTCCCTCTGACTTTTCTCGAAGAGTTGATGTTTCGGCTTTCAAACGTTGAACTTTTCTCATAGCTGGATATTCGCAGTGCATACTACCACATGCCACTGACACCTGCTTTCCTTAAGCAAGACGGTTTGTTTCAATACAAACTGCTATTAATGGGTCTTAATAGTGTTCCAGAAGCTTGACAAACATTTATTACTCTATCGATATCAGATCTCAAAACAAGTTTTGTGTATATGATTGACATTTGTGTCTTTGATAGTAACACCACCGGAAATCAGGAAAACCTTCAAAACGTGCTTCATAGACTGAATGAACTAAATCTTCGCCTGAATACCAGCAAATGCTAATTCGCTGTAACGGAGGTGGAGTTTATTGGACACGTTATTTCTACCTCGGGAACTAAGTCTAATGTGCAGAACACCAGAGCCATTCTCGGTTGTCCAATACCATGCAGTGTTACACAGCTGAAACATTTCTTAGGTTTGTGTTCTTATTACCTTCTACATTTATCGAATTGTGCGACTATTGCCGAGCCGTTGAGGAGCTTGACGCACCAAAACCAGGAGTTTCGTTGGGCCAATGAATAAGCCAATGCTTACATAACCATACGAGCGATGATTACATGCACTCCCACGGTAGCGATCTTCAATGAGCACTGTCCAACATTTGTTTCCACGGATGCTTTAAATGTTGGCTTGGGTGCAGTACTCTCCCAGCTGCACGGTGGCGAGGAGAGAGTGATTGCTTACGCATCGCGTACCTTGTCTGATACTAAAAGAATAAGGCCATCGCATGTGTCTGGACGTGTGAGAAATGGCACTTTTACTTATTCGGACTTCACTTTTCTTTGCGCCATGATCATTCTGCTCTTACAACGCCACTAGGTCGCGGTAATAAAGGCCAAAAGCCGGTACGCTTGAGTCGCTGGTACTCACCTTTATTGAACTATGATTATGAAATAAAATATGTGCGAGGTTGCTTTAAACAACTTGCAGATGCCCTGTCGAGACTCACAATGTCCAAAGAAAGGGGAAAACGAGGACTTATAGGAGGTTAAAACGATATTGCAGTACTCAGACGGTAGACCTACAATAACGTTTGACTGAAACGAGAACACACTGACATAGAACCTGTCTTAGCGAAGCTTCGGGAGTACATATCCACTTCATGGCCCAGTCATACCAAGACCCAAGCTGAGTTACTTCCATACTATACCCTACGGCACAATGTTTCTCCTGTAAGCAATTGCATTATTAGAGGCGAGCAGTTTTTGGTCCTGCAATCCTTATTCCTCTAGTGGTTGCATTTGCGCATGAAGAGCATTCAGGGATTGTGCGAACAAAAGCTCGGATGCGACAATACTATTCTCGGCCGAATTTGAATTCCAGCGTCGAGGCGTTTATTCGGAAATGCCGCGCCTACCAACAGTCCGATAAGAGTGCGAGACCCTGAATGTTCCAGTCCAACCTATCGTGTGCCCAATGAAGCCTTGGGTAAAAATTGTCATCCATATTATAGGCCCGTTTGTCAATGCACCTCCGCAGAAGCGAAACGTGCTAGTGGCTACCTGTTTCTACAGCAAATGGCCAGAGGCTGTTCTACGCGTGGATGTAACTACAGCCATCATCATAAAGTGGCTCCGTTGTTTGTTTGCGAGGTACGTTTAGCCAGGAGAAATAGTCAATGAAAATGGCCCACAGTTTCCAAGCAATGAGTATGCTGAATTCCTAAGCCGCAACGGTATCAGACACACGAAGACTGTACGTTATAATCCTGCTGCGAATGAACTCCTCGAACGACTTACTTATACTTTGAAAGAATCTCTACAAGTCCTACTGCTTTCGGGATAATCCTGGGATGATGCGTTTGTATCTGCAGTAGAGGTATACAAAATCACTCCACATACTACAACGGCAACTGTCCCCTCGGAGCTAACGCCAAGGCGAACAATTCGAACTCGATTAAATGCAACTTTTACATCCTAAGAAACCGCCGATCACAGAGAATGTGAAAGACGGGCTGTCTACCAGGCTAAATATAGACGCGTTGGGAGAACGTATCCTCCAGGGACATTTGTTCGTGTGAGACTACATTATTCCCGGAAAGGAGGTAATGTGTTTGGACCCCCAACCCGTGTACTATCTGTGTGCACACCAGGAACTTTGAGGCTAACTGATGGAGAAAAGGGGAATGCAAGACGGCTGCATACTGCGCTTTCCCAACGTGCTATTGGACAGACGAACACACCTACAACACAGCGCTCGGTACAAACTTATACAAACCTACGACGTTTCGGTCGGATACGCCGCCCTGTCTACCAATACGCTTTAACGGGTAACGCCACATGGCACTCCTTCGGGGTACTGAAATTAACTTTGATCGTACATGGACATGTAGTGCTTATATTGTGACGAACAGAGGAAGGGACAATGTCGTGTTCAAATACTTTGCTTTGTTTTGCCCTCGATTCGCTTATCCTACTCCCACTTCTATTTAACACTGGTTTGCTCAGCCACATGATCCTGCATTTGATTAATTGCAATTCGAACGTCTGGCGATTTACGCGTATGTGCAGACAGTTTTCTATACAAACGTTCCGGTGCTGCTCTGATCAGTTGTTTTTTTCAGGATACAACAGTACTCAAACTGTTAAATATGCTTCACCATCTGGCGATGAGTCATAAGCTGATCTGACGGATTTTAAATGAAATGTCACTATGTGATTAAGCAGCAAAAGGAACTTTTCGGAGAACCTGTTCAGCTTTCTTGGATTTCGAGAGTGATACTCCTAGTAAAGTCAAAGCAAGGTACCGCAAATCCAAAACCATTTCCATTATTTCCGTCAGGCTGCCAACAGTGAGTTAGTAAGAAACGTTTACAGTAGCGAAATACTGATCAAGTGATTAAGGGAAATTCGACCAAAACCATGTGAAAGAATAAAAATAAAAGAGTTCACGCGGCTCTGATATATTAAAACACCATCATGTAAAAACGATGTGGTTCACAAACTGGGCATTTAAGGGACATTTTATCAACTCACCCATTCCACAGCTTAGTTTGCTTATCGGAAGAGGTGCGCAGTACGACGACAACATTACTACAAGGGTGGACAACACTGCCCATAAGGGAGCTTCAGCGAACGACAGCAATATCGCCTTGAGTGCAGCATAAAAATTCTAAGTCAGTTCCGCTATTTTGCACTAGATCGAGCAGAGTTATTCCACAATAAAAGCGCGAATTATATGCTAGATTTAAATTTTGAGATTGTGCTCTCAGCAAACGTAACAATAAACATTTTATCCTGCATATACTATAGCATTTCCCGCAAAGTTGCAAAAAGGTCCAAAATTTTGCAAAGAAAGTGCAAAATTTTGCAAAGAAAGTCCAAAACTTTGCAAAGAAAGTCCAAAATGTTGCAAAACCCTGTGCGATTGGCCAGCTGCTCAGAGCCAATCCTCTGACCTTAAGTGCGTTCTCATTGGCCGGATGCCAAGGTTCGGTGCGTTAGTCTGGGGAGGTGAGCTCGCTGCCTGGTGACTGGGTGAGACTTGTGAATGAACCTTAGAGGAATGCACTTCGACGGTGCAACGAGCTTGTATGCGCCCCCTTCACGTCTGAAACAATGGATCGCAATTGGTCTGAGAGCAATGAACAGCTGGAACATAAGTGCACGACCGAAACCATGTCTATGATTCTAACGTCGTCGGCATGCCTTCTCGCGTGAGTGCACCGATTAAATGCAAATTGTGCCCTCTGCTGTTAGCAACATTGCAACAGGCCCTCACTCCTCTGGGTGCTCAACCACGAGTATGTTTGCAGTAAACGTTGAAGTTCGCTTCGTCAATCCAAATGAAGAACTTGCCATTGCTCTCAAGTTGGGGAAACTGCTGAACACATTCCCTGCGTATCCCATTGTTTCGCTCATTGTTCATTCCCTCGGGAACCTGATAGGTGTTCTTCATAATTATCAATCGACCATCTAGGTGCCGTGCGATTGTTGACTTCGAAATGTCCTTATCCATTTCTGCCCGTACTCGTACTCGCATTTCCCTTAGCGTAAGAGTTGAGTCCCATTGCGATCCAATCCAGGATGTCATCTACGTCTTCCTCCGACAAAATCCGCTGACGACCGCGCGGTAGCGTATTACTCGGCTCCTGATTAAGAGAACGACGAATCCAGGAATAGGTTGTTTGATATTTGACGTTGTTCACAGTTGGCGTGAATAGAGAAGTTTGTGTTGCGTACCAGTAGAGTTCTGCCTCCTGGTTCGAGGCTTTGGTCTTGCTTATTCAAGACCCTGCGTGCAGGGGACTAGTGTACGTGTAGATACAACACCACCAACTGCCAGTCATCACCGTTGACGAAGGCGCCCAAAACTCGGTCACGAATGTCTGATGAGATATTCTGTCGAAAGCGAGAAGGCATGCCGACGACGTTAGAATCATAGAATGAACAATGAGTGAAACAATGGGATACGCAGGGAATTTGTTCAGCAGTTTCCCCAACTTGAGAGCAATGGCAAGTTCTTCATTTGGATTGACGAAGCGAACTTCAACGTTTACTGCAAACATACTCGTGGTTGGGCACCCAGAGGAGTGAGGGCCTGTTGCAAAGTTGCCAACAGCAGAGGGCACAATTTGCATTTAATCGGTGCACTCACGCGAGAAGGCATGCCGACGACGTTAGAATCATAGACATGGTTTCGATCGTGCACTTATGTTCCAGCTGTTCATTGCTCTCAGACCAATTGCGATCCATTGTTTCAGACGTGAAGGGGGCGCATACAAGCCCGTTGCACCGTCGAAGTGCATTCCTCTAAGGTTCATTCACAAGTTTCACCCAGTCAACGGGCAGCGCGATCACCTCCTCAGACTAACGCACCGAACCTTGGCATCCGGCCAATGAGAACGCACTTAAGGTCAGAGGATTGGCTCTGAGCAGCTGTCCAATCGCACAGGGTTTTGCAACATTTTGGACTTTCTTTGCAAAGTTTTGGACTTTCTTTGCAACATTTTGGACTTTCTTTGCAAAATTTTGCACCTTCTTTGCAAAATTTTGGACCTTTTTGCAACTTTGCGGGAAATGCTCTAGTTCCCTGCACTTAGAACTTCAGCCCGTTTCGAGTAGTTGGTGGAAATTTCGGTCCCACCTTTCTACTGCCTAATCACAATTGATCGTGAAAAGATGGTGTTTGCAATTTCCTGCCATTGTATATTCAATTTGCTAAACGTTTTCTCCTTTTTTCTAGTAGAAATAACTATTGTAAACAATTCGCAGCACTTCAATGACTTGTTCATATGCTTCTGATAAAAATACAGTAAGGAAGAGCGATGTCCTACTAAACATTTTGAGCCACTTGGCTCGTTTGTCTGTCAGTCCTTATGTACGCATCTGTTCAAACGTCATGGCTTCTCGCACTTAGTTGGATAAGAAAATTAGGTGCTTCATTTCAGAAGGCTTGGTAGAGGACCGGTTATTATATTTATGATGATACGCGAAGTTTCGATTTTGACACAGAAGCTTCAGCAGGCGAAGTGAATTAGCTTATATTTATCATTTTATAATAATCAAAGCTAAGCTAAGCTAAATACAGTGACAAATCAATTTGCTGTTCGTCGACGAAACATTACAGCGCTTAGAGGACATTAGGATCGTGTGTACGCTGTGGTTTGTTTCAGTCAGGGTCAGATGGGGAACAGCAATTGCTGGTCCGAGGATGGTTACATGTGTGATCAGTAATCTTGTGGTCCGTTGCAAGGAACATGGCCACTGATGTAACTTGTCTTTAGTACTTCAGAATTTGGTGGATGGAATGTTGGTAGTCGATTCCGATTTGGGATCCATCTACCGATGCTTATCAACCTGGCCGGAGGAAGACTGGACGCCAGGCACTAGACAGCCCTACTCTGTCTATTCTTCTTTGGTGAAAAATCCTCGCAGTTAGACTCAGACAGCCAGCCACCACGTATCCAGGAAAGCGTTAGATGGCTGCTTCGTTCTATCGGATTCATCAGTAGCGCACAACCGCCGAATCCAGAGGGATTCGAACTCATAGCTTTACTTTGTGAGCCAAGGTCTCAGGCTATTGAGCCCTGGGCGACGGCAGAGGACCACCAGCACTGAGTGCTAACTGCGATGTAGTGCGGCTTATCCCTCACTTGCATGCGTGTTATGAAAGTGCAGTGAACAGGGCTGGCTCCCACCATAACGATTACCTTTGCAAGACGCCACCAATCGAGGTTGCATGTAAGCTGCTAAAGCGACTACTGATTATTGGTAAGCAGTAGGGGGATTTGTTGAGTCTTTGTGAAGATTCGAGGCAGCTAGACTCGAGCAGACAGCTACCACCCATCCAGAAAAGCGTTATACATTCGTTTCGTACTACTAGGACTCGTCGGTGTTTCGCACCCGCGGAATCCTGACAGATTGGAACCCACGACCTCACTCTTATGAACCAGAGACTTATGCCACTGAGCCAGGAGCGACGGCAGCGAACCACGACGGATTAGTAATATTCTTGCTATCACATCGTCAGCAACTTCTTGATGTAAGCAGATTTCGTTGATGGACATTAGGTCGCAAGCATTCTTGACCTAGCTTACCCTACCTAGCTACTAAACATCCAGGTTCCGGCAGGATTAAAGCTCTGAAAAAAGATTGTATAGAGTTTATGTCTATGGTTTGTTAAATCGAGGGGCCAACCGCTTCGTGATAATAGTGCGCCCTAGCAGTAAAATTACCGCGAAACCATAATCAATTATTCAGCCTGTTATTGCAGAGCCGAAAATGGACGGAAACTTTTGCTCATTACAGACGCACCACAGACAGCGACCACCATCATCATCCAAGGGGAAAATTTCAGTTGATTCGGTTTTCCAGGAAAACTAACCGATGTACAATGGTCCCAAGTTTACTTCCACACCATTCGCGAACTTTTTGAGCCGCGCGGCATGGTGCACGTTAGTTCACCTACGTGTCACTTCCAGTCTAACAGACAAGCGGAACGATTTCTATGTGCGTTCAGGATGGCAATGCTCAAAAGCGAATGCAACGGACCTATTCAACAGGTATTACAGAATTCGCTGCTAACATACATGATTACGTCCAATCCACATCCCGCTTACGGAAAATCTCCAGGAGAATTGCTTCTATGTAGGAAGTCTGGGACGAAATTTGACATCATAAGTTCGCCAGACAAATAACTCAGAAAGAAACGATCGAAGTCCGCAGATATACCACAACATTTCGATATTGGACAGAATCTATTGTCAACAGGCTATCGAAACGATAAAGTTTCGTGGACACAGACGAAGTGACCGTAGACGATGACAAGTGGCTTCGCCATGCAAAGCAGTTGCGGCCAACGTTTTGCCAGCCGGAAACGACTAGGCTGAATGGGCTTCCTTTGAAATGTTGGTGGATAAATTTACTTGTCGTAGGGTGCGGCGGGCAGCGTTAGTCAACCGGAAAATTAAATGAGGACAAACAGCACTAAACCTTTGTTGAACCCCCCCACACACCCAAGGCGGTCTTCATATAGACAAAGAAGACAACCGTCAAGAATTCAAGTTATTCTCAGGCTCACTTCTTACGAAAAAGCAACTATCTCAGGTGGGGAAGTGTTGGGGCAGACAGATACCCTTCCGGAAGAAGCAGTTTCCTACTCTAGGTAAGCTCGTCGGACCAGCCTTCAAACTAGCGGAGATTGCCTTGTAAGTTGCGTGTGCGTAAAATCAAATTCGGTGAACTCTGTTAACCGCAACGCATCCCTCCTGGACCAATAAAATATGATGAGGATTCGGGCCGCATAGATTGTGTTTTGGCGGTGTACTGGTGAACGGGCATAATTTTTCTCAAAGTCTGTGCTTTTCATTTCTTGGTTGAATAAGGAACTTTTTGAATAACGAGTTCAATAATTGGAAGCGCACACGGTTGGCAGAGTTTAACTTTGTTCTCTCAAGTTTTTCCCTTCCTTGGATATCGAAAAATCTCCTTTAGCCCTTTCATTCATTGACCGCAAATATACTGACGATATTGCCCTTGGTAATGTTGTTTCCAGTGCTGATTCCCATGGGTGCTTTAACAAGGCTACTTGAGATCTTGAGCTGGTTACCATCGCCATTCCATATCTTGAATGCCCCACATATTGTAGCGGCGTTTTCCCGTTTCTTCGTACATATAACTGGAAGTCTGCTTAATAAATCATCGCTCTTCTGTGTGTAATGAAACAGGTCAAACAAGTACCATCCAGTGTCAAGCGACCACGGACCTTTTAAAGCAAAATTTGATTATAATTCAAACATATCCATGGGGTATATAGTATTGTAAGAAAACGCTATTATTGTACGCTCTGATGCAAAATTCCTTCCGTATTCTCATCTTCCTCAAAGTCACTCCTGACCACAACACGAAAATAACATTAAAAGTAATAAACATACTTTCGTTTGAAAACTAAAACAAAATTAATTTTACCAGGAAATCATGATAGATTAACCTGATATTAATTATATACACCCAAATGGTCAGAGCGCCAGCCATCTGCTTGTAATCGGTAGGCAGCCAAGATTGAGAGCATTACCACATATCACGTGGCGACTTAACATTAAAAACTTTCCATTGCGTTTAGATCTTGTGCCCTCTATGATACAATTACAGGCATTCCGTAGAAAACGAGCTGTACTGTAGAAAAATTACAAATTAACGATTTTAGTTTTTGCTGCTCACAATGGGTAAGGGCTCGTAACCACCAAGTCATAAGAAGAGAGAGAACCGCTCTAGCCTCACAGGGAACAGCTGGAATATGCAATATTGACTGCTCCCGAAAGATGATGGTGCTACCTAGTTGTTTTCTTTATTTATGATGAACGTTTGTGATAAACATTACCCAACACAAAAGACATTTTTCAGTAGAGGTAAGCATACATGTAAATGAACAAAGTAGCCCTTTTAAAATGGACTCTTATCAGGTAGCATTATTTCACTACTCAATGACAGACCTTTATTAAAATTTATCTATTGAGCCTATCCATTACTCGGTTTTACAAATCATCTGGTGTTTCCTGAATGAGTATTGAAGTCCTTACTGCACCAAAGTATAACTATCCGAAAAACAGCAGCGGTCATCGCAATCAGCAACAAGCAGCAATTCAAAGAAAATGGATCTGTAAAATACCGGCCACCCTTTGATTTAAATAAAACTTATTTTCTTGAGTAGTTGAATACTTTTAGTCTATAATGCTCAAGTAGACACTATTTCTTTTAATCAAGTCGGCAAGTCGACAAAATAAGCTTTATGTACCCGCCTGAGCACATTATCAACACATTCTTATAAGAGAACTGCGGCTAAATAATGGGTACAAACAAGCTTCACTTAAAATGGCTGGTAAATGGTGAAAAAAATTACATTTACTCAAACAAATGTACACGCGTAGCATCAATGATCTTCATAGAATTCACTAGAAGATGTAAATAATATGGAAAAACAGAGTTAAGAAGCGGTGCGAGAATACAGAACCTCAAACTTTGTGCGTGTAGTTGAGAAGGAACGAGCTTTCGATAATTCATCTTGGAGTGGGTGATACGGATTATTCAGAACCTGTGAAGCAAAGCTGTGACATGCATTAAAATGCTTGGCAAAAATGAAGTCTACGACAGACTCGCGGAGTATACCCCTGTATTGAGAGAAGAGATTAATGGAACGGAGAATATTTGTAAAATCTTTTTGAAGAAGAGGAGGGAAAATAACTGACGAGCATTCCAACCATTGAGACTACAGGCAATTAAGCAGTTGTAGCGTGGTTACCGGAAGCTTCTTGAGCCGCAGGACATAAAATAATAGTCTCCTTACCTTGCGAAAAATTTCGTCGAGGTGCGTAGACCAGGTTAAGTTTTTTGATGAAAATACACTAAGACGCCTGACGGTGAGTGAACTAAGCATAATGCATTCGGTAACAACAATGGGTCTCGAAGCAGTTGGCAGTTTGCCTTTTATCAGCATGAAGAAGAGAAGAAGGTAAGTCTCGGCACTTCGAAACCTTGAGGGCAAGGGATCGAGAAGCTGACCACCGTGCAAGCTCGTCCAACCCTTTTTGAAGCGCCGAGAATGACTCGTTGGTGGAAAATTCGATGCCTAAAACTACGTCGCCGGTGTATTTACATCCAATAATACCTATTGGAATAGGAAATCTCTTGACGTACAACGAAAACAATAAGAGAGAGTGGATAGCCCCTGTAAAAGTCCCCAGTGGTTACCAATAGTGCGGGACTTCATGCAGTTTAATTGGGTGAATTGCCCGTGATCGGTAAAAATAATTTCCAATCAGACTGCACACCGCAGGCGGTACGCCGTTTGTGAATAATAGCTTACAAAGCTGTGAACTGTCGACATTCCCAAACGCTTTTGCTTAACACAGGGAAAGTAGACGTACAGCCTTACATTTAGCATTTAACGCTGATGATATCGAGTGAACGAGATAGACCAATACATCCAAAGTGGAGCGATTGGAGTTTTAGGCAAACTGAGAGGCATCAGTAGTCGGGGAGCTCGTAAAAATCAAAGGAATAAGCAGTCATTCTAAGACTTTAAGCATTACAGATGTACAAGCAATGGGATGGGATTTCTGAGCTCTTTATTTGTGAATGACCTTATCCTGACGGGTCTCCAAATATCGGGAGTAATGCCACTGTGTAGGCAATAATTAAACCGATGTGTTAAAGGTAAGGTAAGGGAGTCGACGTACTCTTTAAAACAAGTAATGGTGGAGTATCAGATCTTGCGGTCTTCCTCACATTCAGTCTTTTGAGTTTCTGGTAGAACTGGAGGTGTTGGAATGCAAATCTTGGACAAGCTGCGGCGGGTGACAGCGGGCGAAATAAAAGTAGAGAGCAGGCATTTTGAGGGGCAGATAAGAATTCTGAGTTGAGTTTATCGGCGTATACAGCTCCTAAATCTTTACTGGAACCTTTACCACACTGTGATTTCAAAAGCTGCCGCAGGTCAGGGCAGCTGTTTTTGGATAAAATGACATCACTTTACGACCATTTAGTCGTATAACCTCAGTTTATGTACCTGAATAAAGTAATTTAACACGATTTGGCAGTTTACACTTATATGCACTTTCTTTCTTCCTCCTAAGTTGTTTGAGTAATGGAGAGGAGAACCGGTCTGTTCTTAACTAAATGGTTTCAAGTAGGCATCATCATTATACACGTCATCTAGAGGTGGGAACCACCTCAGCTACTGTGCCGCAGTACATAAATGAAAAAGGGAAATAACCACAAAAGTTGCATGCCAGCTGAGCTACCAACAACGGATAGGCATCGTTCCGGTCGGCTACCAGCCGGCTACTGGGCAACAAAAAAAATTATTGTGTTTTACGCTAATAAATGAGATCGTAGGTGGAGAGCGAGGCTAAAAGGGATGGAGAGGGACAAAGAAACGCACAGCAGGAACGCCACTGAGGTCGGCTCCTTGCCATGTCAGCAACTGTATCCAGCCAAGCGTGTTCCCCGTTTTTAGACCCCGTTTGAGGAAAGATTCATTGTATTGAGTGGGCAGGATACTGTCAGGTTGCCCAGGCCTAAACAGGAGAACGATTAGGGTTCTCAACCAAAGCCTTTGGTTCAAAAACCTGACCACAAGGCAGCGGGTTTGGCATTGGGCTACAAGGAGCCCGTTTTAAGGAATAAGGTGCCACCCTCATTCCAACCCCCAACTTGGAGGACCAGGAGGCTGAGTTTGTCTGGCCTCTAACCATTGACCAGTCTGATATGAGTGCCTTTGAAGGTGCAAAAGCACCACCCAGCATGGCTCAATGGATCGCTGAGACACACAAACCATCGCACCATATTAAGGTCCAGCCTCATTTCAAGTAGGCAGCAAAGATCGAAACAAAACTTGGGAAAGTCGCTGAAAGCATCACATTAAACGGACAAATTGTCGTTGTTGAAAACATCGAAATCGGAACAGGACAATGTTGATTGAAGTCTCGCGACTTTTAACATGGAACAATCTCGTTGCCTGATACTTTTGAGGGGTATATGAGTCAGAAAATCGGAGTTTGTCTAGTAGTAACTAATAGGGCATACCTTTATGATGTACTGGTCAGAGTTGCCGAGTTGAGCTTCTTGGCGTAGAAAACAGTCTAACTTGGTTTGTGAAGACTAGATCTAATTTTGCTTCTAGTCAAGTTGGCAAAGTCACTATGTTCGTCAGGTCAAATGCCTGCATATACTTAGTATCACATTTATGGCAAGCTCCAGCAATAATGCAGACTTAGTATTCGAGTTTCGGTCGTAACAAAGTGGATAACTCATCAGCAAATTTATTCAATTTGGACGCTGTGTATCAGGGGATATGTATACATTTCCCACGACAACAAAACTAAAAGCACACAGGAACCGTGGCTTACATTCAATCAAATGAGAGCTAACAGTGGTTATTGTGTATGTAAAAAGTAAGTCTGCCAAACTGCATCAATGTTGGTTGAAAAATCACACCGCATCCACGATTCTGAGGAAATCATGCTGGATCGACCTGATAGAACAATGTTCAGTAAGTTGAATATTTTCTTCTTCTATAGCAGAATGCAACCAACTTTCCAGCAATACAAAACGGCGCCAGTTGAATATTCACTTCGATGCAAGATTACGGAAATATTCAAGGTATCTTCTAGTAATGATCGAACATTGCTCGAAATGATCATGGGTAATTGCGTCCGGTTTATTGAACAATGTCTTAGACTGACTTGCCATCCAGCTCGTTGCGTTCTTATTCTGCCCGACTGCTTTTCATAATTCTTTTAAAGGTGTTTCTGACTTTATGGGAAATGCAACATATTGGGAGCAAAAACCGTATCACAAAAGGCCTTTAAATAACCCGCGGAATAGGCTATTGAGGTCCTCACAATTGGTCCAGCTAAACAAAACTGTAAAAGGATTTGTACAAATTGCATATGCCGGAATTCTCAACAGCAACTGCCAATTTGAAGGTCCCGCAACATTTGGCATTTGCACTGATGCTGAGACGTCCTCGTTAGCCAACCCAGGTTCATAACCCGCGCTTCGCAAGTGGTCGCTATCATATGAGCGTATCCTTCCTTTGCCCTACTGCACATTCCGATACATTATTTGCTTCCGCTCAAGAACCAAAATCAAGCGGTCACTAAAAAACTCAATTGGTCCAGGTTCTATTCGGCAGGAATGACGGTTCAAACTGAGACTGTGCGTCGCAGTCTATACGGTTAAGGAGTGCTTAAAAAGACTATTCCAGACACTAATTTATCAGCTGTGTATCCATATGTTTATTAATTTTGCAACTGGGAGCAAGATAATAAAGCCGGTTCGTAGCACTGCCAATCCAGCCTATAATCTCCATTTCGCAGCCCCATCAAGGTTGGTGTTGAATTACAACTTACACATTGGTGACCAATTAGTCAACGCTTTGATACTTTTGACGACTCACGGAGTGAACTGCAGTTTGACCAGTTTCTCTGCTTAGTTTGCGCAAATTGCTGAATACGTACATTTATGTTGTGCCCAAGCATGAAGTATGTCCGTAACACCTAAAAAAATGCTTTTGGACAGATAACAATTATGGTCAAGCAGTCCATGGGAATTCAGTTTTTACGGCATTCAGTACATAGTGACTGGGGTACTGGAACAAGGAATAACAGTATAACAGGGATTAAAAAAGCCATGGCTTGACAGGTCCCGTGGGTTAGTTTGTATGAATTACGTACTTCAAAAGAATTTACACTAAAGTGAAACGCACACCTATGTACTCAAAGTAATTACCACGTTACAACCAAGTAAATCTGTCCACCCCAATTTCGTGGGATTTGATGAGCATAATGCTTGTCTGCGTCTCGTCGAAAATCGGAGAAGAGAATTCAAAGCAACCAAAGCAGATTGTGTATTGCATCCTCGAATAGTTTTAATCAAAATTGGGTGGCGTGTGCGCGGAAATAATGGAAATTGATAGAACGTTTCCAAGCTGTCAATTTCTAAGCGAAATATAATTCCGGTGGCATTTCTGCCAGCTTATTGGGTGGCCGGTTTCAGCTGGTGAGCGCTCAATTTTTATTGCGGCTAAGTTTCAAAAGGTGGCGGCGAACGTGACTAGGTTTTTTTAAGGTCTGATAGGTCAGAATACAGTTAGAGATGGAGACTTGGGCAGATGGAATAACGAAACCAAACGGATGTGCTCAATTGAGTTATTGATGAAAGGCAATCTTTATACAAAGGAGTCCCCCATGCTTTCTACGTTGCTAGAACAAGCTACCCAGACAGTATTCTGAATTCCAACATGAAGCAATAGAAGTAGTCTCCTGTAACCTTTACAGTCGCGAGGAAATCTGCATTTCTACAACTACCATCCAAGGGATAAATCGTTGCTGAACCGCTAACTCGTCACATTTCTCATACCGTCAAACATAGTTTTCAAGCAGCCAAAGTGCAAATCCAATTCGCCCGTAGCGCAATAGTAAAATATATCCCTAAAGACAAAAAATCTGTCCATGTTAAATTGATGTGAATTTACTCCTTCTCCTGTACCTGTAAAGCAGCCTACATTGATGGAACGACGAAGCACCTCTCTGACAAGGTGCGAGAATACCATCCGGCGTGACCCGTGACTGGGTGTCGAAAACCAACCAGCTTATTCTTCGCCGCAACGTTCGCCGACACTGGATGTTGCCAAGTTAGGTGTTATTCAAACTTATCACTGGGTACCAAATAGTTATTCAATGTGCGTCAGTAAGAGTTTGCTTGAATCCGCTGAGGCCATTGCGACCTCGCTCTAGAAGTCGGCGCTGTACATTCATAAACAGTTTGCGCAAACGTCATGACGGCCAAGCTCCGCTTGACCTGTGTTGTTCAGAGAACGGAGTTTTGTACAGGCCGTAGCTGTGACCATGACGGTTGTAAGCTTGAGTACTCAGTGATTGTAAGCTGAACGTAGGTTAGCAACAACTTTACACATTCTGTGCCTATATGTTTGGTTTTTTCACATAATAACACTGAAAATAATTATGGAAAAAGCGTGTTCACTAGCACTGACTTCTAAAGCAGTATCGATGGATGCCAGAATATGAAGTCCTACTTGTCTTTTATAATAAGTAATGTATATAGCCTACACTTTTACTACAGCCAGTGCTAATTCCGTATATGCTTCGTACTGACATGAATAAATTTTGAATACGGGGCCTCAGAGTTTTGTAATTTGTAATCACGAGGCAGTTCTTATCTCCGTGAACCCACGCAGTATTGAAGTGACTATACCTACTATCCGCTATTAAGCACACAGCTTTCGAGAGTTTATCTACAATCGCTATTCCCTTGGGGGAAGCTCATGTGCGTTTTAGCCCAACGGACACCGTGCACTCAAAAAACAATGGCAACACTGTACAGTACCGCGCATAAAACTGCCAAGGGGATTCGTTAGCAGTCTTTCGTCTATATGGCACTAACCAATGGCTTATCAGGCCTATAGATAAGGACAGTAGCTGCGTAGGCGGCAGCTTCATTCTCCGTTACTCCAAGTTGATTTTGTTTATTATCTGCTATTTTCATTCTGTTAGCAGTAACTAGCCTCTGGTAGGGTATGCATGCCCTTCACATACTCAGCACGAAATTCAGTCGGTGATTCACCAGTTTCTTGTCATGACAAGCCCAGGGATACCCGAACTTGACGTAGTGCATTATGAAGAAGTTGTAAACAACGGCCTACACAGGATTGGGGCCTACTGAATCGTGGCGAAATTTATAGTTATGTTAACAGAACTGAAACGAAGTACTCGAAGAGGCAGTACTATGGGGCGGCACGTGAAGCAGTTTTAGATTTATGGCTCACAGTATCAAAGTTGGAAAGAATCATACCGGCTGTAGCTAACATCAACTAGTCACTAGAGGCTTAGGAAAATCTGTGATGTTCGTAAGTAGGCATCCGGAGATTCACTGTAAGTTGTAAATCTTTCCATATGTGCTTATAGTGACAACACGACCATTTTTAGGACGGGCAACTGTCCATGATGTTAACAATATGTAAATTGCATTATGGTATCCTTTCTAACTGCAACAGAATTCACCTCGCTTCATGCAGCCTAGTGCTTTTTTCGCTAGTGCTATATCTACCGGTACAGAGAAGTTATTAATCAAGGATGCCGTTTTATTCAAATCTAACTCACTTCATTAGGTCCATCACCAATGTAACTGCGTTGAATCGCGTTCATATGAACAAATGATGGTTCGACCACTAAATTAACGTACACGCTAAGTAATAACGACAAGCGCTAAACTTTTCAGCAATTTCGAACATTCGTACCCCTTGAACTCCTTTTGCACAAATTAAGTCAACAAAATATGGTTGGCGGCATCCGGTTTCGGATTTGACTGCCACTGTGACCAGTCACAGGACGCCCGAGCCTACAGAGGGACCATGGATGGCTTGCGCTGCACCACCCACAGCTCCATCCACATACCCCATATCCAGTGTAAACTCGAAGGAATAAGACCGGGAGGCGTGTGGATAGGAGCCACGTTTCATCAATGGAGCCGGCCCACACTCCTTCACAGGCAAAAACAAGCACGCTGTAGTTGGAGAATCAAGTTCACCCAAGGCGGTGGCTGGACCGTAGTCCGCTCCACACTGACTGCATGGAACCACTCTTCGAGCCTAGCACGACCACAACGACCGTGCACCCCGTCCCCTCCAGCAACGGCCAACTGTCTGCTGGAGCCAGTATGGACGAGGTAGTGGGTAATAGACAGGTAGGCACCTTGTCAACATGCACATCAAGCGCAGCCACACCTGGGTTGTCAAACAACAGCCAATCATTCGAAATACCGATATCAAATAAAGTAAACGCATATGACGACATAAATACTCGCTAAATGAGCATATGGAAGAAATTGCTTATAAGTGAATCCACAATAAGTACAAAATGTCCGAAAGTGATTTACAAAATACCGCGCGATAAAATCATGCAAGTTTACCACAATTTGCGTGGGCGACGTGTGTAAGTTAGGGGAAGATTATCAAGTACGCAGAACAAACCAAATAAAGTGGAATTAATTTCATCCACATTAAAAAGACCTAGTTTAAGTGTGAGTTGGTTTAGCCCAACTGCGGTGAAGAAGCATCATGAATACAACATCAGCCTCAGCATGGGGCACAATATGGGCTCTATGTATCCGGCTAGAACATAGGTCAGCGTTTTATACTGTCGCTGCAGATCTAGTGAGGCATGACCTTAATCTAAGTTTACAAACAGGGAGTGGAAAGCAAGATAAACATGTGGGTCAGTAAGTAGACGTCCACGCATGGTAGTGGTAAGTTTCTTTGGGTCCAACAGGGAACATCATATATGCAGTAAGTGATTATAAGATACTGTGTGCGGAAACGAAATCCCAACTTTGATGTGCATAGACGACCGGGGAAAGAAGTTTAGCTACATCATCGTGCAGGTAGTGGAAAGCTCATTGTAACATTCATTGAAGCGTTTTCATATGCAGCAAAATGCTTAGTAAAAATGAAGGCAACAAGAGACAATCTGGCTAAACACTACACCTGAAAATGAGCTGCATAAAACGTACAAGTACTCTGAATCCATTTTGTAGGAGAGTAAAAAATACTAGCTGAATAATAAACCCAGTGAGATGGAATACAAACATATATGCATTTGATGTACTCATGAGTAGGGGATTTTGACATTGATAAGGGAGATTCATCACAGCCAACTTCCAAATCAGATAGTCGTCCACACGCCGGGAAAAGCACTAGACTGCAGTTTCAGCCTGTTGGGCATCATCAGTAGTGCGCATCCATCGGATCCATCAGGATGCGAACCCATGACCACCAACGGCTTGCACCGCCACTCAGCAGCTTATGCCACTGGGCAACGGGGGACAGCTTTGGACCGTCATGATTTACA
>OX104067.1:117171036-117204162 GCA_944474145.2 Dicrocoelium dendriticum | reverse complement strand
CGCACTGATCCTGCCAACTACCGTCCAATAACACTACTTCCCGTACTGTCTAAAGTGATGCAATCAATCATCGCAGATGGGCTGATGCAATATCTGGAAAGCCACAACTTAAAAGCCCCAGAGCAACATGGTTTCGTCAAAAGCATTCGTGTAATACTAACCTATTAATTGCACGTAATAGCTGGACCGAAGCTATTGATGATGGAGTAGGAGTCCATATCATCTATCTGGACATTGAAAAAGCGTTTGATGGCTTAGACCATCGCATTCTCCTTCAGAAGCTTCGGAACTACAGCATTAGCGACCCAATCCTGAGCTGGATTGGAAATTTTATACAAGAACGACGGTTAGTGGCGAGAGTCCGAGAATCATTTTCTGATGCAATCGATGTGGCGTGTGGAGTACGACAAGGCTCGGTTCTTGGACCTCGTCTATTCTTGGTGTTCATTAAGGGTTTGGCGAGATCAATTACTACCAATTTCTTATTTTTCGCTGATGATATCAAGATATGGCGGAGGATCAGAGGATCGGACGACCACGAATGGCTCCAGTGCGATTTTGACACAGTGTCGAACTGGTCAGTTCAAAACGCCTTACCATTCTACGTAAACAAATGTCGCGTTGTACATTTACGCCATAGACATAACTACACCTATTTACTTGGGACAAACGGATTGCAGACCAGCTCCAAGAAACGCTACCTTAGTTTGCTCGTAAAGAGCGACCTCAACTGTTCTAAACAGGCTGAGGTAGCTACGGAAGGAGTCAACCAGCATGTCAGCATGCTGCGAAGGCCATTCGGGAGATTTGTCTCATCAATCTTCTCAATGATGCACAATTCCTACGTGCGCACGCTTGTTGAATATGTTATCCAAGCTTGGAAACCTTGTTTGGAGCTTGAGCTCGAAGCGTTAGAGGCACCACAACGAAGAGCAACAAAGTATCAAAATGGCTTGCGCTATCACTCTTATCACTAAAACCCGAAGTTGATGGGGATTTTCAGCGAACGCTATTGAAGGCTGCGTGGTGATCTCATCTTAGCTTATCAGGTACTGAGTGACCCCAACCGCCATTTGCTGAAACCCAGCCACAACAAGCAGCGCAAGGCAACTGCTTAAAATTGAAGGAACAATATAGCCGTCTAGAGTGTTGACGGAATTACTTTTGCCCTCGGATTTGCCAACCCTGGCAGGCACTCCCAGTCGTAATTGTATCCTCTCCTACCTTGAACGTTCTCAAAAACGAGTAGATGTTGCTTTTAGCTCCAAGTATTTTGTTACCTAAACTCCTCTATTGTGGATTAAGACAATCAAGCTTTTCAACAGGATTAATGTATCAAATGGACCCAAGTGAGCGATCATAGTTTACTTTCCTCACGCCTTGCATCAACGATCACTGTACACCAGTGTGTTTCTGCACGTTTGCACTCGATATTTTAGATTTTACACTGATGTACTTTATCGAATTATTCAGCTAGGCAGATGTTCGGTAGATGAGTCAGATATATTTTGATTTCATCATATTCACCCCAACCACCCTACTGGACGTGTCAAGCACTTGCTTTTATCCCGTGCGAAACCATTAGTCATTTTTTATCGACAGCACGTAGTGGCTAGGCACTTGGAACGGCGTTTAAACGATTCACTGTCAAATGTTATAATAGTAGTTAACAATACCAAATTGCACCCCATTCAAAAGCGTTTTTTTCCAGCATTTGTTTAAGTGGAACAGTGAAGATTTCCAGGTTATTCTGTTGCATACGGAAGTTAGAAGCTCTCCAAGGGCAACTCTCTCCGTCGTTTTGTTGCATGCTGGGACACCCTGATCACATACTTTTCTGGAACTTATTGTGAAAGTAAACTACTAACAGCTAAACCAGATGTCTTTCATATGGCTGGATTTAAAAACTTAAATTAATAATTAAAACCCTTCAAGGCAAGTTGAGTAGTCACTCGGGTGAAAAGGATATTACCGCTTTTCTTAAGTTGCTGGAAGTGTATACTCGAGACATCAGACGCCGGGAATTTTCACAATTCCCAATTCTAGCTACAGTCACGGAGGAGCTGAAGTATGAAGACTTGACTCTAAGCCAGTCATTTACAACAACTCCGAAAATAAAGAAAGATGGACATTGAAATCCAGCTTTGGATTTTGGATCCATTTGATGTATAGCTCTGCGATGTTAGAGTTAAAATCCAGGAAATTCTCACAGAACTTCGAATTGTCACACTAACGAGATCAAAAATCATACAAGGTAGAAGGGATTTTTGGATACAGACTGATACCCTTAACATATAACATTTACTGCGAAATAGCTGAAATATATTTCCTTGCAATACCATTCACATACTTGATTGAATGTAAATTAAGCAGAAAAGTTTCTCTAATGCGATATGTAGCATTAACTCTAAAACGTTGCAGGTATTCCTTTGGATATTTTCGAGCATCTATGACAACCCGTGCCCAGAATCAGGAGGTAAGACGTTGGATATTAATATGGCTGTGCTAACGGGGTTCTAAACTTGGTACATTTATATTTGGAGTCTTCAACTGAATACTGAATACTGAGACTAGAGTGAGAAGATACAATTCTGTGGATCGAGAACATGTGCGGAAACACCCAGCTTATCTCTGCGCGATGGCAGAATATTACAGCTGCACTAAACCTTATCCGCTTGGAATACGCTCCTCATATCTGTGGTCCACGAAAAGGGTGTCAATGAGTCTCTTAAATTCCGAGACCGATTTTAACTCGACTGGTTTCTCCAGCAGCTTGCTCCAATATTTCAAAATTAGACTCTTGAAGCATAGAGGGTGATGGATGCCCTCTAAATCCAGTACCACTAGTTTGTACCGGTGCCCACGTGTGCTGCTTGGTGCTCGAAAGTGCAGCAACGGCCTCAAGGTATGGAAGTGGCCCAGGTGCAATATGCGGTGCGTCATAATGAAATCAACTCGAGGCCAACGACCTGACAGAGTACAAAGCCCTAGTCATCTGCATCGGTTCTCGTAAGACATAGCCCGTAAACTGGGGGACGAGCCGGGTAGCTACATGCTGGATCAGTTCCAGTCACTACATCTCACCTATTGTGATCGGACAATAGGTGGGTGAGCAGTACTCAAGCATCGATCTTTTCCTGGAGGAGAACAAACAGGTGAGCTGGTCAAATTACCTAAGCCAAGCAGCCGCATGACTCTCTAAGGGGCTATTGCAAAGGATACCTGCTATAATTCTAACTGAGTATCTGATAGAATGTGTAAAGGTATCTCTGTAGAGTACTTTTGCTGAACTTGCTCGGGTGTATAACAATATTTTATGTGATTCACTTGACAATTCTGGGAATACAAGCGTTATGTACATTCCTGAAATCGAACACGAAGGCTGGGTCACCGGGAAGGAAATAACCTATGTGAGTACCATGCCTACGATTGAATGTATCTGCCATTTTCTTGTCGAGCTAATTAGTCTTCTTTGCTGGAAATGTGGCACCTAATGATACGCGTAACCGTCTACCAATAGGAAGTTCCGACGGTGATTGTTGATTTGGGAGAAAAGGATTCGGTGTTGAACGATACATGCATAAGAATACATCCCAGTTAGCAGCAATATCTCCCTCTACTTTAAGTTTAAACGGAGCACGTTGGAACGTATCGATAAATCTCTCAGCCTGTCCATTAGACTGGGCATGATAAACGGGACCGTGTATACTTTGTACACCAATGGATTGACAAAACCGGTTGAAATCGTTCGACGTGAATTGTGGATCATTATCAATGATGAATGTTTCTGAGAACCAAACCTTGTGAAATAACGACGAAGAATTAAAATCGTTGAAGCTGTCTTTTCAGAGGTGACAAACTATTTCTGCCCATTTGGGGTATGAATCAACAATGACCAGAAAATATTGATTTTGCAGTGGGCCTGCATAATCCACATGAATTCGCATGCCGGGGGCAGTTGGTTTTGGTCAAGGATGGAGGTCAACCTTGATGGAAGCCTTCGCAGCCTGTGCACATTTAGAACAAGTACGAACAAGGCCTTCGATATCTTTATCATTATTTGGCGAAGTATAATAATATGTGACAAATGCTTTTATGCGTGTAATTCCCTGGTCTCCGGCGTGAAGCATTTGAATCACTTTCACTCTGAGATTTTTGGAGATCACAATGCCATCCGCCAGCATTAAACAATCGTTCACTATTGTTAAGACATTTTTACGCACAAAATCTGGTTTAATTTCAGCGTCCGATAGAATTTTTGGCCAACAGTTGCGAAGATAAAATATGACTCGTTGTAATCAGGTATATGACCGCCTAGACTCACAAATTTCATTCTGCGTAACTGGTAAGTTTCGTATGGATTCCTCAAAGATAGCTTTTATCACAGCATAAACTTCAACTGATGAAATAACCGTGTCTTCATGTGGCTGAGAATTTGATCCATTAGCAATCAGGCACGAGAAGGCGTCAACATGGCCAAAGCATTCCGAACGAAAGTGTTTAAAGGTAAAGTCGTATCCGAGAAGTATTGTTGCCCAACATTGCAGACGATTTGCGGTGTGAACAGGAATTCCTTTATTGGCAACAAATGTAGACGTCAGGGGCATATGCTTAATGCATAATGTAAATTTCCGACCATGCAACATCATATGAAAATTTGCGACTGCAAACACAATTGTTAAACCTTTTTCAATTTGGCTGTATTTCCGTTCAGTTGTTGTTAGCGTGCGTGAAATATGACTGACGGCTTGTTGCCTGCCATCCGGAAACTGGTGCAAGTATGCTGCTCCAATCCGGTACTCTGAAGCGGCAGCAGCAACTATGATAGGTAGTTTCGGTTTTTAGTGTGTAAGTACAAGATCAGAAGTTAACATGCGCTTAATTTCATCAAATGCCGACTGAGAAGCCGGGGAAAATACTCAGTCTGCATTAGTTTTAAAGAGTGAATCTAGTAGCATTTTTAGCGAGTGCATATTAGGGACAAAGTTGTAGTAATAGTTAACTGGTCCCAAAAGGACTGAAGTGTTTTCCTGTCCTTTGGCACTTGTGGTTGTTGGATCGCCGTAATTTTTGATGGATCAAGACAACGAGCACTGGCCTCAATTGTTGAAACAAAGTAGGAAATTCCAGACATGAAGAACGAACATTTGTCTATTCGCAGATTAAATTCGAAACTCCTGATGCTGTCAGACACTTCATTTATTTGTGTCTGATGTAGCTCAGCTGAAGCACTTACAATTATTATGTCATCCATGTAAGCCATAGCAAAAGCAACGCGTTTAGCATTGTGTCCATTACTTGTTGAAAAATTACCGAAGCATTTTTAGTTCCAAACGGCATTCAGTTCTACTGACATATACGCTTATGAGTATTAATGGTGAGAAACTGTCCTGATACCTCATCAATTTCCACTTGTAAATAGGCGTCAGAGTGATCAATTTGTGAACATATTTTGCCACCATTTGATTGCGCAAACAACTCATCCGGAATTGTCAAAGGGTATTGGGTGAGTATGAAGTGCCTCATTTAGTCCAGTTGAAAAAACACCACAAATACGTACTGTGCCACTGGCCTTTTGAACTACCACAATGGGAGCAGCCCAAGTTGAATAAGTAACCTTAGTTAGCACGCCGAATTTCTCCGAGTGATTCAGTTCTGCATCAACCAATGGGACAGCTGTGTAGGGCACTGACCATTTAGGCCGGAATACTGGCTTTGCATCCGGTGTGACATAAAATGTAGCCCGAAGTTTGGGGCACAATTCAAGTTCTGGTTTGCAAACACTAGGATCCTTTACCTGTAAGCTTGCCAAAATATCATTTTCCCTTTTGTATCAACAGTTGCGACATTACTCGAAGGCGCATTTCGAATACTGAGTTTGGGAATCACAAATTGAGCGGATTGTAACATCACATAATGGTAACCTCTATACATCCAATGCCTAATAAATTTAGTTCATTTTCTGCTGCAATGTAACATGTTCCTCTGCATTTATTGCTATGGAATGTGAACTCACCGTTTAACTGTTTCTTGCCAGAAGCATTCAGAGCAATACGTTTTGTAACACAGTACTCTGGTTCGCCAATGCTTTTCCAAGTCGAATATGAAACGATTGTTATCGGAAGCAGTGTCTATTTGTAAAGTAACTGCTAAATTGTTAATTAATAACATGATAAATTTTCGGCCGTGGTTTCCACAAGAACTATACGTAGTGGACACTAGAATTGACTACCTTCTGAATCGGGTTGATTGGTGTTGCTTGAACAAACGGACACAGTGTCCCTCCTTGTGACCTAATGTGCCACAATTTGACATTTATGGAATCGAAATTCGCAAAAGCGTGCAAAGTGCCAGGCGCCACAATTCCAGCATGGTGTTGGTCGTTGAAACCAGCCTGTTTGCTTCGGAAATCTGTTTTGTTCCACGTAATAGTCGGTAACTTTATCAACAGAAGCCATAACTGAATAACAGTTGTTTGACTCTAAAATCTGTGAACCACGTTTTAGGTTTATCATTATGAGATTTTCCGTGGTTAAAGCGTGCAAAGAAAAGCTACAGCTGGAGTCCAATTTTGATGGTAATTTTCTTCTGATATCCTAACCTGCATGCGATGCTTTGATTTGATCGTGGCATTCTTTTATATTGGAAGCTTTCACATTCTATATTCACTCCACCTGTATATGTCACAATATCCTCGTCTTCTGCCCTAATAAGCTTTAAACAATTATACCGAACTTGACATATAGACGTCCGCCCTCCAAAATTTGTGGTAAGCTTATCCACTGTTTCTTGCAAACTATAATCTCTAGGATGTATGGGCGAAATGTAATTGCAATATCGTGTGTGTTCAGATCATCCAAGTTTTTGGAGCACCAGCCGTGCTTTTGCTGATTCACCCAATGCTGAACCGTGGAGAATAAAAATGTCCTCAAATCACTTGTATCAAGATATTACGTATTGCCACTGTCTGGGTCGTAACTGGATTCGTACGTTTCATTGGCCAATGCAACTTTGAGTTGAATCTCGCTTCGGCCCACTGGAACCACTGATTTGTATGCTGAAAAATTTCTTGCGAGAACTGCCAATAACTGCTGCTGTTGATCCAATCGACGTGGCTGATTTTGTAACAATTGCATGATAACAACTTGATCAACCATCCCACCTACGTCGCCAGACAGTTATAACCCCCTGAGTAGTAAAAAGAGAGGAGTGTCACTAGTTGAAAAGTTGTACTCGCACAAACTAAATTTAAAACCAACTGTTCGGAAAAGACCGTATAGTTCCTCATGCATACCCCACCCTTGCTCGAAACTAATCGATTCTCACCGGCAGTGTGGTTGGCTGAAATTTCCAAGCTAACATACAAACACTCTCCGGAAATCGATCGATTTTCACGTGCAGTCTGGATGACATACTTGATCTCTCTAACAAAAGCCAGTGATATGCACTGGCTAGTGGACAGAAAAAGCAAAGCAATATACACTGCAAATAACTTTCGAATCTACGACTAGGGACATGTATTTCGAGCCTATGATTGTGTTTTGATAAAGTAGGCCTATTCTTTCGCCTTTTCGAGGCATTCAGCTCGCCTGGACTCGACAACATTCATTCAAAGTCGCTAGCGGCGGTAGGGGAGAGATTAACGACCTTTGACTCGATTTTGCCATGACTGTTTTGACGAAACGTACATGCCCGAGGTGTGAAACACGAGGTGATTACTCCTACTCACAAGGGAGGTAACTGTCTCCATCCATACAATTACCGTGTAAAGGTGCGGATTTAACCCTAGATTGAGAACGGTAGCCAAGTCACCGGTGAGTGGGCAATCAATAGACAGACACACGCACCCGGTCGACGCTGGGTATGAACACGGATTGGAGATGATGACTGATACGCCACATTCCTCCTCCCTTTAATTGTCACTCCTCCAGATATCCAGGTAAGGATCACCTTAATGGTGCTGTGCATTGGCTCGATTTCTGGCTGGTTTGTGGTCTGTGTCTTTCGCGAATGTTGGCTTGCTTGGCGGGCTTGGCAATTTGTCGTCTGGCTCGCTTGAAACAGAACGATGGCGGTGATGCCTAAGAGGGGTAACCACCGCGCTGTCCAACAGTGTAACCTCCGCTCTCTGGCCTTCAGTTACAAGTAAATCTGCAAGCCGTCAAGTCGATTCGTGGGTCAGTTTCTTGTAAACTGGCTCATCCTTTCGATCGTACCTCACTTTTGTTTTCTCTTACGGCACTTCGACGGGTAGTCTCTAGTCGGAACAGAGTAGGTCAATCCACGTCCCAAGTAGTCGGCCGAACGCTAGTTCGCCTGGACTCTTTCCTGTCGTTTTACTTGGGGTGGGGCGGTAAGGAACTAGCAATATCGCCAACTTCGCTCGGAGTGGAGAGGGTGGTTGTTTCTGCAACCCGATTCTACCGTCTGAACTTCTCTTTTCGCTAGTCCATTTGTGGCTGAGTGGTAAGGAGCGGTCTTCACATGACTGGCAGACTAAACAAGGCCCTCCTAGGTAAGCGGTGACCAGGCGTGAGTAGCACGTGCCCAGCCAACGCAACTTATTCAGTGCTATCTGTTGTTCTAGGGAGGTAGCATGATTATCACCACCTAGTACTCACCTACGCACATCATCGTTGTGACCACGCTGGTGCCATCCGACACCAGCAACACTTTGCTGACGACGATGATCAAAAGCTGCTGTAGTAAATAGACAAATTCAGTTGGCCCCAATACACAATCTGGCAGATGATACAACGGCAACCGGCTCAAAGCATCTGCAATGCCATTTACTTTTCTAGGGACATAGGAGTTAGTGTAATTTTAAGCCTCAATGACCATCCATGGATTTCAGACAATGTGACGAGGTAGTCTTTTCACACAAGCTTTACGCACCTTAATTCCTGTAGCCGTCCGCATCCAAGTGTTGTCTCAGTAGTATCACATTGTTGTTCAGTAATGGTGATGTCAGGATTTATGAATCTGAAGAGTTCAAGGTGGTCACAGAAAGTTCGCTTCCACCGAGTCCAAACTGCAAACGATTGCTTGGAAGCCCCTTCTTTCCGAAACAGATCAGGGGGAATAACATGGCCCGTAACGAATAATTCCAGATTTAGAAGCCGCCGCCAATGTTAAAGTCTACAGATGCGGAACTAACGCTTCCCTGCGAACACAATAATGACTAGTAGCCGAACAACCCAAAGACAACGGAAGACAACCCTTTGGCTGCAAGCAAATGTGTATTCTGACCAGAACGTGCACAGGACATCGATCAGGTGACTGAGGCCAAGCCACTAGTTAGTGGGTAATCAATGGACAAACAGACGCACACGGTTAACCCTGGGTGTGAAAGAGGATTGGAGATAGTGACTCGTGCGTCACACCGTCATTTAAGCTTACCACCAGTACTTTCAAAGTGCATGGAAGCTAGTATTTCTGATGTGATAACGGCCCACCTTCCAACAGAACAGCATGACTTAGGACGAAGTCTATCGTGAAATACAAACCTACTACTAATGCGATTCAACTAGACCGCAGCAGTAGCCACTGGCACAGGAGTTGCTGTAGTTTTTCTCGAATTCTAAAAAGCCCTCGACCGGTTAGACCGTGACGTTCTGCTCTCCGAAAGCCAGGCCATTCCTATTAGTGATCTCCTGCTAGACTGCAGCAGCAGCTTTTTCGTACACCGGCGCTTGGCCGTACGAGTGCGTGAATCACTGTCAAGTAGCATCCGATTTGAATGCGGAGTACTACAGGGGTCGATATTTGGACCACGATTAGTTTTGATATGGTTGGCGGCATCCGGTTTCAGATTTGACTGTCACTGTGGCCAGCCACAGGACGCCTGCGCCTACAGAAAGACCATGAGTGGCTTGCGCTGCACCACCCACAACCCCAACCACACACCCCAAATCCAGTGTAAACCCGAAGGAATAGGACTGGTAGGCATGCGGATGGGAGCTACGTTTCATCAGTGGAGTCGGCCCACACTCCACCACAGGCGAACACAAGCACACTGTATATGGAGAATCAAGCGCACAAGAGGCGGTGGCTGGACCGTAGTCCGCTCGCCACTGGGTGCATAGAACCGCTCTTCGAGCCCAGCACGGTCACAAGGACCGTGCACCCCGTCCCCTCCAACAACGACCAATTGTCTCCTGGAGCCAGTATGGACGAGGTAGTGGATAATAGACAGGTAGACACCTTGTCAACATCCACATCAAGCGCAGCCACACCGGGGATATCAAGCAACAACCAATCACTTGAGAGAATGATAACAAAGGAAATAAATCGAGTAATGCACAAGGAAACGTGAGCATATGAAATAAGTTGTTAACAAAGGATCCGAGATAAGTTCACGAGGTCAGAAAGTATATTTTACGGAAATGACACAAACACGAAAGTGTTATCGAAATTAACTACAATTGGCTTAAGCGAGGTGTGCAAGTTTACAGAAGATAGTACAGGTAGATATTTATATAAGAAAAGCATTAGGACAAAATTGAAAACCCACCACCTGAAATAAATAGACTTAACATGCTAGCACGCGATTAGTAAATCGAATGCAGCGTACTTACGAACGCTGTGCTGGTTCTGCCTACTTTCTTTGAAGGACCCGTCATCGCTTCGGTAGTGGTCCCGGGTGGCCTCGCTCATGGCTCACTAAGCCTGCCTGATTCAGGCACTCGCGACCGCATATGCTACAGCACCATGCGCTTGATGTTGATGGATAAATATTAACAATATCATACACCACTTAAACACAAACTGTGTGCCTTATGAAAATGGCATCAATGTGTGGAGAGCGATAAATAAAAAAGAGGATATCACTACTTTAAGCCGAACTGGACAGAAGTTACAGGTGGTCAGGCCAGAATCTATTTCAATTCATTGAATATAAATGTAGAGTGCTGCACTCACAAAACCAGTTTGTGTGCTCCTACAAATTCGGCAACCAGGAGCTTCAAACGTCTTCTGGCGAGAAGGACCTGGGAGTTTAGGTCCAGGCCGAACTTGAATGTTTGAATCAGGCTGAAATGGCGTCAAGAAGGACATCCCATAAATCGAATTGACTAGGGTTCATTTTAAAGAAAATCGCTATCTACGTTGAGATGGCTTGTTGCAATTCATTTAAAACGACGAGTGCTTTGAAATGACCCCTGCTTATGAGAAGAGGTTTGTCAGGCCCAGCTTTGCTAAATAACTGAGACTTTTTATAAACTCCCGCTGTTAAGTTATTTTCCTCCATTCTCCACCAGAATGGACTTGCTATTCAATAATAACAACACACACTAGAACTGGCATTTAATTGAGGAACAGGTTATTGATCTGAACCGATATTATATGGTGTAGATTTAACACATTCTCGAAGATACCCTTGAAGGAACTCACACTTTCTCGCATTCATACAGACGACGCAGCCTGGGGGAAATGTAGTGGCGGTGTTGGAGCAGTGCATATGAGCTATCTGGCAGAAATATTCAGATTTGTACAACAAAAATCCCAACTGGGTTTTACGGTTGGTAACATTGTTGTCAATACCTAACTTCTCACCTCTTTTTTCTTATCACAGTAAATTCAACTCGTTTGCGCAGTTCTTATGAATACGTTGGGATGACCAGACAAGTGTTCTGAAGTTGGGAATGCTTGTTGCGTTTGTCCACTTGATATAAAATGGTGGACCTATTTGTCCTGGACAGCAATGTGCAACAGCTTTGAGGGTATATTGATTGAGCTATCGGAGTGATCAATATGACCCGCATTCAGATATGTTGCCAAATGCTTATAAGAGTCTCGGGTTATTTTGAATGTCGGCCTCTTCTTTTATCCAGCCTACTGGCCACATCCAGAATTTGAGAGTATATCTACAGCGAGCTATTCGCATTTGTTTTAACTGGCTGTCATGTGTAGAATTGAAACGGTCCGTCTGCAGTTTTAGTAGTAGGACGTAAAACAAGCTATCTGTCCGCGTTTTATTGTCTGCTGGGACATAAGATAGATTAAAGCTGTTGACACAGCATTAACACGTAGCCTGCAGTGCAATTCCAACTAGGTATATGCACACAACTCAGTGGTTTGTGCTGGTCCACATCCTCCAAGACGGTTTGGCAGTGTCAATCATACATATTGGCCCAGTCTTGTGAATGCGTCCTACTATGACTCATTTCGTGAGCGACGGCTTCGAAACGAATTTTCATCAATTCGCGTTATGGATTCTAGTTTAAATCAACACGTTTTGACGAATATTTACAGTGTACTATATCCCGTTAACGGATGATAACCACAGGGAAAATTTTTCAATCCAGCCATGTGTTTTTACTTTACATCATCAAGCCTACACTTTCCATGTCAACCTGATAGGATTGTCATCATCCGTCTGAGAACCACTTCTTGTAGGCTCCCATCTAATTTGCTTTCTCTAAGTCATTTTCCTAACTAGCAGTCTTCAGTAAGCGGACGGTTCTCATTCCCGAGACGCAGAAGCCAGCGATTAGCATTTCACTGCAGTATTCCATATAAGCTCTGTATCACTACAGGGATAAAATGCATCAAAGCTTAACCCCATTTTGAGAGGCAGCGTTAGAAATGTGAGTAGTACTTTAGCACGAAATACCTGTGTCTGATTTGGTTACGGTTAAATCCTACTGTAACCACACCTCCAATATCTGTTGAAAAACTGATCACTAGCAAGTGCAACACGATATTCACTCAATACTAGTTACATAAAAATTTCAGCATAGCTAAAGAGCAAGTGTAATCTCACAATACGGTCAAACAAACAAGTAAGGTGAAAGTACCATTTGGCTCCGACTTTTATGGGATATATCGAAGTATGACCACTAGGATAAAAAACATCTCACTGACACTCCTTACTTCAACCACTTATGTGGTTTGCCAATTTGTTAGTATTTCTATTGCCAACCTGCGGGACTCGTTAAGTGTATGCTTTTTTACCCGTCATATACCATTGTTCCATCGTCAAATTTGGTCTACCACATTTGCTGAGCTCAGGGGCAATCTACAGAAGACCAGCGTAATACAATTCTCCATGACGTGATACTGACCATTGGTTACCTTAAGCATCCCCGATGCGCAGTTTCATTCCGTCGTGCCGAAGCACCCATTTCACCATAGACTACACACGCTGAATGAAAGCGGCCAAGTTGGTAACCCGGTGATTCGACACGCGAGTCTACTTCGCTGTTTCCTACACGCTTAACTTTTACTTGTCCGTGTGTTCATCATCAACATTCATAACTATACAGATTAGCTAGAGGTGGCAAGCACCTCAGCTACTGTGCCGCAAAAGGTAACAGAAACCAGTGGAAAAAATGCAACAGATGCAAGCCAGCTGAGCTACCGGAAACCAATGGGCATCGATCCCGTAAGCTACTAGCCGGCCACTATAAATCAATAAAAGACAATGCAAAATAATCTAAGCGTAAGTAGTGAGATCGTGGTTGGAGAGGAGACTAAGAAGGATGAGGAGGGATAAAGAAACTCACAGCACGTACGACATTGAGGACAACTCCCAGCCATGTCAGCAAGTGCATCTAGCCAAACGTGTTCATCGTCTTTTGGACCCGAACCAGGGAGCCGAGACACTCCAACTGAGGCCAGCTTCGAAGTGAGGGCCTTCATTCCTCTCGACCAACTCATCGCTTGACCACCCTTCCTCTTCTTCCATCCACACCCCCGGTGGGCAAACGATGCAAATGTGTGACGGACACTAGACTGGCGCAGCCAAATGGTTTCGCTTGTTTTTGCAAATCACCACTCGAAGACATAAACGGCAATCCCTAGCATCGATTCGAGACAATAGTGAGGGTACTTTAAATAAAAGCAGGACGTGGGGTCATGCAAGCCGCATGGTACCGCGGAAAGAAGCCGGCACCATTTGGTGCATCTAATCAACTCGCTTTACAAAGCACATTGGGTTAAAACCATCATTGACCAAAACAGCCCCCCGTGTGCCATACCTTATTGAAAGTGCTACTACGCTAGTGATCCGGAAACATGTTTGCACATTTTCAAATATCACAATGATTGTTACCAGCGTCCATTAATAGTTAGCATATTTGGAACTGCCCCATATCCCACCACGATGATCCCAGCTCATCAGTATTTGAAAGCAAACAGGTTAGTAGCTCAGAAAAATAAATTTGGAATAAACCTAATGACGCATTAGTCTATCGCCGCATTGGTATCATCTATATCCCCTGATTTCCATCTAAGATTAGGACTGAGTGCTTAAGTCAGGCATTTGAATTACATTGAAGGTGTGTGTTTTTGTTGCGTCCAAGAGATGCATAACTTTTCAGTATTAGTTGTTTTATCTATTTTGCCACACAAATGCAACCCTTGTGCTCGAGTAGATCCATGATCGTTTCCTTATCGCTATAACAGAGATATGGTTGAACTCTGACAAATGTGACATCGAGATCACACTGTTAGGCATGTGCACGATCGACCCAGCGAAGGTGGAGGGGTGGCTCCGTACTTCCGCAGCAACCTGCAATGTGAGTTAATAGAGGATCCAGTCAGCACGGTACATGATTCTCTTTGGTACTGTCTACGTTTAAAAGGCGACGACATCTGCTTGGTGACGTTCATTTACAGCCCTCCTTCCTTCATGCCCAGAGTGGACTTCTATCTGGCATCGGCACTAAAGAGGGTGGTAAATACAAATTACAGTCACATTCTCATTAGTGGTGATTTCAACATCCACGCTCTGGTATTCCTAGCAGCTTTCAGAGAAAAGTTTATGGCCGATCTACAAGCGTTTATCTCCAGTTACCCGGTGTATGGCTACATCTACATCTACAAAACGCTGCTGTTTTAACCAGGTACCAAGCCTCACTGCTAACTTTGCTTGACTCAACTATTGACGGTGATCTCGATTCGCAGTGGGCGCATATCAAAGATGCGTTAGTTTCCGCCAGTATCGACACTTGTGGAGTTACCAGTCACCCAACGAAACATCGGATTTCCGCCGACTCCTTGTCGCTGATGGACAGACGCCGCTTGATCCCATCGGATTCCAGACACAGTGAGGAACGCCAATACCTTGGTCGAGAGTTGCACAGGAGTCTGCCAATGGACCGCGAAGCTTGGTGGTGTGGACGTGCTAGGGAGATGGAGCTTGCAAGTCTCTCTGGTAATACCAGAAAACTCTTCCATCTCCTTCGAGTCACCGAAGGTGTTCGATCTGGTATAAGTGAAACAATATGCGAAGAGGATGGCACCTTAATCACCAATCTTCAACGACGGTTGGAGCGATGGGCCGAACATTTTGGCTCGCAGTTTTGTTGGCCCCCAGCTCCATCTGCTACCTCTGGCGCTCGCGCTGGGGTCAAGTGGCCTACCCCAACAGACCCTCCCTCTTCCCAGGAAATCGAGCAGGAGCTCCGGCACCTGAAGCATTATAAAGCTCCCGGCCCTGACGGTCTTCACCCAGCTCTATTTAAAGATGGTGGCACATCGCTGGGCCGAGAACTCACCACTTTGCTCACGAAAATTTGGTCGAAAGAGAAGGTTCCATCATCTTGGGGTGAATCGATAGTCGTACCCATCTTCAAAAAGGGCCTGCGCACAACCTGCTCCAACTACAGAGGAATAAGTTTAGTCCCCGTGGTTTGCAAGCTGCTGGTGTCCATCATACTTCGCAGGCTATCCCCAACACGCGAATCGTTGCAACGAGAAGAACAAGCCGGGTTTCGCCCTGGTCACGGCTGCATCGATCAAATCTTCACACTTCGCCAGATCCTCGAGCTCCGCCATGTGTATCAGTGGCCAACGATTGCTGTGTTCCTGGATATCCGTGCAGCCTTCGATTCTGTCGATCGTACAGTACTGTGGCAGTGCCTTCTGAGGAACGGTGTCCCCGAGAAGTTCGTCTCTATACTGCGCGCTCTATACAGTCTGACCTCGGGCAGGGTTAGGGCTTATGGCATGCTGTCGCCTTCCTTTGTGGTCTCCAGTGGAGTTCGACAAGGATGCCCTATCTCTCCGTTCCTATTCAACTTTGCTATTGAGGATGTCCTGAAGAAAGCTCTGAGCGATTCGTTGAACGTTGGCGTTGAGCTCCTCCCAGGTAGTCGAGTTGTTGATTTGGATAATGCTGATGATATCGTCTTGCTGGGTGACGATCCACAGGTCGTCCAACTTGCATTAGACCGCTTGACGATTGAAGCATCAAAGTACGGTATGTACTTTTCGCCATCCAAATGCAAGGCTCTCCTTCAAGACGGACAGGTGCCTCTGCCTGCACTCACGCTTGCTGGTGAGACACTGGAGGTTGTGGAGAGCTTTGTCTACTTGGGAAGTTGCATCACTGCTGGCGGGGCTGTCGGAGACGAGATTTCGATGCGCATCTCGAGAGCAGGTCTCGCTTTTTCTAGGCTGAGGCATTTGTGGCGTCGCCACGACATTCGTCTCTCCATCAAAGGGCGAGTGTATTGTGCAACTGTTGGTGCTGTGCTGTTGTACGGATGCGAGACCTGGCCCATTCGTGAAAATGACTTGCGCAGGCTATCCGTCTTCGAGCACCGCTGTCTGCGGTCCATTGCCCATGTGTGGTGGCAGCACCACGTAAGCAATGTGGAAGTTAGACAGCGTGTCTTGGGACGTGGAAGCCACTCGCTCGAGGAGCTCATCTCACTGCATCAACTGCGGTGGTTGGGACACGTATTGCGCATGCCTGTCCAGCGTTACCCCCGTCATGCGTTGTTTGCATTTGCTGGACAGGGCTGGAAGAGACGGTCTGGTGGACAGCCTACAACATGGAGAAGCCGCATGAAAAAGTAGACGAAACAACTGGCCTCGGCCGGTTGTTGTCGACTACCTGGTTGGGGTCCGAGAGATGAGGATACTTGCTGGTTGAAGACTTTGGAAGTTATGGCTCAAGATCGATGTCAATGGCGGACGTGTGCATCAGTGTGTTTCAGTGTCCCTTCTTCCTCCTCCTAAAAAAGAACAAACTGAAAAAATTTCAAAAGCTGTGAGTGGCAAACTTGACAAAAAAAGGATTTCTTGTTGCTCTTTTCTTATTATTCATATTGTTTTCCTATTCAGCCATGATTCCGATGGCACAATATCTGTACCATTGATTGTGTATAATATATATATATATATATATATATATATATATATATATATATATATGGCTGCATCAACATTGCCACCCGAAGCTGAGAAATAGGTAAGCTGTCAACACTGGATCGGATATTCACTGAAGAAGAATTAATGGTCAAGAGAGTGAGAGTCGACGTCCCATTGGGCCTCAGGGATCATGTAGTTCTAGTCTTCGAGTACATTTTTATGTAGAATATCCCGCGCAGATCACCGACGCAACTGAAAAGATTATGCGCTACGACATACTAACTCGACTAAGTGAGACAGCTAACTGTACCTTCCTGGAAGAGGAGGCACCAGCTAGTTCTTGGAAATATTTCCTCAGCTAGTTTAACTCGCTGTTAGCCGAAGCTTCAACGACTGAGACCCTCCGCATGAGAAACGCAGTCTCGTTTCCGCGAAGCAGGCCACGTAAAAGTTTAGCGGTGCGAAACAGATTGGCATTTCTGCGAACTCACTCTGACCACCTAGAACTAAATGGCCTATGCAATCCAACGAAACCACTGTACTCAGCTTGTTCTCGAGGATAGCACTGAGTATCAGCAGAACTTGGTAGTGGGTATGTTCTTAAATCGCAAGCCTACGTAGCAACACGTTAGCAGTCAGCGTAAAGTGAAACGAAGAATTCCTCCTCTAAAAACAGCAGACGGACCCAAATGGACACCGAAGGAGGCGGTGAAGACCCTACACCTACCATACGCTGCAACACTTCAGTGCGATCACAGTGAACATAACAATATGAAAATGGTTGCTTCACCAACAATTCACTCACATAGCTTTTATTTCAGAAGCTGTACTAAAAGGCTGTTGAGTATACGCAAGCATAGCTCGCCTGGAGTTGATAATATTCACACGATATTACTAGCTGCGGTAAGAAAGTGAGTTGCAGGATCTTTAGCTCGATTCCCCAAACAGTGTTTTGACGAAATGTACGCACCCAACATGTGAAAACACGGGACTATTAATCCTATTCACAAGGGAGGTAGTCCTTCCAATCCATTCAACTACCACCCATTAATCTTACTGGCGGTTCCTTTAAAAATCATCGAAGCTATTATTTCTGATGCGCTAATGGCCTACTTGGAAGCATTAAAGTACTTCGCATCGGAACAGCAAGGCTTCTGACGAAATCGATCTTGCGCTACAAATCTACTACTTGCATGATCCACTTGGACTGTGGTAGTGGACTCTGGACCAGGAGTCAATGTAATCTTCTCGACTTCTCAAGTGTGTTCGACCGGTTAGACCGTTACATTCTGTTGTTCAAACTCCAGACCTTCGGTATTCTTGATCCTCTCCTAGGATGGATCACAAGTTTTATTCGGCACCGACGGTTAGAAGTACAAGTGCTTGAATCGCTGTTAGATCCCACACGGGTTGAATGCGTAGTACCGCATGGATCGGTATTGAACCATGATTATTTTTGACGTATGTTAACGAAAGCACACATATCATAAGGTCGAACTGCCTGCTTTATGCCGATGCCATGAAGGTGCGAAGGACGATCAATACATAAGATTTTTTCACAGAGGTCAAAGTCCGAGTTGCTCGTGCACTTACTTTGCTGCGCCATGGATAGACACGTGTCTGTAATCGATTTCACTGGCGGTCAGATCTCAGATTACTTTCCACATTTTCACCTTCTGTATGTGTACACCAGGAGAAGACACGATTTTTACCAATCACCCATTTGCCGTCATTCATAATGGATTTAGTTTGGATTTATAACTTACACTACGTACACCTCAGGGAGCCCACCGGTTTGCACTAACTTTTGTTAAGCAATTCTCTGTTTTTGAATTTTCACCATGACTATTTTATGGGACCCGTTAACCATTAGCTTTTTTACCTGTATCTAACCATTGTTCCATTTGTTGTCATAAAGAATTGTGCTGTTTGTTGCGTGTCAGGACCAGAGCTATGGCGTGCGCTTGTTGGGTTCTCAAAGCAACCCGGATTTCAAAGCATTTTCTCATCCGGCAAGGCAATTTGCTACTTGAAGAAGCACTTAACAATCCAATCAACGAATACAAGCAATAATACACTAAAAATGCTTCTGGATCTTATCAACTTACAAAAGGGGGCGCCTGGCAGAATGAAAGTTGAAGAGTAAATCATCGCATAACACAACAGTCTTCCCAATGTACTCTGGGATAGTGAAGCACCACAACCAGCCCAGTCATTCCCTACTGCAGCAACCAACAAATTGTCTGTATAATTACGGAAACATACCAAATATCTGTACTGGTTCACAATGCTGCATAAACAGTGGTCAATGGACAATGAAAAGGACTTTACACGGGTTAAGAAGCACCGCATTACAACCACGTTGGGTGGTCTGGGGGCATGGAAATCATTAATGTAAACGACTACTTTCATAGACAGGTGAAGAAACGTATCGTCGTTAGTGCAATTCTCCTGTACTCAACGGACATGCATCCTCAACAAGCGACAAATAATAAATTCAAGTTATTTCCCTGTAGCAGGAGTGAAAGACAGTAGGGAGTGCACACAATTTAAGTGGTTGTATGGTTAATGTAGTTACAGAAACGACCGATTGTGGGAAAGCTTTCTGTGGTTGACACACGCGAACAGAGAAGAAAATTCCACCGCACTCCAAACGGATGTGCTTTTTTGCTACTTTCTAGGAATGACATCTCAAGTTTGCTTTAGTGCCGAGTTGCAGTAAAAGGCGCTACACATGATTTAAATTGCGTAAAATCAAGTATGCCATAATCAGGTCGTCTTGCATTCGGCGATATCGTTTATTGAATACGCCCAAACCTTACAACCAATTCTCAGATGGCAGAGTGCGCATTCCAATGACGTACCTGGAAGTCTGACCTTGGGACTGATTCAGTGAAGTGAAGTCATGTTTCAGTCTTGGTTACCGGGATTGAATTACGCATTCGACAAGTGGGCGAACATATGCACTGGGCATCTATCTGCAAATAGAGGTGTCTATTCGTCCGAACGCCCGTCGTAGCAAGCCGACGTGTTGGTTACCAGTATTCGATGCCTTTTCGGATTGCATGGAACAAGTGAAGTTATCCTGAACCAACACTCCGAGATCACGTTCGACGGAAGATCGCTGCATCACTTGCGTTCCTATCCTGTATGAGCAGTTGATCTAGTGTCGTATGGAGAGTAACTTACATTTACTCCCATTGAATGGCAATAGGTTCTTGGTTGGCCACTGATGTGCTGTAACTAAGTCACACTGAAGCAAATTCTGATCGGGATTTGCTTGGATTTTGCGCTGTGTCGTCAGCAAACAGTAAGAACGTTGAAGCAGTCGTCTTTGCAAGGTCATTATTGATTGCCAAAAACAAACGAAGCCCTAGAAATGAGCGCTGATGCACCCCACACTCAACTTGTATGTGATCAGGTACAGAGTTCCGGACACTGATCAGTAAATGCCGTCAATGTAGAAAATTGGCAATGCAGCTTAGAATGGGGCCACCTATGTCAAAATACTGGAGCTTGGAAAAGAGAATCCGATGAACTAAACGATCTACTGGCCTTGACAAACCCAAGTATAACACCGCAATATTCTTTTCATCATCATTTGACTCGGTCCAGTCACTTTGTGCGAGCGATAAGTTATGTGTACAAGATTACCGTCAACGGAAGCCATGTTGCTGAGGAGAAGTGATGCGGTTTTCCAGATGACACAGCAACGCATCGGCAATGATGCTTCCCATGGCCTTGGACAATACAAGCAGAAGAGATACTGGGGCCGTAGTTTGATGGCCCAATCCTGCTTCCTCCTTTGCAAATGGGTTATTATTCCAGGCATCCACATGGCAGGAAGTTGGATCAGGTCTAAGCAGAGCTAAAAGAACTGAGCCAAACTTTCTACCAATTGTCGTTCTGCTGCTGCTACGATTATTAATACTAATAATAATCGTACGGATATTTCCCGATTGTGTGAGAAGCTGTGCTTGGATTCTAGACAGATCATGGGTACCATAATTATCATGCTCATGCATGAGTGAAATATGCAACATGGGGTGTAGGATATCAAAATATTTTTGTTGGTGCGGTGTTCTTTATACCATCTTTAATAATTGATTATATATTCCTTGGTCCATCCTGAAAGAACTCGTGTGATGGTTTACCTGATGTAAACATGGTTAATATCGAGTTATGCTCATAGGATTTGCTAAGCGGAATGCGGAATGCTCTTGCATTTGTGCAAGACCTGATTGCGGCTTGTCGGCTATTCCACATAGCGTATCTGATGAGGAAGAAGTTTGATCGGATAGCTGTCTTGGTTCTCGGCACACATAATGTACAGGTCTTGTTGGGTTTATTCCTAGTGAACTTATGTTGGATTTTAAGTGTACGCAGATTGGAGTATGTCCTTTGTTTTATGAGAGAGTGTATCAGCATCAGGTTATATTTCGGTCGTCGCAACCGAAGGGCTCGAGCTTAAGCTGCTGGCAGCGCTCCTGAAACTCAAGGTGGTTGATTTACTGAACAAGCGCTAAATGAATGATCTTTACAGGTTTTCCAAAGCTTTCCTGTCTCCCATTCGTATGTTCTCATAGATGATGCTGCAGTATTCAAGGACAGGAAGTGTAAGTATTTTGAAAAGCTCTAGTTTGTCAGGGGTGGTATAGATTATATGGCACAAGTTAGCCACAGACCGTTTGGCACGTGCTATTTGATACTCAGCTTGCTCTGAGAAATTAAAGTTTGACGAGTATCGTACACATAGATCACAGTTGGATAGTTTCACACAGATACATTCATTGTTCAGTTTAGCAGACTTTTCAGGGAGTAAACAGCCGTGCGACATAATGCATGATTTACTAGCTGAGAAATTTAACATCCATGTATTGAACCATTTCTCAAGTGAGTCAATGCCTTCTTGAACGAACAACATTGTGCTATTGAGTTGTTCTGGTCAAAATTTATAAACAGTCTTTAGGTCATTGGCGAACAAAAATGGCCCACCATGTTTAATGAACACCGTGATATCGTTAATATAAAGTAGGAAAAGCGAAGAACCAAGTACCCTCCTTTGGATGACGCCACTAGTGCATGGAGGTGGGGAGGAGTTAGGATTACCCATTTAGGTCTGATGTCAACCAACCAAATAGTGGGTCTCCGAATCAAAGCGACTCGATTCTTTTCAGTAGCCACTTGTAGGGCACTCTGTCGAATGCGTTCTGCATATCCAGGAACAGTATTATAACTGTATATTTCGAATCCATGGCTTCTGTGACTTAATGCAGGTAGTGCAACTGACACGTTGTACAGGAACGATTGTCGAGGAACCCATGCTGAGATTTGTTAAGTAGCCGTGACGGTGGTTAAAGTCCAAGATTCCACTTTTAACTGATTTTTCGAGTAATATAGCAATGACTGTAGTATGATAGATAGGTCGATAATTATTGATGTGCTGTTTGGGCCCTCTTTTATGACATGGAACAATAAACGATTTTTCCACTGTTCCGGAAAGTAGCTAGATTCTAAGGACAAGGCCAACATGTTCAGCAAAAGCAGTGGTATGTCAGGTGCACCAAGTTTAATAACTTATGGGGGGACGCCGTGGGAGTCCGGTTTGCGCGATGGTTTGATGGACTTCATAGCCTGTTGGATGGTCGAAAGAGAAATCTTGTCATTATTTATTCCACTTGTTGTAAGTTTTGGGCAGCAAGGTATAGGGACTTTTTCTAGGTTCATGGAAGCAGGGAAAATAGTGCAAACACTTCACAAATAGCAGATGGGTCGTTAAGGTGGCGACCCTCCTCGTCAATAAATTCTGTAATCATTGGCATTCGACTGCTAGTCCTATGACGGAGTAAATTGACCAATCCCTTTCCTTTGCATGTCATCTGCAAGGCGTTCTCCTCCTGCTTTTCGACCCGTTTCATTTGTGAGCGCTTGATGCAGGTGGTGGATTCGTGCAGCTGTAATACTAGTGAGTAGCGTCTAGTTTTTCTGAATTTCCCCAGTAATTTCCTCATTTTCAAGTCACTCATAGTGTCACTTACATCCATAGGACAAGGAATGACACGTTTATTATGCGGGACATGTAGAGTTAGGATTCGATTGATCTGGTAGTAGAAATGTTCCACTACAATGTGGGCGCTAGTGGAGAGAACAAACCCATCCCACTTAGAGGACCGGATCTGCTTTCCGAAATGCTCCCAGTCAATCCTCCGTATAGTATGCTTGGTAGGGGAGTCCAGTTTGGTATTCATTTCCAAGTGGATGCAAAGGTGTAGCATGTTGTGGACACTACCCGGAAGGTTGTCTAAGATGTCAATTTGTGAGTCAGGAATCCCCAGGGTGAAGATTGTTTCCAGTATTTTGGCACACCTAATTGGTTTGGTAACCAACTGAGTCCAACCCCCAACTCTGATAGTAGATAAGAAAGATCTGTGTATTGATGAGGATGTTCGTGGTGACCAATTAATATACGGTAGATTAAAATCGCCAGCGATTATCTTTAGACCATGTGGTAACACCGATGCGAATTCAAAAGCAGGTGAGATAATTGCGATATCTTTGGCTGTCGCTTTCGGAGGGTTGTAGACGCAACCGAGAAGCATTGTAGAGGAGGCTGCAGCGACTGATAGCCACTGAGATTATGGGACAGTGTTTAACTGTGGGTCATCAATGAATTCTGCTCTGAAGTTCCGATGGAGATCTACGATGCACCCGCCGTTTTTCTTTGTGCTGCGATGTTTTCGTAATAGATAGTAGTTATGAATACCTAGCGCTGCGATGACAATGCAGTTGTTGACATGCAGATTTGAGCGCTACTGAGTTCCTCATAGCTGCGTATTTTATGTAAATACCAGTCGATGATATATTTGTGTTTACAACATCAGCGCGCCAATCTGGGGCCACATCTTGACCTTTGTATCTGTTTCCCGGTGCTTTTATTTGGTTCACAACGGTCACTTTTTCGTCACATCTAACATTGCCTGTAGCAACTGAACCGTTTGAGATCGGAGCAATGAGGCCGCGATCACGAGTACTGGTGTATGTTAAGTTCGGTTGTCGTACAGTAGACGTTGAGATAGAAGGTGGGGCAGAGTTATTTGATATTACCGACCCTAGATACGAGTTAGCGAGATTCACTTTGGTAACCGCGGTTGACACACTTGGTGTGCCATTTTCAAGTGTGGATTTGTGTGCGCTTTATCAGCGTAGCGGTTTCGATGTACTTCTGAGGAGGGATCGTTGCAGAGGCGTACGATCCGGCTTAATCAAAATATATTTGTACTGCGTACATGAAGTAATGATATGTTGGCTGTGCAATAAATAACCTGCAGATTCTGCACTTGGAAATTTAAAAATGACTGGACAGCAATGCTTCGGTGCTTTCTTTTTCACCCGCAGATATTTACAGACGATATCGGACACGTTACAAGCGCTAAGTACCTTCGTCTTTAGTTTGTTCAAAATGGATCTGTCTGGTTTGCTAAAAGCGATCACATTTTTACCGTTTCTTTCATGTATCTCTGAGGCGATGGAGTCTATTAGTTGACCTGTCTTTTTGAGGTGAACATGATTAAACTTATCAGATGGGCTGCTAATGTAATCCAGTAAAACTAAGTGGTCTTTGAAGGGTTCATAGAAGGCCAAAAATTTCTTCATTTCGTCGAGCTCTGATTGCAAGGAGCAGACTTTAGCGCTAAGTTCAGATGTGAGCTGAGAGACCGGAGAAGAACAGTCTAGTGGTAGTTTTACGGCATCACAATTTTAATCGTTTGGGCTGTGGCACAGAGGGTATATTTTCCTTAAGTTGGCGAGTGCCTTTGAACTTCGTTGGGGCCATAGCAAACCAAGTGTCAACAGTCAGCTTAATGCCAGGAGGGAACGTGACAAAACCAACCTGTTCTGATTTGATTCAACGCACCTTGATTTCAGATCACACGGTCGACGAAACGCGACACGGTCCGGTGACTGCCTGTGTGTGTTGTACTCTGGCCGTGGAACTGGTCGCAGCCCGGCGACGCAGTTGAGACAAAGGCGGTGTGTATCGATCGTCACCGACCGAGAGAATTGGTCAGCTGATGCAGTCAGCTAGCGGACGCGAGAGTTGACGATGCAGACACAGAAGCTCAGATAGCAGTCACAAAAGGAACTGCGATTACCGAACGGAATATTAGAAATCGGCAAGACAATTTTGTTAATGAAGCAATGGAGTAATTCCTACGCTTTGCGATCCACGGGTAGTGATAGTAATTCCGATTGGAATGAGTGATTTAGTTGGCAGGGAAAATCCACTAAAAGGCGGAACACAGTGATTAAAAATTGTTTGGCACAGTTTCTGAGAAACAGTTGGCAGTACTTCCTAGCTTTTCCGAAGATCGAAAGAGCACACAAGGAGAAATTGAATGGTATATAATACTCATCGAGCCGTTGAAAGTGCACGTAGAATGCTTACGAGGGACAGCTTCGGTTTTGGGTCCGCCGCACCCAGTTGCGATGCAAACAACAACAACAACAACAACAACAACAACGACGACGACGACGACGACTACTACTACTACTGCAACCGCTTTCGGGTGCATGATATCAACATTTGGAGATGAGACTGCACAGAGAGCCCAGCTTCCCCAATACAGCTTCTGTGATAAAGGGATGCAATTGGATCCTGATGACGGGGCAACAAAAGCGGATAAATTGCTTGGTGTCAAGATCCTTTTAAATGTTGAGGTATATTACTTCTGCAACGCGTTTGCTGCTTCTACTGCCGTTATTGTTGAATCAACAGCCGTCCGAAGTGGAGGCGTTTCCTGTCTCAACTTTAGAAGATCAATGACTTTCATATACAACAGTCGATGTTCCGCACTGAAGGTTTTCACCATGTTCTGATGTACAGTTGGTTGCAGTGGTAACTTTGGGTCACTTAACTGTTTTAAGTAACTGGAGATGGAGAAGTTGTTGCCATGATGCATTGTATACTAACTCCCATTTGGAATTGTGCCATTCACAAAAGAAAATGTTTTGGACCATTTACTGACTCTTGTCCCTGTGTCATTCGTAAGCGGTTGATTGAATTTGCTGACTAATTCCAGCGAGGCGTCTACCGTTCCTTCGGCAAGGTTCGAAATAGATGTGGCGCTAACAAGTTGCGCTGAGTGGTCGTAGCGTCTAATAGTGCGCATCATCACTGTGTTCTTGTGACGATATTCCGCATTGAAGATGAAGTCGAAATTGACTATAACATGATTACTGCGACCCAAGAGACAGTCTACAAGCAATACATTAATCAAATGTTACTATTTAGTAGGCGAAAATTCCGGCACAGATGGGCATTGTATAAAGCTGGACAAACCACTGTCCGATCGAGTTAGAGCGGAGACACGGTTACCGCGTCAAGTCATCGAGCGCTGGAACCTGCTTCCAGAAAATGTTGTCAAGGAATCTACGGCAAAGGGGTTTGAGCGTCAGCTAATTGCTCTTGGGTGGCAACACGAAACCTTCTCTTTTTCCTGGCTAATTCCCATCTCCATACCGATTTTATTTTCTTCACTTTTCCTCGCTGTTGATATTATTCTCTTCTTTTAACTGATTTCCCTTACTCTATTACCTTCGATTTTTCTTCCTCTCTTACTTACTTCACGTAACTGACATAGCTGGGACAGCTAATGTACGGAAGGTGGGCATTAAATTAGTGGAAAAGGGTGTTTTTTTGGGTGTTTTCCTTTAAGACCCATCAAGAGGTCAGATCACTCCTATCAACTCTTGGATCGATGACCCGCTCAAGAAGGAATACTTACGGGATTCATCCTATCGTTCCAGTCCCACTTGAACTTGAACAGGAACTACCAGTTCTGAAACGATTGGACAAAATGGCATGATGGTAAAGTAGAACACTGTTTATAAGCTCTTGCAGATCTACTTTGAATTATTCTCTGATTGTGACATGAGTTACTAAACCATGTACGCTGAAACCATTCACGCTAACTGGCTGCGTGATTTTCCGTTTAGATTGCATCTTAAGGTTGGTGCAAGGTAGCAGTCCACTTCTGGTGTAGTATCGATGGGGCGGTACACTAAATATTTAAGGCAGGTATCTCTGCGTTTTAATTGCAGGCGGCATAAAAATATTCGGGAAACTCCGAGTCTGAATATCCAAAAGCACCGCATTTTAGTTCAATTCGGTAATACAAAGCTACTTGGGTGTCCTGGTTCAAGATGACTTAGGTTGCTCCAGGCAATCCGAAAAAACTAGAAGACCGCGAACCAACACGTCGGGCAGTTGTGACGGGCATTTGGACAAATAAACAGCTCCATATTTCGACAAATGCTCAGTGCGTATGTTCGCCCCCCTGTCGAATAATCAATTCAAGCTGGCTGAAACACGACCTTAATGCACTGGAGCAGCCACAACATCAGGCATCTAAGAACGTGATTGGAGTACGCAATCTTTCCTACTAGGAGAGGCTGCAACGATTGGGGGTGTTCAGTTGAAGCTATCGCAGAATACGAGGCGACCTTATTATGACATACTTGATTCTGCGAGACCCACATCATGTGTGTCGCCCTTTACTGCAACGCAGCAACAGTACAAACCTGAGGGGCCACTCATTAAAACTCGCAGAACAATACAGTCGTCTGGAGTGTCGCAGAAATTTCTTTTCCATTCGTGTCTGACACCAGTGGAATGCTCTTTCAGAATCGTTCGTCTCTGTACCGACACTAACGGTATTTAAAGGACGGTTGGACGATGCACTCATCCACTTACACTTTGTCACTTAACACTACGTCTCCATCCTACACCTGGGGTTTACCATGGAATTATTTGTTGTTAACTGTGGATGCTGTGAATATAAGAGGATCGCAGGACTACAGCGGAGCAAACGATAAGTCCTTATTTTCAAAATTGAAATATTAACTATTTTACTATCCTTATTATCATTATTGTTATGTTGATGTCCCCACCAACTATCCAAGGGGACTTGTAAAGCAACGCTTTTAACCCGGTATAAATTCATTGTTCATTGGTCATTGTTCCCATTGTAAGCCTGTCGCTGCGGATGAGTGACAAGTCTGGCAGCGAGACTTCAGCCTCCGTCAATCCAGCAGGTAACAATGACTCAGAGAAACAGATGATATCTAATGAAATAGAAACCAGGGGATCTGTCACTTTGTTCAGCTTATTAAAAAGGCCATGAGTATCGGAATAATGACAGGACAGTTTCTCGGTCTCCAGGAGCCAACAGGGGAGCTAAACAAGACTAGTGTGGGAGTATGTCAACGGATGTAAAGTCGACCTTTATTCGTTCATTTGTTGGGATAACGACACTTGGTCGACAGCTTAATTTGTCCAAGATCCGTCCTATTCCTCGTCTGGACGTGCTATAGGATGGCGTAGGCGTGCAGCAACGTTAAGCTCCTGTGTAATCATTGGTAGGTTTACAGTTTCAGATAAGTCTATATCTCGTCTTTCCAAGACTTTAGAAGTTTTAAAGCGAAGTGCCGGTGGAAGGCCTTTCCGATGTTCTTCCAACATCCTAACACTTCGTTTACTGTCTGCTTTAAAGGAATCAGGAGTAAAAAGAATTTTGGGTCACATCCTCTAAAATTCGGTGAGAGAGAGCCTTCTGAGCAATCGCGCGACGAGGTTACCTAAGAAAAGGTTTCACGAATGAACAGTTACTATTACAAAGCGTGAGTTCCGATCTCTTAATTGTCTTGGGGAGGAAATTCTGGCAAGTCGTGAATAAAAAGGGTGTCTTTGCGATCCTGCTTTGTGTATCCTTCCGTAAGGTTTCATTTCCATTATTGCTTGTTCAAAAGCATGTCAGGATACATGAGTATCCCACAGAATCCATGCTGTAACGTACTCGCAGTGTGTGACACGTTTCCGGCATCAATGCTTGGTCTAGTGTCACTCCGATAAGTCTGGGTTTGCCATGGTGTGCAGAGTTCGGGTGTCAAGTAACTCGTACAAGAGTTGTGGGTTTGCTTTTCACGTTCATCAAATGCACAATGAATTTTACTGGTCTTGGTCATCAGACAACTTACCCCGCAATGTGATGGTGGTAGATTCAAGTCTATTTGAACATACACCAGTCTGGGCTTCATTGTGGAATCGATTTTTGTCGAGCTGCAATGTCGCGTGATCGTTGGTCTTGGCTTTCTGCCAAGATGATGCTCTACTGTTTGTTTCTCTGTTCGCGTTATTGCTGTTTGCAATAGCAGTGGCCCTAGGTGTGGCATCCCGAGTGACCGCAGCAATCTATGCATATGTGACCGAGTTCCCGGGAGACTTTAGTCAACCAAAGACCTTTGAGTTGCTGATGCGGAAGACTGCTGTCCGGCTGTCCCATTCATGCTAATGATAAAAGTTGTTAGGACCATCGGAACATGATCATTCACACGTTTCGATCCGTGTCTGATCTTCCTTGACATGAGTATCGCCTGAATATCAAAGCTGCGTCTTATTGTCGCCTAACTTTCTGCTATAGCTGGAAGGAAGAACGGCGATGGGTACCTTGCCGATCGTGGTTGAGGGAGGAACATAGTGTACCATTACTTTGGTCAGAGACCACAACGCTGTCCTGGCGCACACTCGTTTCCAATGACCTAATCATAGCGTTCATTTGATGTCCAATATCTGCTGCTAGCCGGCTGCACTTGTAGGCTGGGATAAGTGCAAACAACACCGTTCAAAACCAAAAAATGCCTCGTGAGTTGTTTCGAGCTCTCGCCTCAAGTTGATAAAGATTAAACTAACGATTAAACAAACGGTAACTTAACTAATCGATTCCATTCTTCTGTCCGACAGTCGTCCTTCTTCTGGAGCTCTTTTGGATTCACATCTGCTTGCTTTGTGCTACTCAGCATGATATCATTACCTGACTCGGAGAGTTAGTTGATGTTATATCCTATTAAGACTGGTAGTTTTCGCACACCAATCAGACAAGCGACCTGGTAAGTAAGGTCAAATAAGGGCGGGCTAGTGTGAGGTAGCCGCGCTAGTCTGTACGATGTACTACGCCGGTCTATTGGTTGACAAACTCACAGCGTGACAGCCGGCGTTGGATTATCGATCAATTCCAATTGAATGCTGAGCGGTAAGCAAGGTACTAGGAAATGCGAGGCAGCTACTGAAAATTGTACCGTAGAAGAACGGTTTTTGGTTGACTTGCTCATCTCAAGTTAATTCTTTCGGATGAGTGTAAAATTCCACAAAGTGCTTAAAAACTGGAATGCTGTACACTTGATCTTCAGCAACAAATTCGCCAAAAACGGAGAAGTGAATCAGAGGTTGAAACGATAAGAATATACCGGAAGATAACCTACACCTTGTATAGTTGAGAAATCCGAGTTGAATGAATTTAAGCTCAATGGTGTGCAACTCACAAAAATGCAAGAGGGACGAATCAGAGCAACCACCCTCTAGTTGCTAGTCTTTGGAGAAGCCCCAATGACTAAGAATAGATTATAAAGAAACAGTGGTGTGCTTCGATTACACCCAATTATTCACTTATTTCAACTTGCAAATGCAGAATGGCATCGTTAGAAAACCTTAGATTAGTGGTAGGTGACTCACTGGAAACGTGATGATGGAAAGTATGTATAGTGATATGGCTTTGTATTTCATCACATAATTTCACTTCAAAAGGAAGTTCTGGGTGCAGCTTAAAAGAGTCTTATAGGATTCCTTTATCTAAACTAGATGCAGAGATTGTTCTGTAGAAAAATGAGACGATCCAGCTTCCAATCATGAACCCACAAGTGTTGTTCCAGTATGTTGACAAAACGTTCGTGATACACAATTTTAGCCAGTTAGAAACCGTGCAAGACTTACTGGATAATTCAACGGATGGCATTCATTTTGGCATGGAAGAAGAATCCAACATGACTAAGAGGTACATTTTTAAACAAAACCTACCAAATGTCACTGGTTAAGCAGCCAATATCGAAGCGAATGTATCACGATACGGAGAGAGGAATCCAGAACTGTTCAGCATAGGGAGAATAAACCAAAACTGAGTCATGGACGAGGACCAAGCATATTGGATGAAACAGCCTCAGACAAAGGAAACCTTCGCGCTAGGCAAAGATGAAAAAGAACTTATGTGTTGGAGCTTTGCATAAGGCAGAACTATCAGACTGGACCGAAGTCGATTAAAGCGAGCAGAGCGTACAGACCAATGAAAACAAGCAGGCAGCGGAAGGTGTTAAACGGAAAGTAACCAATGTAAGACAGCGACTGGATAGCGCCAACCTTTTATGAGCAGTATTATTGGTGACTTGATTTATCACTAAAAGATGCTGTTCGTTGCGCAGACTTTGTTTTGATTCTCAGTTGGCTACACAACTTAAACTGGTCTATCTTTTCTAAACATGTTGCAGGGCCCAACAGTTTAAGCTAAGTATAAATATTAACCACACCCTAACTTGCAACAGCATTCCCCCGTAGGTCACAACACAAGCGGTATTTGGACTATATTTCGTGAGTTAAAATGACTTCACATGAAAAGCATTTTTACGTCCTTCATGCAAATGCACTCTAATACTCCTTAACCGCAAGGCTGTGGATAGCGCATTAACGCAAAAAGTGGTAAGACGGATCATTGTGTTTTATACCAAGAACGCAGTAGAAAAGAATATCAGATCCTCTAAGCCGGTCACTTGATGGCATCTCTTATACCAACTACCACGGAAGCAAAACCAGTGGAGGCTGAAAGGTAAACGAAAGCACATGTGTTTGCACCGACACTTACAGTATTTAAAAGGCGGTTGGATGACGCACTCATCCACTTACACATTGTCATGTAGCGCTACGTCTCCATCTTACACCTGGAGTTTACCATAGAATTATTTGATGTTAACTGTGGGTGCTGTGAATCTAAGCGGATTGCAGTAGTACGGCGGAGCAAACGATAAAGTTTTATTTTCATAGTTAAAGTACTAACTGTTTTAATATCATCATTGGTATGGTTGTTATTTCGATATCCCCACCAACTATCCAACGGGACTTGCAAAACACCGCTTCTTAACCCGTATTACTTCCTTGTTTATCGTTCGTTGAGCTTCGAAACTTCGTTTAAAAGATACAGCAATTCAAGAAGTGCAACTCATTAAGGTTATTCGGCCTATTACTCTCTTACTAGTTGGTTTCAAGGAGTATTCCGATTTCTCGCCTTGTTTTCGATAGATCAAGTTAACTGTTACCTACAAAATATCAGTAAGCCTAACATTTGAAGATCTGTCTTGTGAATGCCTATGCCAAAGGGAATTCCGGAAATTCCGTCAGAACTCTTGCACATCTGCCATACTGAAAGTAATAGAGTGTTACTTGTGCATTTTCGGTCTAAAAGCACACCGGCTGATAGTGTTTCACAGTTTGATCACAAAGTGCAGTTTCACATTGAACTCCGTGAAATACGGTGTCCACCACAAAGTGTAGCGACGGAACAACGCAGCAATGAAGCACGATCTTTATTGGCGCGAACGCACACACCACCCTACCACTCACACAGGCGCACTTTAATGAGTCAGGTTTCTTTCCCACGTTGCACCATTCCTCCTGGCCTCCGCTCGTGGCACTTCTATGCTCCTACTGGGGGTACGGGAACGCATCTTTTATGTCCGTTTCGCCCGTGTATCTTCGCTTCCACGCCTCCGATTCTGACAAGCCCGGAGTCGTTCGCTAGCGTGCGCTTTGGTTGACCGTGGGTGTTTCACTCTCCCCGGGGTTGTTTCTTGAAGATGCGATACCGGCGGTTCTGTCCGATTTATTGCGTCTTCAACAAATTCTCCACCTGCTTTGCCTGCCTCGCGCTCACCCACGGATGCAGCTCCTGTCCCGTTTTCGTCCCGTTCTATTGGGCCTGGGTTTCTCCAGCGAATCGCCCCCGTTGCATCGGTCTCCCTATTCGTTCGCCTCCGTTTTAATGATCTAACCGTCCTTTTGGCAAGCGCTGCCTTCCGCCTCCCTACAATAGTAGCTGCAGTAAATGTAAAACGCAGCACTGCACCACTTCTTGTTTCACAGTTAACTTG
>OX104067.1:117147192-117170536 GCA_944474145.2 Dicrocoelium dendriticum | reverse complement strand
CAAGCTAACTGTGAAACAGCCCTTCCTAATCTCCAATGCCATGCAAGTTACGAACGTTACAGAAGACAGGGTTAGCCCCGAAAGACGCGAAACCAAGATAAGACGCGCTATATCACAGTTAGCTTGTAAATCATGACGGTGCGAAGATGTCCCCCGTGGCCCAGTGGCATAAGCTGCTGACTGGCGGCGCAAGCCGCTAATGGTCATGGGTTTGAATCCCGATGGATCCGATGGATGCGCACTACTGATGACGCCCAACAGGCTGAAACTGTAGTCTAGTGCTTTTCCGGGCTTGTGGAAGACTATCTGCTTTGGAAGCTTGCTGTGATTAACCTAAATCATACATATGAATTTACCGAATAAAACGTATGGGCATGTTAAAAGTTAAATCCCTAGCATAGCGTGACAACTTTTTCACTTTGCGGATGGCTGCATCAATGAGTGCTGACAAATACTGCTTCGGTAATAAAAAGAACAGGGATTGAGCTGAGTATGACGTGTTTACACACCGCCACGTGGTAAACAAAATTTGTCAAGTTGCAAAGTTTTAGTGCGTAGTACGGAGGATATTACGGTCAGCACTTGGAAGTGTTTAAAATAAGGAACTGGGTCAATGACGCTGCATAATCTCACCAGTTGATCGTTTTTCCTAGCTTGGTAAAGCGATCGCAGAAAACATGCCCCCATTCTTGGATGTGTTGGTGGTCAGAAAAATGGATGGTGAATTTCAAACATCCGTTCACAAGAAAGGGACACATACGGACCAAACTTTGAACTTCTATAGCAACCACCCAAAGTGCCACAAAATAAGTTGCGTGCGGACACTATTTCGCAGGATTGAAACACACTGCAGTACAGTGGAAGCCAAACGGGAAGAAGAGAAACATCTATTCGATTCGTTTGAACACAATGGATACCCACGCAGCTTCATCCCCAGATGTCTAAACCACAAACTTATGAACACCGAGCCGATAAGAAATGTCAGCAAGAGGATCGTTTTGCCGTATATGAAGAACATATCTGAAATGACTGCCAGATTGTTCGGACAACACAACATCTTGGTAGCTCATAAGCCAACCGCTACTTTGAGAAGAATAATGGCAAACCCAAAGGACATTCGGAATGCACAAGAACGAACAAACTTCGTGTATAAAATAAATTGCAATAATTGTGAAATGAACTATGTGGGGCAGACAGGAAGGAAACTATCCACAAGAATACAAGAACATCAGAGGGCTTGTAAAAAAAACATTATGCGTCGTCTCTTGTCTCAGCACATGTAGATGAGGAGGGACATAGCTTCAATTGGAACAAAACGGTGCTTTTATCTCAAACAATAACACAGAAAGGAAGAGAATTCCTAGAAGCATGGTACTCCTCTAATAATTCGATCAACATGCGCATCGACATTGACCCCGTGTACCATCAACTCAGAAAGAAAGATCTCCGGCGAATCGCAAGACATGGTTCAGCCGCGGAAGCAAATGGACAGAGATCACGTGGCGCAAATCGAAATGGCCCCCTTCAAAAGTCACCTGCCAGTGGATGACGGACTGACGATTCAATAAGCAGGATTATGCGCTGCCTATCACCGCAAGGAAGATGCCACCTCGCATGATGGTGAAAAGTATGCGATCCATTTACCAAGCTCGAAAAACGATCAACTGGTGAGCCACCAAGCCGGGCTACCAGTGTTCCAAATTAGTTTGACTGGCTAATCTCATTTATTCCGCTTAGGCGCGTGGTCCATGGCTTAATAGTGAAAACAATGTTGACTAAAAATTGGCGCTTGTGTACCTAAATTCAATGAAGCTAAAACGAATTAGAAATCCCTCGATGTATAACGAAAGTAGGGAAGAACGTATTATCCCCTGTAAAACCCCACAGTCATCAAGAAGAGTGGGGGATTGTCGCAATTCAAAGCGGTGAAAAGAGGGTGAGTTGGGGAGCAGTTGCTTATTAGTTTGCACACTGTTGGGTAAACACTATTTTCAGCTTGCCTATTGAGCAAATTGGACTTGTCAACACTATTTTGGTTGTTAAACGATGCAACGAAATTAATGTTTTAACTTCAAAGATGTTGGGATAATCAAGAAAGAGAAGTGGTGCAGTGCTGCGTTTTACATTTACTGCAGCTACTATTGTGGGGAGGCGGAAGGCAGCGCTTGCCAAAAGGACGGTTAGATCATTAAAACGGAGGCGAACGAATAGGGAGACCGATGCAACGGGGGCGATTCGCTGGAGAAACCCAGGCCCAATAGAACGGGACGAAAACGGGACAGGAGCGGCATCCGTGGGTGAGCCCGAGGCAGGCAAAGCAGGTGGAGAATTTGTTGAAGACGCAATAAATCGGACAGAACCGCCGGTATCGCATCTTCAAGAAACAACCCCGGGGAGAGTGATACACCCACGGTCAACCAAAGCGCACGCTAGCGAACGACTCCGGGCTTGTCAGAATCGGAGGCGTGGAAGCGAAGATACACGGGCGAAACGGACATAGAAGATGCGTTCCCGTACCCCGAGAAGGAGCATAGAAGTGCCACGAGCGGAGGCCAGGAGGAATGGTGCAACGTGGGAAAGAAACCTGACTCATTAAAGTGCGCCTGTGTGAGTGGTAGGGTGGTGTGTGTGTTCGCGCAAATAAAGATCGTGTTTCATTGCTGCATTGTTCCGTCGCTACACTTTGTGGTGGACACCGTATATCACGGAGTTCAATGTGAAACTCTGCACTTTGTGATCAAACTGTGAAACACTATCAGCCGGTGTGCTTTTAGACCGAAAATGCACAAGTAACACTCTATTACTTTCAGTATGGCAGATGTGCAAGAGTTCTGACGGAGTTTCCGGAATTCCCTTTGGCATAGGCATTCAAAAGACAGATCTTCAAATGTTAGGCTTACTGATATTTTGTAGGTAACAGTTAACTTGATCTATCGAAAACAAGGCGAGAAATCGGAAAACTCCTTGAAACCAACTAGTAAGAGAGTAATAGGCCGAATAACCTTAATGAGTTGCACTTCTTGAATTGCTGTATCTTTTAAACGAAGTTTCGAAGCTCAACGAACGATAAACAAGGAATTAATACGGGTTAAGAAGCGGTGTTTTGCAAGTCCCGTTGGATAGTTGGTGGGGATATCGAAATAACAACAATGCCAATGATGATATTAAAACAGTTAGTACTTTAACTATGAAAATAAAACTTTATCGTTTGCTCCGCCGTACTACTGCAATCCGCTTAGATTCACAGCACCCACAGTTAACATCAAATAATTCTATGGTAAACTCCAGGTGTAAGATGGAGACGTAGCGCTAAATGACAATGTGTAAGTGGATGGGTGCGTCATCCAACTGCCTTTTAAATACTGTAGGTGTCGGTGCAAACACATGTGCTTTCGTTTACCTTTCAGCCTCCACTGGTTTTGCTTCCGTGGTAGTTGGTATAAGAGATGCCATCAAGTGACCGGCTTAGAGGATCTGATATTCTTTTCTACTGCGTTCTTGGTATAAAACACAATGATCCGTCTTACCTTTTTTGTGTTAATGCTCTATCCACAGCCTTGCGGTTAAGGAGTATTAGAGTGCATTTGCATGAAGGACGTAAAAATGCTTTTCATGTGAAGTCATTTTAACTCACGAAATATAGTCCAAATACCGCTTGTGTTGTGGCCTACGGGGGAATGCTGTTGCAAGTTAGGGTGGGGTTAATATTTATACTTAGCTTAAACTGTTGGGCCCTAAAACATGTTTAGAAAAGATAGACCAGTTTAAGTTGTGTAGCCAACTGAGAATCAAAACAAAGTCTGCGCAACGAACAGCATCTTTATTGATAAATCAAGTCACCAATTATACTGTTCATAAAAGGTTGGCGCTATCCAGTCGCTGTCTTACATTGGTTACTTTCCGTTTAACACCTTCCGCTGCCTGCTTGTTTTCATTGGTCTGTACGCTCTGCTCGCTTTAATCGACTTCGGTCCAGTCTGATAGTTCTGCCTTGTGCAAAGCTCCAACACATAAGTTCTTTTTCATCTTTGCCTAGCGCGAAGGTTTCCTGTGTCTGTGGCTGTTTCATCCAATATGCTTGGTCCTCGTCCATGACTCAGTTTTTGTTTATTCTCCCTATGCTGAACAGTTCTGAATTCCTCTCTCCGTATCGTGATACATTCGCTTCGATATTGGCTGCTTAACCAGTGACATTTGGTAGGTTTTGTTCAAAAATGTACCTCTTAGTCATGTTGGGTTCTTCTTCCATGCCAAAATGAATGCCATCCATTGAATTATCCAGCAAGTCTTGCACGGTTTCTAACTGGCTAAAATTGTGTATCACGAACATTTTGTCAACATACTGGAACAGCACTTCTGGGTTTATGATTGGAAGCTGGATCGCCTCATTTTTCTGCCGAACAATCTCTGCATCTAGTCCAGATATGGGAATCCTATAAGACTCTTTTAAGCTGCACCCAGAACTTCCTTTTGAAGTGGAATTATGTGATGAAATACAAAGCCATATCACTGTACATACTTTCCATCATCACGTTTCCAGTGAGTCACCTACCACTAATCTAAGGTTTTCTAACGATGCCATTCTGCATTTGCAAGTTGAAATAAGTGAATAATTGGGTGTAATCGAAGCACACCACAGTTTCTTTATAATCTATTCGTAGTCATTGGGGCTTCTCCAAAGACTAGCAACTAGAGTGTGGTTGCACTGATTCGTCCCTCTTGCATTTTTGTGGGTTGCACACCATTGAGCTTAAATTCATTCAACTCGGATTTCTCAACTATACAAGGTGTAGGTTATCTTCCGGATTATTCTTATCGTTTCAATCTCTGATTCACTCCTGCGTTTGTGGCGAATTTGTTGGTGAAGATCAAGTGTACAGCATTCCAGTTTTTAAGCACTTTGTGGAATTTTACACTCATCCGAAAGAATTAACTTGAGATGAACAAGTCAAGCAAAAACCGTTCTTCTACGGTACAATTTTCAGTAGCTACCTCGCATTTCCTAGTACGTTGCCTCCCGCTCAGCATTCAATTGGAATTGATCGATAATCCAAAGCCGGCTGTCACGCTGTGAGTTTGTCAACCATTGCACCGCCGTACAGACTAGCGCGGCTACCTCGCCATCTAGCCCACCCTTATTTGACTTACCTTACCAGGTCGCTTGTCTGAGTGGTGTGCGAAAACGACCAGTCTTAACAGGACAAAACATCAACTAACTCACCGAGTCAGGTAATGATATCATTCTGGGTAGCACAAAGCAAGTAGATGTGAATCCATAAGAGCTTCAGAAGAAGGACGACTGTCTGACAGAAGATTGCAATCGATTAAGAAAGTTACTGTTAGTTTAATCGCACTATGTTGCATGGTATTATGGAAGGTATGAAAATCTTTATCAACTTGAGGCGAGAGCTCGAAACAACTCCCAAGGCATTCTTTGGTTTTGTACGGCGTTGTTTACACTTATCCCAGCCTACAAGTGCAGCCGGCTAGCAGCAGATATTGGACAGCAAATGAACGCTATGATTAGATCATTGGAAGCGAGTGTGTGCCAGGACAGCGTTGTGGCCTTTGACCAAAGTAATGGTACACCAGGTGCTTCCCTTGAACCACCATCGGCAAGATGCCCATCGCCGTTCTTCCTTCCAGCTATAGCAGAAAGTTAGGCGAGAATAAGACGCGGCTTCGATATTCAGGCGATACTCATGGTAAGGAAGATCAGACACGGATCGAAGCGTGTGGATGATCATGTTCCGGTGGTCCTAACAACTTTTATCATTAGCAAGAATGGGACAGCCGGACACCAGTCTTGCGCATCAGCAACTCAAAGTTCTTTGGTTGACTAAAAGCTCTCGGGAATTCAATCACATATGCATAGATTGCTGAGGTCAATCAGGATGCCACACCTAGGGCCACTTCTGTTGCAAACACCAATACATGAATAATCTTCCATTAACTGGCCACGTTGCTTACGTAAATTGCGCTTATCTTCGGTAACTTTGTTGCGTTTGTAGCATTTTTAAGTAATTTGTGGACATTTCTTACTTATCGCGGATTCGTTGCTAACCAACTTATTTCATATGGTAATTTAGCGAAGAGTTATGCCACCGTATCTGTATGCATTATTGGATTTATTTTATCTTGTCGTTTCAAGTGAACGGCTGTTGCTTGATAACCCCAGTGTGGCTGCGCTTGATGTGCTTGTTGACAAGGTGCCTACCTGTCTATTACCCACTACCTGGTCCATACTGGCTCCAGGAGACAGTTGCTCGTCACTGGAAAGGACGGGGTGCACGGTCCTTGTGGCCGCGTTAGGCTCGAAGAGTGGTTCCATGCACTCAGTATGGAGCGGACTACGGTCCAGCCACCGCCTTGTGTGCGGTTGATTCCCAAATACAGTGTGCTTGTGTTTGCCTGTGATGGAGTGTGGGCGGGCTCCGTTTATGATAATTGGCTCCCATCCACATGCCTCCCGGTCTTATTCCTTCGGGTTTACACTGGATATGGGGTGTGTGGTTGGAGCTGTGAGTGGTGCAGCGCAAGCCACCCATGGTCCCTCTGTAGGCGCAGGCGTCCTGTGGTTTGCCCCAGTGACAGGCAACTCCGAAACCGGATGCCGCCAACCATGTATATATTTTCAACGGTCTATTAGCTAGACATAGAGCCAGCATAAAACCATGGAGATAAGCAAGATTCATGGCGTCATAATCATCGTGGCATGCTAGTTGGAGGTGAGCAACACACTTCAACTAATATGCCGCCGGAAGAATGGAACATTTTGACAAAAAGTAGAACAAAACACTTTTAGTTTTTTTGTCACACGCCGACTTTTTTCTTGTTTTGTCATTTTCAATGTTGCTAGTATTAAACATGTGAATAAATCAATTCCGTACACAATTCTTCCGTTGTTTCCGGTTGCAAGCCATATCTTCAAGAGTCCTAAGCAATTGGCACTCCTCATCTTTGGGTCCCCATCCTGAAAGACGTACGGAACCTACAGCGGCTAGACACGACGTCAGCGATTTCATGTGCTGCCGCCAAGTGGAAGGCTGACCACCACGCGGTCGCCTCCAGCCAGGTCCTTGATGAGCGAATAGAGCGCGACGCGGTAAACGCTCTGGTGCCATGCGTAGGACGTGACCGAGCCATCCCAACTGACGCAACAAAACCAGTTTGTTGAAGGGAATACTCGCATTCCCCAAGATGCGAGGTCGAACATCATTACTATTAACTCGATGTTGCCACCAAACACGAGTGATCCTCCTTAAGCAACCGTTATCGAATGCAGAAAGACGACGCATGTCTTCCACGCGAATCGGCCAGGACTCGCTCCCATACAACAATATTGAGCGAACTGATGCACTGTAAACGCGACACTTTAGTGAGAATGAGACGTCGCGACGACGCCACAAGTGCCTCAAATGAACAAATGCCGATCGAGCTTTAGCGATACGAATAGAAACTTCTTTGTTGATAGTGCCGTCAGCGGAAACACAGCTTCCAAGGTAGACGAAACTATCTGCCTGTTCAAGTTGTGCACCTTCGAGAGTGAGTACGGGAGCAGGTGAAAGCCAATCCTTGAACAGTATTTTACACTTCGATGGGGCGAAGCTCATGCCATACTTATATGCTTCAACCGCCAAACGATCCAGAATGAGTTGCATACCCTGAGGATCGTCACCAAATATCATCAGCATAATCTAAGTCGGTCGCGCGCTCACCTGGTAGAAGCACCAAGCCAAAATGTTGGAAACCATCTAGGGCATTCGACAGAACGTCTTCGATTGGGAAGTTGAAGAGGAATGGGGACATAAGGCAGCCCTGTCGCACACTGCTATTGACAGTGAATTGCGAGGAAAGCTGGTCATTGACCCTCAATCTGCCGGATGTATGAAGGTAAAGTGCTCGTAAGATGGCGATATATTTCTCTGGCACCCCGTTCTTTAGTAAGCAACGCCACAAAGCAGGTCGATCAACGGAGTCAAAAGCGGCACGTATGTCTAGGAATGCAACGATAGTGGGTCTGTGAGAAATGTGGCGATGTTCGAGGAGCTGGCGGAGCGTGAAGATTTGGTCCACGCATCCGCGGCCAGGACGGAAACCAGCGTGTTCTTTACGGTAATATGATTCACGTACTGGGATAGCCTGCGAAGCAGTATGGATGCCAATAGCTTAGAGGCAACCGAGGTAAGACTAATCCCGCGATGATTTGCACAGGAAGTGCGAGCGCCTTTCTTGAAAATCGGGACAATAACTGAATCGCCCCAAGAGGAAGGCACTTCCTCTTCATGCCAAACTTTTGAGAACAGCGCGGTCAGCTGGTTAATGTTGGCCACACTGCCGTACCTGAATGGTTCCGGAGGAAGTCCGTCTAAGCCGGCAGTCTTGAAACGCTTCAAGCGTCGAATCTCGAGGCAGACTTTCGCTTCTCTGGGTGGATTCAGAGGGACGAGCCAGGGTGGACAACAAGGTGTACTGCATGTACTGATGAATGGTGGAGGCCAGTTGAACTGCGAGTGAAAGTGCTCGGCCCAACGGTCCATACGCCTCTGTTGGTTGGTGATTGAAGACTCATCCAGCTCACAAATGACCTCACTGACACCAGGCTTCCTGAGGCCAGTGGACCGAATGAGTTGGAAAAGCCTGCGAGTTTTGCCAGAGAGGGCAGCGGTCTCCATCTCTAAAGCACGCTCAGACCACCATGTCTCGCGATCCTTGCGTAGGCTTTGCTTGAGCAGCCGGTTGGCAGAACGGCGCCGCTCGTTGCAATCTGCTTCCGCGGAGATATCTTTGCGGCGTTCGAACAGCTCCAGAGAACGAGCAGAGATCCAAGCCTTCAAGGGGCGTCGAGTTAGGCCGCAGCATGACTGTCCAGAAATGGTCATTGCATTCCGTATACAAGTCCAGTGTTGTTCCACTTCTTGCGGTGAATTGCAACTGAGTGCATATGCCAATGGAGACTGATAGCTCGTCTGGACAGAGGAATCAGTTAATCTATTTTCATCAATCTTGCGGTGCTTCGTGTTTCGGGATTCTCCAAAACACATACAGATTTTCGCGCAGACCGGAGCATGACCTGAGTCAACGAAGGTGAATCAAAAGGACCTGCAGTCCAGTACGCTGCCGCGCCATCTGAAGATAATTGCAATGTGATGAATGTGAGACTACGGTTGTGTTGAAGAAGGGGGACGCCACGTTGCGGAACGCTTCTTCGTACGCCTGAAGTTAGTGCTCGAAAGAAACAGACGGTTGTCTTCGCACAATGTGGGAAGTCTTTCTCCGTTATCAGAACGGTTCTCATCGAGCGCGTGATGACCACCAAGGTGGCTTTCGTATGGTAACAGGCGGCCAACCCGTGCATTAAAATCCCCAGCAAGGACAACGACATCCGACTTTTAGCATTAGTCAAGAGCTGTTGTAGATCCCGATAGAATTCGTCCTTGACCGAGTCGCCACTGTAGTCAGTTGAAGCGTACACGGAGATCACAAACAAGTTGTGTCTATCTTCGCGGTGCCGAAGCCGAACTGCACATAGTCGGCTGGTAATAGGGAACCAGTCCAATAGTGCCGCCTCGGCCTTGTCACTTAGTGCTATACCTACACCAGCCAAACCCGCTGAGGCTGCTTCTGGATCTCCAGAAAGACGCAGGTGATATCTGGCTTCGTGGTCAGTGGGGGATGTCAGTGTAAGCACAGTGCTGGGATCTTGCAATCGGGTTTCTGCAAAGCAACAGATATCAATGTCTAGGGAATCTAGGGTGCGTGCTAGACCGGCTTGATGTCCAATCTGCATGAGTGTCCGGACGTTGAAGCACGCCAGACGGAACGAGGAGCGGGGACGAAGGAGAGCCACAGGTTGAACCTCTTGGTCTGCGGAGCAACCGGAATAGCAGCCAGATGGTTGAGCACATGAATTGGGTAACGGAAAGTGAGGATTGTTAACAAACAAATAATTGGCATGTGATGAAGTCGCGTGGAAGTGACTAGCAGCAACAGTAGCTGATGAGCATGTTGTAATACAGTCCATGGTTTTGTGAGAGGGCGTGATACGACCCGGTTGCCCAAGCCGACGTAGGGAGTTGACTTAGGGGACTCCACCCCGAGCATTTGGCTAAATAACCTACCCGCAAGGCAGCGGGGCGAATTTAGGGAATCGCGCCCATTGGGGGGCGTTGACTGAATGTTCAGTTCATGCGTTTTTGTTTAGTAGATTACCAAACAGGGGCCCAATACTCCCCATATAGTCAGCACACCTGCTGGAATACAATGTCCCACCGAGATGGAACATTGTCGCCGAACACTTTGCTGCAACGTGGTACACCCGAACTACCCAGCTGGCACCACGAGGAGGTAGTTTGGCAAGCCAACCACGACAATTAAGAGATCGGAACTCACGCTTTGGAACAGTAACCGTTCATTCGTGAAACACTTTCTTTGGTAACCTCGTCGCGCGATTGCTCAGAAGGCTCTCTCTCTCACCGAATTATAGAGGATGTGACCCAAAATTCTTTTTACTCGTGATTCCGTCAAAACAGACAGTAAACTAAGTGTTAGAATTTTGGAAGAACATCGGAAAGGCTTTCCACCGGCACTTCGCTTTAAAGCGGCAAAAGTCTTGGAAAGACGAAACACGGAGTTATCTGAAATTGCAAACCTACCAATGATTACACAGGAGCTTATCGTTGCTGCACGCCTACGCCATTCGGTAGTACGTACAGACGAGGGATGGGACGTTTCTTGGACAAATTAAGCTATCGACCAAGTGTCGTTATCTCAACAAATAAATGAATAAAGATCGACTTCACATCCGTCGACATACTCCCACACTAGTCTAGTTTAGCTCCCCTGTTGGCTCCTGGAGACCGAGAAACTGTCCTGTCATTATTCCGATACTCAGGGCCTTTTTAATAAGCTGAACAAAGTGACAGCTCGCTCTGTTTCTATTCCATTAGGTAACATATGTTTCTCTCAGTCATAGTTACATCCTGGAGTGATGGAGGCTGAAGTCTCGCTGTCAGACTTGTCACTCATCTGCAACGACAGGCTTACAAAGGTAGGGGGAGTAGTTTTGTATTACCGAAGTGAACAATAATGCAGTGCTTTGGAGTATGCAGACTCGCAGTTCCCTTAAATTTCTTTGATGCCGCCTGCAATTAAAACGCAGAGAAACCTGCCTTAAGAATTTAGTGTACCATCCCACCGACATTACACCCGAAGTGGACTGCCACCTTGCACCAAGGTTAAGACGCAATCTAAACGGAAAATCACGCTGCCAGTTATCGTGAGTGACTTCAGCATACATGGTTTAATAACTCCTGCCACAATCAGAGAACCATTCAAAGTAGATCTACAAAAGCTCATAACCAGTGTTCTACTTTACCATCATACCATTTTGCCCAATCGTTTCAGAACTGGTACCAGACCATCTGTGCCGGATCATGTGCTTACTAAGGAGGCACATTTGATTAATGTATTGGTTGTAGACTGTCACTTGGGTCGCAGTAATCATGTACTCATCAATTTCGACTTCATTTTCCATGCGGAATATCGTCACACACCGTTAAACTCTACGACCACTCAGCGCAACTTGTTAGTGCCACATCTATTTCGAGCCTTGCCGAAGGCAAGGTAGACGCCTGGCTCGAATTAGTCAGCAAATTCAATCGACCGCTTACGGATGCCTCAGGGACAAGAATCCGCAAATGGTCCAAAGCATTTTCTTTCATGAATGGCACAATTCCAAATGGGTTAGTATACAACGCATCATGGCAACAACATCTCCATCTTCAGTTAATTGAAACAGTTAAATAGGCCAAAGTTACCACTGCACCCAAATGCCCATCAGAACATGGTGAAAACCTTCAGTGCGGAACATCTACTGTTGTATCTGAAAGTCAATGATCTTCTAGACTTGAGACAGAAAGTGCCTCCACTTCGGACGGCTGTTGGTTCAACAATAACGGCAGTAGAAGCGGCAAGCGCGTTGCAGAAGTAATATACCTCAACATTTAAAAGGGTCTTGACACCAGGCAATGTATCCGCTTTTGTTGCCCGTCATCAGGACCCAATTGTATCCCTTTTATTACAGAAGCTGTATTGGGGAAGCTGGGCTCTCTGCGCAGTCTCATCCCCAAATGTTGATATCATGCGCCCGAAAGCGGTAGCAGTAGTAGTAGTAGTAGTAGTAGTAGTAGTAGTAGTAGTAGTAGTAGTAGTAGTAGTAGTAGTAGTAGTAGTAGTAGTAGTAGTAGTAGTAGTAGTAGTAGTAGTAGTAGTAGTAGTAGTAGTAGTAGTAGTAGTAGTAGTAGTAGTAGTAGTAGTAGTAATAGCAGTAGTAGTAGTAGTAGTAGTTGCTGTTGTAGTTGTTTTCGTAGCTGTTGTCGTTGTCGTTGTTACTGTTGATGCTGCTGCTGTTGTTGTTGTTGTTGTTGTTGTTGTTGTTGTTGTTGTTGTTGTTGTTGTTGTTGTTGTTGTTGTTTGCATCGCAACTGAGTGCGGCAGACTCAAAACCGAAGCTCTGTCACACGTAAGCGTTCTACGTTCAATTTCAACGGATCGAGGAGTATTATATACCCTTCAATTTCTCCTTGTGTGCTCTTTCGATCATAGGAAAAGCTAAGAAGTGCTACCAACTGTTTCTCAGAAACTGTACCAAACATCTTTTAATCACTGTGTTCCGCCTTTTAGTGGATTTTCCCTGCCCGCCTTATCACACGCCAACTAAACCACTCATTCCAATCGGAATTACTATCATTACCCAGTGGATCGCAAAGCGTTGGAATTATTCCATTGCTTCATTAACAAAATTGCCGATTTCCAACATTCCGTTCGGTAGTCGCAGTTACTTTTGTGACTGTTATCTGAGCTTCTATGTCTGCATCCTCAACTCTCGCGTCCACTAGCTGACTGCATCAGCTGACCAATTCTCTCGGTCGGTGACGATCGATATACCCCGCCTTTGTCTCAACTGCGTCGCCGGGCTGCGATCAGTTCGCTGGCCAGACTACAACGCACACCGGCAGTCACCCGACCGTGTGGCGTTTCGTCGACCGTGTGATGTGATATCAAGGTGCGTTGAATCAAGTCAGAACAGGTTGGTTTTGTCACGTTCCCTCCTGCCATTAAGCTGACTGTTGACACTTGGTTTGCTATGGCCCCAACGAAGTTCAAAGGCACTCGCCTACTTAAGGAAAATATACCCTCTGTGCCACAGCCCAAACGATTAAAATGTGATGCCGTAAAACTACCACTAGACAGTTCTTCTCCGGTCTCTCAGCTCACATCTGAACTTAGCGCTAAAGTCTGCTCCTTGCAATCAGAGCTCGAGGAAATGAAGAAATTGTTGGCCTTCTATGAACCCCTCAAAGATCACTTAGTTTTACTAGATTTCATTAGCAACCCATCTGAAGTTTAATCATGTTCACCTCAAAAACACTGGTCAACTAATGGACTCCATCGCCTCAGAGATACATGAAAGAAACGGTAAAAATGTGATCGCTTTTAACAAACCAGGCAGATTCAGTTTGAACAAACTAAAGACGAAGGTACTTAGCGCTTGTAACATGTCCGACGTCGCCTGTAAATGTCTGCTAGTGAAAAAGAAAACACCGAAGCATTGCTGTCCAGTCATATTTAAATTTCCAAGCGCAGAATCTGCAGGTTATTTATTGCACAGCCAACATATCATTACTGCATGTATGCAGTACAAATGTATTTGGATTAAGCCGGATCGTACGCCTCTGCAATAATCCCTCCTCAGAATTACACCGAAACCGCCAAAATATCGTAACAGTTACCCTGATAAAACGCACACAAATCCACACCTGAAAATGACACACCAAGTGTGTCAACCGCAGTTACCAAAGTGAATCTCGATAACTCGTATCTAGGGGTGGTAATATCAAATAACTGTGCCCCACCTTCTATTTCAAAGCCTACTGTACGACAACCGAACTTAACATACGCTAGTACTCGAGACCACGGTCTCATTGCTCCGACCTCAAACGGTTCAGTTGCTACAGGAGATGTTAGAGATGACGAAAAAGTGACTGTTGTGAACCAAATAAATACACCGGGAAACAGATACAAAGGTCAAGATGCGCCCTCAGATTGGCGTGCTGATGTTGTAAACACAAATATATCATCGTCTGGTATTTACATAAAATACGCAGCTATGAGGAACTCAGTAGCGCTCAAATCTGCATGTCAACAATTGCCTTTTCATCGCAGCCCTAGGTATTCCTGACTACTTTCTATTACGAAGACATCGCAGCACAAAGAAAGGCGACGGGTGCATCGTAGATCTCCATCGGAACATCAGAGCAGAATTCATTGATGACCCACAGTTAAACAATATCCCAGAATCTCTATGGCTAACAGTCGCTGCAGCCTCCTCTACAATGCTTCTCGGTTTTATCTACAACCCTCCGGAAGTGACAGACAAGGATATCGCAATTATTTCACCGGCTTTTGAATTCGCATCGGTGTTACCATACGGTCTAAAGATAATCGCTGGCGATTTCAATCTACCGAATATTACTTGGTCACCACAAACATCCTCATCATTGCACAGATCTTTCTTATCTACTATCAGAGTTGGGGGCTGGACTCAATGGGCTATCAGACCAACTAGGTCTGCCAACATACTGGAACCAATCTTCACCCTGCGGATTTCTGACTCACAAATTGACATCTTAGACAACCTTCCGGGTAATGACGATAACATGCTACGCCTTTGCATCCACTTGGAAATGAATACCAAACTCGACTCACCTACCCAGCATACTATACGGAGGATTGACTGGGAGCATTTCAGAAAGCAGATCCGGTCCTCTAAGTGGGATGGGTTCTTACTCTCTCCACTAGCGCCCACATTGTAGTGGAACATTTCTACTACCAGATCAATCGAATACTAACTGTACATGTCCCGCATAATAAACGTGCCATTCCTTGTCCTATGGATATAAGTGACACTCTGGGTGAATTGAAAACGAGAAAACTACTCGGGAAATTCAGAAAAACTAGAGACTACTGACTAGTATTACAGCTGCACGTATCCACCACCTGCATCAAGTCCTCACAACTGAATAGGGGTGAAAAGGAGGAGAGAGCGCCTTGCAGATGACATGCAAAGGAAAGGAACTGGTCAATTTACTCCGTCATAGGAATAACAGTCGAATGCCTTTGATTACATGATTTATTCATGAGGAGGGTCGCCAGCTTAACGACCCACCTGCTAGTTGTGGTGTTTGATACTTTTTCGCTGCTTCCATGAACCTCGAAACCGATCCAATACCTTGCTGCCCGAAACTTACAACAAGTGACATAGATGATGTCGAGATTTCTCATTCGACCGTCCAACTGGCTATGAAATCAACCAAAGCATTGCTCAAACTAGACTCTGAAGGCATCCCCCAACAGTTATTAAACTTGGTGGACCTGACATACCACTGCTGTTGCTGAACATGTTCACCTTGTCTTTAGAATCTAGGTACTTTCCGGAACAGTGAAAAACATCGGTTATTGTCCCTCGTCATAAAGGGGGCCAAAACAGCATGTCACCAATTATCGACCTATCCATCATACTACCGTCATCGCTAGATTACTGGAAAAATTAGTTAAAAGTGGAATCTTGGACTTTATCCATCGTCTTCGGGTACTCAGTAGATGTACCCATGGACGCCGCGGATTTTTGGATTCACGTGCTGGATTCCACTTTTGCTTCGGAATTACTGTGTTTTGCGTTATCTTTCTGTGTGAATTGTGCACCAATATATTTCATTTGGTGTATTTTTCTATTTGTGCAAATTTGATTGAGGATCTCTTGCTAATTGTGGTGATCTCATCGATTAGCCATTCACGACGAAACTGCAAAATTCGGCAATGGTTCGTAGTACAGCTACTAGGAAAACAAGTGCTCGTCGGCCCACGCAACAGCAAACTAAAGTGATTTGTGCTTTGAAATCGTGCTCTAAAACAATCCGGATTGCAATAACTTGTAATATCTGTGAAAAGCGCTTTCATCCCCGGTGCGTAGGTGTGGCAAAAATGAAGGAACGACCTTGCACATCAGACTCCATTTGGTTCTGTGCTGAGTGCATGGCCAACCCGCTCGTGAGGTGCGTTGCTCTACTGACAGAAATGTGACAAACTAACCCAAATTGTGCGACTAGCAACAGCTGAAACAGCGGGTGGATCGCAACCAGCTGGTGCCGCAATCGACTCACGTTGTCTAACCGTATGCCCACACCTGGCACAAACCAGTCAAAACGATTGTTCAGTAGAGAGCATACATCCCGCAACCCCACTCACGATAGGCTGCAAACAGAGAGTTTATGAAAGACTGCCAACCCCGGCGAATCCAACGTTGCAGAGTTCGGTTTTCCCGAGTGATATGGCTGTGGCTCATGATACTCCAGTGCATTCCGGTTTACCGAATAACACAGGTAGTCCGACTACCTATGCAAATATCGTCGCTGATTGTCCACCCGTGGCAAATTTAACCAGCGTGTCTGCAAGCACACCGAAGGTTGTTAGAGGCGACACTAATAACAATGTGTACACGAAAAGATTTCCCCCCACGCCGCCGCTAATAGGAGGCATGCCGGTATCCAAATGTACGAACTCCAAGAAGATGCAGAGTTCGATGAAGATAATATGCTCTAACGTGCTTGAGTCAAAGGCAAACTCTATCAAAGATAAACTACTGGACGACATGAAACAGTGGGAATCCATATGCCGAGCAATTGGAATGCAGCCTAAACAGGCTAGCTTATGTCGTATCATCCGCCACCCCAACTCACTTCACAATGGCGAGCCGAGACTACTTCAAGTGACATTGCAGTCCGGTAACGAAGCAGAGACCGTCCTCTTGTCAGCTCACCGTCTTCGTGATTCATCATGCGGAGTTCGCATATTCCCGGATATACCTTGGAGTGAGCGTCGACAACGAAAACAAAATCCTGGAGAACACCGCAAGCAAACTGATGAAAGATCCATCTTTGTCCATGGTGTCCCCGAAACACAGGCACCGGAAGAGTCGCAGGTCAAAGCTCATGATTTGGAAGAGTGGCGGTATATCCGCGAAGCACTATCTCTCGACGCCGTAATTGCCAGCTCAACATCGAGGTCACCCATATCGCCAAACTACAAAGGAAGTGGTCCACGAGTGCTTAAAGTCTTGCTTTACTCCAAACAAATGGTTGAAACGGTGCTCGGGAATCGGCACAAGTTCCGCATCAAATTGCCATCAGAAATACGTCTGAAGGCGGTTGGAACCAGGCCACCAATGGATAAGGGAACACGAAACCAGCAAGAAGTAGTCGCGATCCCCGCTGTCTACATTTCTGTACCGGAACATAATGAAACGCCCCAGCCGTTCGATGAAGAAGGAAAAGACAGTCTGCTGCAGATCGACTCAGGGCGCTGTAGGCATCCCACCGTAAAGGCCCCGGGAAGTTTGCAAGAGACACATCAAAAAAACGTCCCTCAGCCGACCCAACAAGGGTCGGCGTAAATTCTCGGAAAACCAACGTATGTTCAAACACGCTTCTAACATCCGTAGTTCTCAATTGCCTTTATACAAACGCCCAAGGGCTTCTAAGCAAATTGGCAGAACTTCGATCTCGTCATAGCTCAATGTGTTGGGACCTCATCATGATAACTGAGACGTGGCTGAACGACATGATTAGTGACGCTGAGATCGAACTACCTGGTATGTCACTACTGCGTAACGATCGACCCACCAAGGGCGGCGGTGTAATTCTCTACTACCGTTCAGACCTCATCGAGCTCATGAACGACCCTGGGATTCAAACCGTAGACTCCTTATGGTGTTGCCTACACCCAAAGCACGGCGATAAATGCTTATTGGCCATCGTATATCGTCCACCAATGTCCACTTTAGAAATGGACAAGGCCCTATCTTCTGCTTTGATGAATTTACTGGAACGGTCATACAGTCATGTTTTGCTGGTAGGGGACTTCAATCTGTACGGCCTAGAAACCCCAGCCACCATGAGTGAACCATTCAAAGCCGATCTACAAGAGCTAATTGCAGGATCACCGCTGTGCAACCATGTCACATCCCCAACGCGATTCAGGACAGGAAACAAACCGGCCATCTTGGACCTCGTTTTCACCAATGAGGAACTGATGATTGACGTAGTAACCACATCCACTCCCTTGGGCCGCAGCGATCATGCGACACTATTGTTCCAATACTTGTGTTATGCAGATTATCCTAATGAAAGCAACGTGGAATGTTACGTCGTAACCAACTACGATAACCTGGCAGAACTCATTAGTGCTACGAGCTGGTCCTTCTTAACTGAGTGGTCCCCAGAAGTGGCATGCGGGAAATTTGTCAACAAATTCAACACGCTCGTAGCATTGGCATCTAAAACCAAAATCCCCCGACCCGACAAGGCGAAGTCGTTTCTCAGAAGCAGGACCCGGAAATGCATGGGATTGAGGGATTTGGCATGGCGCGCCCATATAGCCTCTCCGAGCGAGGATACTTGGAACACCTATATTACACAAAGAAACCACTGTGTCACACTCGTCAGGGAGGATAAGGTAAAGAGCCAACAAGATCTTGTGTCAAAGTTCTGCGTTAACCCAAAGCTACTATACAGACACATAACTAAGCTTCGCCGCGTTAAGCGCGGAACTCCGGCTCTGCGCACAGCTTTCGGATTAGCACATACGGCACAGGATGCGGCGAACGTCCTAGGACAACACTTCGGCCGCACTTTCCAGTGTGTGCAAACATCCTGCACCATATCTAGGCAACTTATTCCGCCATCAGGCCTTAACCACATTTCCTTCACAACTGCAGATGTATTGAAGCGGTTGATGTCGTTGCGCGAATTTAGCTCCCCGGGTGCGGACGGCATTCGGCCGAAAGCGCTGAAAGTTTCCGCCACGAGCTTAGCTGAGCCTTTGGCGACACTCTTTCAGCGATGCCTTAACGAGATGCACGTCCCAACGATGTGGAAGCACGGGATCATCACTCCAATCCACAAAAATGGTAGCCGTGCAGATCCAACTAATTATCGTCCGATTACCCTTCTTCCTGTAATCTCCAAGATCATGGAGTCCATTGTAGCTGAGGCCCTCATGGAGTACCTGGAGAAAAACAACATCCTCGTTCCGCAGCAGCACGGATTTCGCCAAGGCAGGTCCTGCACAACTAATTTGCTGATTGCTCGTTCAAACTGGACAGAGTCTGTGGACGCCGAAGTCGGAGTGGATGTAGCCTACTTGGACTTCTCTAAGGGTCCGTCCGCTGTTTTTAGAGGAGGAATACTTCGTTTCACTTTACGCTGACTGCTAACGTGTTGCTACGTAGGCTTGCCATTTGAGAACATACCCGCTACTAACTTCTGCTGATACTCAATGCTATCCTCGAGAACAAGCTGAGTACAGTGGTTTCATTGGATCGCATAGGCCATTTAGTTCTAGGTGGTCAGAGAGAGTTTGCAGAAATGCCAATCTGTTTTGCACCGCTAAACATTTACGTGGCCTGCTTCACGGAAACGAGACTGCGTTTCTCGTGCGGAATGTCTCAGTCGTTGAAGCTTCGGCTACCAGCGAGTTAAACTAGCTGAGGAAATATTTCCATGAACTAGCTGGTGCCTTCTCTGCCATGAACTTCCAGTTAGCTGTCTCACTTAGTCGAGTTAGTATGTGGTAGCGCATAATCGTTTCGGTTGCGTCGGAGATCTACACGGGATATTCTACATAAAAATGAATTTGAAGAGTAGAACCACATTATGCCTGCGGCCCAATGGGACGTCGACACTCACTCTCTCGACCATTACTTCTTCGTTAGTGAATATCCGATCCAGTATTGATGGCTTACCTATTTCTCAGCTTCGGGTGGCAGTGTCGATGTAGCCATACACCGGGTAACTGGAGATAAACGCTTGTAGATCGGCCTTAAACGTTTCTCTGAAAGCTGCTTGGAATACCAGAGCGTGAATGTTGAAATCATCACTAATAAGAATGTGACTGTAAGTTGTATTTACCACCCTCATTAGTGCGGATGCCAGATAGAAGTCCATCTTGGGTGTGGAGGAAGGAGGGCGGTAAATGAACGCCACCAAGCAGGTGTCGTCGCCCTTTAAACCCAGACGGTGCCAAAGGGAATCATGTACCGTGCTGACCGGATCCTCTATTAACTCACATTGGAGGTTGCTGCGGAAGTACGGAGCCACCAGTCCACGTTTGCTGGGTCGATCGTGCACATGCCTAGCAGTGTGGTTTCGATGTCACTTATGTCAGAGCTCAACCATATCTCTGTTATAGCGATAAGGAAACGATCATGAATCTACTCGAGCACAAGGGTTGCATTTGTGTGGCCAATAGATAAAAACAACTAATACTGAAAAGTTATGCATCTCTAGGACGAAACAAACGCACGCCTTCAAGGTAATTCAAACGCTTGACTAAAGTCCTAGTCTTAGATGGATATCAGGGGAAATAGATGATACAAATGCGGCGATAGAATAACGTGTCATTAGGTTAATCCCAAATTTATTTTTCTGGGCTACCAACCTGTTTGCTTTCAAAGACTGACGAGCTGGGAACATCGTGGTGGTATATGGGGCAGTGCCAAGCATGCTAAGTATTAGTGGGGCGTTGGTAACAACCATTGTGATATTTGAAAATGTGCAGACACGTTTCCGGATCACTAGCGTAGTACCACTTTAAATAAGGTGTGGCACACGGGGGCTGTTTTGGACGATGATGGTTTCAACTCAATGTGCCTTGTAAAGCGAGTTGAGTAGATGCACCAAATGGTGCCGGATGCTTTCCGCTGTACATTGCGGCTTGCACAATCCCGCGTCCTGCTTTTATTGGAAACACCCTCACTACTGTCGCAAATCGCTGCTAGGGATCGCCGTCTATGTCTTCGATTGGTGCTTTGCAAAAACAAGTGAAAGCACTCGGCCCCGCTAGCCTAGTGTTCGTCACACATTTGCGTTGTTTGCGCGCCTGGAGTGTGGATGGAAGAAGAGGAAGGGTGGCCAAGCGATGACTTGGTGGAGAGAAATGAAGGCCGTCACTTCGAAGCGGGCCTCAATTGGAGTGTCTCGGCACCCTGGTTGGGGTCCCAAATACGATGAACACGTTTGTCTAGATGCACTTGCTGCCATGGCTGGGAGCCGACCACAATGTCGTTCATGCTGTAAGTTTCTTTATCGCTCCTCATCCCCCTTAGCCTCCTCTCCAACCACGATCTCACCAATTAGCCTTATATTATTTGGCATAGTCTTTATTTGCCGCATAGTGGCCGGCTAGTAGCTTACGGGATCAATGCCCATCCGTTTCCGGTAGCTCAGCTGGCTTGCATCTGTTGCATTTTTCCATTTGTTGCTGTTACGTATTGCGGCACAGTAGCTGAGGTGCTTGCCACCTCTAGCTAAGCTGTATAACGATGAATGGTGATGATGAACACACAGAAAAGCAAAAAGTTAAGCGTGTAGGAAACACCGCAGTAGACTCACGTGGCGAATCACCGGATTATCAACTTGGCCGTTTCCATACCGTGTGTGTAGTCTATAGTGAAATGGGTGCTTCGGCACGACGAAATGCAACTGCGTATTATCGAGGCTTAATGTAACCAACGCTCCGTATCAGATAATGGGAAACTGCATTACGCTGGGCTTCTGTGGATTGCCCTGAGCTCAGCAAATATGATAGACCAAATTCGACGAAGGGATGTTTGTTTCTCCTAGTGGTCATACCTCGATATATCTCATAATGGTACCTTCAGCTTACTTGTTTGTTTGACCGTTTCGTGAGATTACACTTGCTCTTAAGCTATGCTAAAATGTTATCTGCTCTGGGTTGAGTGAATATCGAGTTGCACTTCCTAGTGATCAGTTTTTCAGCAGATGCTGGAGGTGTGGTTTACGGTAAGTTTTAACCGGAACCAAATCAGCCACAGGTATTTCGTGCTAAAGGACTACTCACATTTCAAATGCTGCCTCTAAAAATGAGGTTAAGGTTTGATGGATTTCATCCCTGTAATTATACAGAGCTTATACTGAATACTGCAAAGAAATGCTAATCGCTGGCTTCTACTTCTCGGGGATGAGAACTGCCCGCTTACTGGAGACTGCTAGTTGGGAAGATGGCTTCGAGAAAGTAAATGAAATGGGAGCCTACAAGAAGTGGAGTTCTCAGACGGATGAGGACAATCCTATCAGTTTGACGAGGAAAGTATATGCTCGATGATATAAATGAAAAACACATTGCTGTATTTGAAATATTTCCCTGTAGTTTGCATCCGGTAACGTGATACAATACACTGTAAATATTCGTCAACGCCTGTTGAGATAAACTAGGCTCCATAACGCGAATTGAGGACAATTCTGTAATTATAAAGAACAAAGAATTTATATGAGTTAAGAAGCACTACTTTACACTGTGGAATGCTACTCAGATACTAGCCGGAGGAGGTGGCACCTAAGAGGCGGGTCGAGTACGGAAGCAGCGAGAACAGTTCGATGGTCTGGAACCAACGTGTATTGGCCAAACCTACAAGGAATGGTGGGCAGATAAGCAGATCCAAACAGTTCTGGGCAGCGTGACTCACGTGAGGAGGAAGTGGTCTGTCAGTGCCACCAGCTAAACAAATGGACGATCGAAACGTGTAAATAAGAACAAAATCTGATGTCACAAAATACTGAAGCTGTATATTCGAGTTCACTACAACACGTCCTAATGGATAGTCTGGTTGCGCTATTGAAAAATTTTATATCAAATACAGTTAGTAATCCAAGTATCAAAATAATGACTTACCGTGTGTTCTACAGTAGTCCTGAACCCCACGTGGTTTCACTGCACCAACAAGTGACCGCTAATTAATCGCGGGTAAATCCCAAGTATGGAAAGCATCGATGAGAGAGGAAGTGTTGATAGTCTAGTTTAGATGTAAATCACTGCCAGACGACAAGAATACCAGCTAAGCGGAGTTCCGTCTATTTTAATTTTAGGAGGGCAAATTTAGATTCCATAATATATTGTCATGTTTTCAATGAAGGTTGTTTGCGCTCCTGAAAACTAGTTTTTAGAGCACTGATCGGGTTAAGTTGAAATTTGGCTTCTCCAACTGTTTGCGTGCGCATTTCTCCGACGATATACCAGTTATCTATGAAAGAACGCCATGGTTATATTGCTTACCTGCCTGAAACATTGAACAGCGCAGGCTTGTGAGTGGGGCGATTACGTTCGTCCATCCCAATCATAGAGTAAGACAGCGATGGTCCATGCTTTTGATTTTGTCAACATTTGAGATTACATTGAGCGAGCGGGTAATTCAGGCACTGACTTATTT
>OX104067.1:117105744-117141697 GCA_944474145.2 Dicrocoelium dendriticum | reverse complement strand
ACTGATTTCAGAAATTGAGAGTAGGTGACTTAAACAAGAGTTTCCTAAAAAGTACCGCGGAAAACATGTCGGTAATTCCTTGTAAGACGAATATGTAGAGGGGAGGCCAAATTTGATGGCCCGGCATCTGCTCCTTTCAGTTAGATCGCGGAAGTATTACTATGAGTGTTGATATGTAGTTCAACCCCAAATTACACTCTTCTCTTCTGGACAAGCCTGTCAATGCAAATCCCATTTGTCGACAAACATTACTTTCTCCAAGTTTGTACTTTTTCAGCTGGATTAGGAATCACTAATTTTGCTTCTATCCTCTGCCAGTTCCCCAATTTCATATTGTAGCTGCGCGGAAGTTAACGGTTATCGAAAGACCGGAATATCCCAAGAAGGATGGTGGACCGAAAGTTGCATAGCTTTCGTTAATGAGGTCTGACAGTGCAACGCAAGCCCGTAAGATTACGAGGAGAGCTGTTCGTTAGCGAAGATTGCTAATGGGCATGAGTCAAGGAGAAGGGAGACGGTATTCGTTGAAAGTCCATCAAATCGGGTTGAAAAGCCTTTGTCAGTGCATCCAGGAGTGACTGTGAGCACAGTAACCCAATTACGGTCAAGCAAATCAAGAGCCTTAGAGCAACTCTAGGCTGGTCAGAATGCAATTTTAAGAAGCAAATACACGAGTCTAACCTTCAACCAATACCTATCAAGTTGGAGCAAAACGATGCATGAATGGCATAGGTTTATGTTTCTCAAGTATTTGACGTTATACGATGGAAATGTGGCCGATATGTGCACACTTGTTAGACCGCTTTTAACCGTGACCATGTGTAACAACGACTGCGATTTCTTGCCGCTCCGTTCATTCTATAGTATGGTTACGGGAAACGTTCCGTTCCAAATTCCATAAGTTTCCAATAACAGGTAAGGCTGTTAGAGTTGATTATCGTATCCACCATTCAACTTCATTCAGGTATGGAAGAATTAGTTGCGAATAACTATCAAACAAACAACGAATGCAAAAAGGTTCATAGATCTAATGAAATATCTGGGCGAACTGCAATATTAAAGTTCGTAAACCGATACTCAGAGTCTTCCCTTTCCAAATGGAACCCATGAAACATCGGTTATATTATAGGAATATTTTTAACCTGCTAACCGGTTTAATAATACGTGCTTGTAAAGGACAGGTCCCTACTTACAAACGTGAGAGCAAGTAATATCAAACTGGGGACTAACATCGTTCCTAATTTAGAAACGCCCAAAAAATTTCATTAGTTATAGCAGTACAAGAGAATAATAGTTATATCATTACAGTAACATACTGAGGAAGACTCTCCATGTTTTTCCATAATATTCATACTTTCCGGTATACAATGCTCCTTATGGACAGGAAAATCCGTGATCATAGCACAATATTTGCGGTTAATGTCTCTCTACCCTGGTTGCATATTGTCACTAAAATTTCTTAAAATTAGACCAACAGAACTTTATTTCCATTTTAGGTGAACAATTACTACAACATTTCCAGAACCCATAAACTTATTTCCCTCTTTATAAAACTCGCCTCAAATTCATAATTGTTCAACAAGTGTGTTTTAAAAAACCCAATTTTAAAATTCAGCCACAGCGAACATAAGATTTTGTTTATAATTTCCAACCATAATTTCGCAGTAAACGGCGCAAATGATATATGACATTCGTAAGCGGTTTAGCGGAAGTATACCGAACTTGCGGTAGAAATTCCAAATTAAGTTTCTTCGTAGAAAACAAGCGCGCTAACAAAATATGTTTGTCGCTGTGAGTTGCACCGTTGTCTCTATCTTAATTCTGCAATCTTTTAAGATCACATTAAATTGCTTATCTCCATTTGTTTCCTAGTCAGGATAATAATCCAACTTAGATAACACCATAAATACACACTCTAAATCTTTCATATAGTCAGTTGATCTTCACACTAGCTTTTAGGAGCAAAGGATTCTAATAGCTTTCCAGTGTTTTCTGTCTACCGTGTGAGTATTTACTGCTATCCCCAATCAAGGGATCTTTGTGATGATGGGCGGAAACGGACAATGAGCTGATCAACTTCCTTTGACTCATCATGTTATGATTTTTATGCGACAGGAAAAGTGCTTATCACAGCTCTTTCCGGAAAATTTGATTATGATTAATCCTCTGAGTACATTGCAAACTGCAGTTGGTACCATCACATTTATTCGCTTGAGGCACAGTTGCTTCATCAAATGTGTGGGTGACGACATGCCTGTTACCGTTGAGTGCAGGTGGGTGAATCAGATGCAGCCAAAAGTGTGAACTCAGCTAAAGAGTTGACTCATACTGGACTTTGATGAGAGACCACAGACCAATTTCGACCCCACTTCCTCAGTAATCCAGTTGGACATTTGTGTCAGTAATAAGAAAAGACTCTAACCTCGTCAGTTAGGTCAACTTGTTTATTGGAAATTAGAGACAAATAATCCCTATCCACTGTCTCGCTGCCAGGAAAACAAGTCTGTGCAGACATCACTTCTCAACATTATCTTAGCTATCACCCTGTGTCGCCGAGTTCACTCGTATATGCGTAGACAGTTTGCACCCTACAAAACAACGTGGTTAACTGGTCTAATGAAGTACACCTTACTAACAGATTCCCAGTGGATTTGTCACACCGCGCCAAGGGATGATTCAGCCTGCATTCAAAATTGCAGTTAGTAGACCGTAACTGTTCACTGTACAATTTCCCAAATGCCGTTTGATGTAGTTACACAAATGGAATTCGGCAAAGAATATGCCAAAAACTGGGAACTGGAGCAAGAGTATAAACCACACAGGTTATATCCAAGAGTTAGGAAGCACTGAGTACATCTCGTCGAACTGGTTCGAATGAGCGTACGCGCAATATTGTGTGGGGAAAATTAGAGTGACCACAGAGGACAAAGCGAGAGCCGAGTTGAAGTGCGGCCGCACGAGAATTTGGGTTACAGATGGAATCATATAGTGAATTGCAACAACAAAAGAAGAAACGTTTTAGATGGGCAATGAATCTTTTGCGGTAGCACCATATGTTGCACGTGAAACTATGTTCCGTATTTAAGTGAGGTTCTTCGCAGTCAGTTTCCAAATCGCATAGTCGTCCACATGCCCGGAAAAGCACTAGACTGCAGTTTCAGCCTGTTGGGCATCATCAGTAGTGCGCATCCATCGGATCCATTAGGATTCGAACCCATGACCACCAGCGGATTGAACCGCCAGTCAGCAGCTTATGCCACTGGGCCACGGGGGACAGCTTCGGACCGTCGTGATTTACAAGCTAACTGCGATATAGCGCGTCTTATCCTCCACTGCCATGCAAGTTACGAACGTTGCAGAGGACAGGGTTGGCCCCGAAAGACACGACGTCCACTAACAGTAGCTATGTACGACATAGCATTTAGAAACTGTCAGGGTATTGTGATGGAGTTTACAGTTAGATAGCTTTTGACCACCACAACTATAGAATGGCTCTGCATGAGTCACAATGCTTCTGGAGAACACAATCTTCCATTAATTCATGACCACTGAAGAATCGGACATATGCCATGAGGAGAGTGTCCTTGTCAGGTAAAGTAGATTCATCTACTTGTAACGAACGTTCCTCGACAGTAGTACATTAACTAAGGGACTTTCTATGTACTGAGCCATCTCATCTATTCGCTTACATACAGTCGAATTGCTAAACGGAGTGGATTGAACTGATTCTTGTAGATACGTATTGATCAAGTCAGACAGTATTATTGATACTGAAGGCAAGATAATATTTTATCGAACGTTATGTGGACTGCAAATTTTGGCAATCCATTCGCTGATTTTATAGGACGCCGTAAATCCATTCGCCACTTCTTGCCCTGTCAGAAACCATTATCTTCAAAGTCAGTCTGTTTAGGAAACTATCCTGCAACTTTCGGAAAAATCCACAGATTTTCAGCTTTCGCTCATATGAACAGTTTCCGAATGATTTTGCAAATTACTTGGTAGCATACTTTCATTCGAAAGAGGATTTTGAAAAATAAACACAGTGGTAGAGTGAAGTTTTGAGCTGATGCGATGAATCAAAATGACAGGTATTCCACAGACTACTACCAACACATCTTTGTCCAACAGCTAATTTCTGAAAGATGTCAACAGAAATTCTCAATAGGTAATGTAATATCGCTATTGTTCTTTTTTTCATACACCGTTATGTTTTGGATAGTAAATAACATCATTCGATAAAGCGATGCGCGCAGATGATATAAATGATTGCTGGTAATCAATTTATTCTTGCTTGACAATAAGATCACTCTAATAGTATTCATACTTGTGACATCAGTTGGTGGGCACAATACAATAATGCAAAAGTGTGGAATCACTATTAGAGGCAACCCACAGGTGGTTTCTTAGAAGGATTGTGAAAATACCGTGGAAAGCTAAAAGGACTGAAGCAAACTTCTCGACAAAAGCCAATGAAGAAAACAAATGGAAATCAGAAAATGACAAGGCTCACTGGACACATATTCATTAGAGAATAGTTAAATTAATAGTGTGAACAGGCAAAATGAAGGACATATGAGTCAAGCACCGAAGCGAATGCCAGATGGTTCAAGCAATCGGCATGGGATAGACAACAACAACGACAACGACCATTACCATACATGACGTAAATGCGTGCTGGCAAAACATTTGATCATTGTGATCATTAGGAGTTGTATCCTTATGTACTCATTATGTTATATGTACTCAAAATATAAGGCGGATTTCCACACGTACGATGTGTCGACAAAACTGCTCACTAAGTTGAACACTCCAGCTTAACTGTACGCTAAGGAAGTCTTATAACGCCTCCTAGCTGGTTGGACTGTTGATCGGAACGAACAAACGTTCTTCAGTGTAGCCACTTAATTTCGGAATGTTGCGGACTAACGTAACCTAGCCCACGGACGTACACGAGAGTTGAGATTGGAGACGAAAAACGCATTACCTAGTGCTACCGCACTGTGATCCGAACTAGAAATACTGACCGGCACATGTCGGACAGTGGTATTGTCCTGAGGAAAATTTATTTAATGTCAGTGTGACTTCGTGCGGTAACTGTTGCAGTGTCTGACGAGAGTTCGCCAGATTCCCTTCTATTTGCACAGTAGATGTGTGTCCTGAGTACAACTCAGATGGTTCCCTGTGAATACGCAACTAAGTGTTGAAGCCGAAACGGTTGTTAGTTGCGCAGTGTAGGTCGCCCTATGTTGATTGGGTGTTTGAGGTGGACCCGGCGAAATTTCCGCAAAGTTGGGCGCACCCATGCCAACTCCGTAACAGAAACTCTGCCCCATCTGGCTTCCACACTTTCGTAAACGGCCACTTGAGCGCGCATTTCATTTCACTGACCGGTAGTTAACAGGGCGAGTTAGTGCGCGGAAATTATCAGAAAATTTTTAAACATGTATTCTATTATGTGTGTTATCACAACGCACTTTTCACAGCACGAGCCCCGTTTTGCCCCCTAAACATTTTCTCCTTCCAGCCCCCCCCCCCACCGTGAATTCTCTGTGACCAAATGGCTCCCGTTTGAAATGCCCGACTCACGGCGCTGTCAAAAGACGTGGCACTGTTGTGGGGTCACATAGCCGACATACGAGTGCGCGTTAACCGCGCGTCACATGACCGGGAGCGGATTGCAAATCCGCACCGATTGGTGCGAGTTTAAGAGGCTGCTTTACGGGTCACCTGCGAAGCAGAACAGATATCCGGATCCTAATCAGTCGCAGGGATAACGGATTAAGTAGATGGTCTATCTACCGAAAATCAACATGCACTTCCTTGGTTTCACACCAATGCGGTAAAAGCGGACGCATTTGTTCGGCCGACTGTCTGGACAATGAGCTAGTGTTAATTACAGCAACACTAATGGTGATCGGCTACTCGCTAAGATTTATCAAGGAACACCCAACCGCGAGGGTCAAGAACTTGGTGCATACAACAGCCAAGGTGTATATCGAGTTACCTTTCGAAGTTGACCTGGCCACGCTGACGACAACGAAGCAAAGAGGTAAGTGCGCTGCACATGTTGTTGTCGTCAACCGAACCCGAAATTTGTCCATATTTCCAACGAATGAAGCTCAACCTATCGAGGCCAACGCACACTGTGCACACCAATTTGTGTTTGATTGCGGTGACAGTTACATAGAAAGCTAGATAGGATAGGACTCAGACTTCCCGAATAAAGTAGCATGTCTCGAGACGGGCTCAGCTTGAATTTGTCCAGATTTCCTACCCCCATCAAATTCCGTGCTCGCATAGACCGCCGGCTTTCTCGATAGGCCTACAGCAGCTAAGAAAAAGGTCTATTTCGAGTTGCTTTTCAAGGGTGATTTCCCTACACTCTGAATAGCACTAAAGGTTTACTTTCTGCTGCACAGCAAAGTTAACATGTTGTTGAAATTGTACTCAATAATCGAACTCTCAATTTGCCTGTTCCTCCGACTAAGGAAGCTCAACCGATTGAAGCCAATTCACACTGCACATACCAATTCGTGTGTGACTGCGGATCTAATTACATAGGCAGAACCGATCGGTCTTTAAGTTCCCGAATAAAGGAACACGTGCCGATATGTGTTCAACGTGAAATTGATCAGGATTCCTGCGTTCCTGAATCTTTGTGCAAGCGCAGGCCGCCAGCTTCCACAATAGGTAGACACCTACTGTTCACGCGTCAGCTGACACAGCTTGGATCAGCGTTCACAATTGTGTTACGTCAACTTAATTCTCGCTTCCTTCGTTTCGCCGAGGCCGTGGCAATAAACCGGATGAAGCCAGCCCTGTGTGCTCAAAAATAATTATTTGTGAGCTTAGAACGGACGAGACAATACGAAATGCATGCATCTACCAGCTTTCGTCTCCTTACCGCAGTGTTCAAATTGATACAGGAAACTAACTGCATTAAACATCCATTACTCTCCGGTCACCAGATAGCTAGGCACAGCGTTCAAACTGTGTTACTTCAAGCTAATCTCGCCTTCGATTTGCTGTGGCTGTCTTTATACGCCAAATGAAGCCAGCCATGTACTTTCAGAAACAATTATTTATAATGTTCGTAGAAAGTGGAAGTCACGATTAAGCTGCACACAGCAATCTGCCTCGACGGGGAATGGAACCGCGGTCCCACGAATTTCCGGTCCGCTGCTCTACCACAGACCTACCGAGCGTTGAGGATTAGGTGCGCAATTTAATACATGACTTCCGCTTAATAAGTCTAAGCTGCCTTGGACGTAGGTGTGAATTTCCGTAGTTCATTCTGCACCTCAATCTTGTTTGGCCACACCCATTATTAGCTAAATCAATGTATATCGGGAATTGTTAATGGTATTGAGGAGACAATACGAAATGCATGCATCTACCAGCCTTAGTCCACTTCCTGTGCTTTTCAACTACAAGGCTACCTTTCAGACGGCCGACATAGGAGTAGAACATCCTGCGTATTGTGCCTGCTGTGTCCTCCCTAGGCGAACCTGTTAAGTGTCTATAGCAGTTAGATCACAACACTTGAAAATCATGGGCTCATTCTAAGAGGGGCCGTGGTGGGTAATAAAGGCATCCAATTCGATAAAGGATGACTTTGGGGTACTCACCGGAAGTGTGAAGCGTCCGTGTGTGACGAGCAATTAAACACTCAAAGTAATGGACTGCCGAACGCTTAGGAAAGCAGACTGGCAAAAAGACCGGAGATGACAATTTTCGACATGTTTCGACTGCATCCGTCAGCGCGAAAGTGATTAGTTTCCGCGTCAGGTTGTAATAATAAAACTCCCACCCTCTAGGTTTTATGACCAAGACTAATAGGAAACACATTCTCTGGGTGTGGGTGTGTGTGAGAGAGAGGAATTGCCTCGCATATGTTGGCCAGTATCGCATTACTACAGAAGACCCCTGAGAATGTTCACGCATAACAGCAAAATAAATGCTCTCTTTTACCAATGTAGATCTGATGGTCCAGCTTAGAATCCATTGTCTGAAACATGTACTGGTCTACACAATACTCATGCAGTATATTCATTTATGTCTACAGATGTCCCTACAAGCAGGATGCGGAATTTATGTTCTTCCTTAATTCCAATTCGTTTGGCTGGAATCACTGCAGAATTTGCCGTAGAAACTCGCCTTGCATGTTTACCGGCCATGTATTTCCGTTATGGTGCTACTAAATCATGGTGGTTGTAATGTTCATACCCTTGTACTTCGGGTAGGTAAATTAACAGAGCTCCGTTTTAACACACAGCAGGACACACAAGCAAAACGTAAGGATCCATCGTACCAGTCCGACTGTGTAAAATATCGCCAACCGGATCTAATAGAACAACTCTAAGTGGCTGGCTAGCCGAACAACCTCCTCGTGGTGCCAGCTGGGTGGTTCGGGTTTGACCCGTTCCAGCAAATAGTTCGGACGCAGTGTTCCAGGACGTGGTGTGTTTTCGCCTGGCAAGCGTTCTCCTATAAAAAGCCACAAATGTCTGCTTAACAACACTGTGACGTGGCGGTCGTGACTCGCCACAAAATAAAGTCACTGCCCCGTGGGTATCCGAATAATCCTTTCCAACGCACGGACATCTATCTTCTACTCGAGCATTGTCGACGATATGAGAGTCAAAGTTAGAGCAGCACAGTTACAAACAGGAACCTCACAGTGACACACCCACACACACACAGTTACATAGTTACATACCCCCTACATAAACATACACTGGTACGGCAAACATAACGTATTCTTGCACATTCTAGACCACGCATTGTTGTCATAATGATCATGCCTGTAAAGGCGTGCCTCGCCTTGTCGAGAATAAAGAACTTTATTTATTTATTTATTTATTTAAATTACTGGGAGCGCTTATGGTATCAAGGTGTGGATGATGACGTCGTGTAGTTCTCCTGGATGGACGTTTTAGCTGTAGACTTTTCGTTGCCACTGAGCAATATCATGAGTGTGAAGTTCAGCGCCACTTCCAAACTCAATTGATTAATGACTGGCTCCTGTTTGAGAGCCAAGCTCAATGAAATTACGGGAGTTGGCAGGATAACCACATTTGGACCATTGGACTGGTGAAGAGTTCATCAGATTGCACGTCGCCACGAGTATTGTTAATTTAGTTCTAACCCGCGAGCCAGGAATCAATGAATTTAAGCGTTTCACAGCCTCTTACTCTTCCATTTATCCCGCAATTTGCCAGGTTGAATTAGAAATTCTTTGCGTCCATGTTGACGGATGGCCAGACTGTTTCGGAGTAATTCAGCTAATTCATCATTACCACTGTCAATCAGTAGGCTAAGGCTAATTTGGAAAGGCACTAGCTGCGGCGTTTCGACCTTCTTGGTCTCGTCAATGGGAGCCTCCCAGCGGACCACTGCCGGGTCCGCCACCATCATTTCCGGATGCCAGCAGCTAGTGCCAATTCGCCATAGATGAGGGCCGCGGACCAATTGCGAAATGGCACTAACTACTGGCATCCAGAATTCATGGGGGCGGACCCGTCAGGAGTCTGGTGGGAGCCGCACCCAATGACGAGACCCAGAAGGTCAAAACCCATGCGTCTGTTGCTTTTCCAGGCTAGCCGAAGTCTGCTACTTGAGTGACAAGGATGAATTTGCAACATTGTAAGAAAAGCCTCACCACTAATCGGTAATATTTCGGAGTAGTACATGCGAACCTGCATACGGCGACCACTCAAGTGACCGACAAAATGTGGTCGCCTTGGACAAGTGTTCGCCATAGACAGGTTCATGCCTAAGGACACTATCACAGTAGAAAAAATTGGGGATTTTTCGGCTAAACGCAGTATACAGGTGGTCGCTATAGCTGGTTTGACTGTATTTTCCTTTCTGTATGACCCATCTAACACGTATGACGGTTTCAGGAAACTCGAAAATTACGACCGGCTTTCCTTCTTTGCTCACCTTGTCCGTACCTTTGAAACGTTTGTTCAGAATGATTCCCATTACATTGTAACGAGCTTTTTCCTGAGGAGTAGTAACGGACCTTTTTGCCATCTTAGAAATTCCACTGCTGTAAGCAAGGGCAAACCCTTTCTTATCCATTTCACTTTTGCATGTGAGTTACGGTGGTCTCTTCAACTACAAATAATGTAGAATAAGGCCTCTAAGATATACATTCCCTTTAAAAATCTTACATCGTTTGTTCTCTACAAACCTCACCAGTTGTGTTGGGCCACATTGTGTTTCGACGCACTTGAGATCATCTACAGAAGGCTGATGATGAAGTAATTTTCACATACGCTATTCAAACGAATTATTCTCATGATGATATAGAGTAAACACATCGGTCCTCTGATGTCCCATGTTCCAACACGCTTGATGTTGAATATTCATGACTGTGAGAGCAACACAAGGTAACAATATGATTGCAAAGAGAAACTGGCAAATATGTGTGTTCAGTATAGCAACATCAGGTTACGTAACTTGCAATTACGTTTTAACAGTGCACTCAAATCCAGCAGATACGAGAATTGTTATTTGCATGCTTCAGTTCAAGATCGCCCAGTAAAGATCGATATGGATTTCTTAAGTTGCGAGTAGTTTAATTTACCCACCAAATCTACTAAGTCACTGCGCTATGATTTATAAATTCTAATTGACACACCAACTCCTAAACATTCGCAAAGATGCGGCCAAAATATATATGGGACTGAACTGATAAAAGTTCTGTATCGAGGGAAAATCACAGCTTTGTCAACTAGGTTCACTGGGACTATAGCAGTAGAACCATAGCGCGGGACATGAAACGGTACAGGATGTTCGCTGAATCCAGGTGAACCCAAGTGTTTTACATCAAGAAATGAATCCACAAAAGGCTGGAAATTGCAGATGAACATTGTCTTTAATGGACTTGAGAGGGCTAAAACAAGCGTCGGCGATTGCACGCTAACTCTAAACTTGGACCACCAGAGCTGCTTGACCATGCTATCAATAAACCATAAAATCCGCCACCATACAAACCCAATCTCCACATCACGTTGTCTACAAAACTGATGTTCAGCTGACGAGCGTCGAAACATGGTTGAACAATTCATGGATCCGTTTCATTCTGCTGTCGCACTGCTTGCAAAATTTGGTGCACAATGGCATGGCAACACAAGGGTTTGGAATGCATTTGGAGTGGAAATCGTTGATAACATCCAGAGCATTGAAATCGCACGCGGAAACATGTAATAGTTTCGCGGTCATATTCCCTATGGCGTTTCCAGATGACGGAAACATAGTTCGGAACCGGGTTTGAGAATTGGATCAGCTTCCTATTAGAAGGACAACACGCATTATTTAGTGTGCGAACGAAGCACTGGCGATTTATTAACTTCAATTTGTGTATCATTACTGCCTAATGTTTTCACCGGCTGTCTACCACGAGTATTTCAGTCGTTACGGAACAGACGAGTCAGAGCGCAATGCTGGACATCATTGTGTCCGTGGATCGAACAGAGTCACAGGGGACCAGCACTCCTGATCCGGTAGGATACTATTTATCATTTACCCGCAGACATGATAATTTAGTAGCACAACATTCTGCCTAATTCCTATCCACTTATAAATCTGGGAAGTCGTAGACTCCGAATAATATGAGGACTTCAATGCTGTCTTCCCTGTTTCTGCACGTGCTTCTACTCCGCTGAACTCCCCTATGTGTGTGTAGAAACGACTGAAATGTTGTTTGTACTGAGGCTTTCCTTTATTGCTAAATTTGGTGAGTGCCTCATTTGACTGACTTAAGCGTAACGCAAGCAACCGCATCCACGATAATGTTCTAACTGCTGCTACACATTAAGTCAGCTGGCCATTTGCAGCCATATGGCGGAACAAAGCAAGTGCCAGGGGTGTGGTGTGCACCATTAGCCAGTGCCAAGTCGTTCCAGACAAGTTGGGGACAAATTGCACACGTAAACCACATAATAATTCGGTGTTATTCCCAGAGAGTAGTATACCATAACTTTTATCGGAGTCTTTTAAAAAAGGCAAACATGGCAAAGCCCAAAATCTATCAGCATAACCATATGGTTGGAGTAGTATCCGCAGCGCATTCACCGTAATGAGATCAAACTGCACGCAAAGTAAACCAGGATAATCATTCTCATTGCAAAGAGTATTTGCCTTTGCGTTTCAGTACGACCAAAACTGGCAGTTAGCACCGTGTTTGGAATGGAATCACAGACATGTAGTATACAAACTAAACACTCTTGAAACTATACCGAATGTTACAAAAGTCAGTCCTTCAGAGCGAAAGCGTTTATTCGACAAACACAGCTCAGCAAAAATTATAGCATGCTTAGCAAGCCAAACTCCTCGGTATGAATTACAGCTTCAAGTCCATAACTAACGACGTTTCTGAGTCTATGCGGTTCTACCTTTGCTTCAGTTAAACAAACGGTGAATAACTCACATGAATATCGGCTAATCCGAGTTCAGGAAACGAATCCCTCACGCCCTCATCCCATTGGTTGTCTGGCTCGCTCGATTGGCCCACGTGCTTAATCTGATCTGATACTACCATCACATCCTCCATCTTTCGTGTCCTTGTGCCTCGATATTGCTATCCAACCCCCGTACACCTTGCACTCCGCGTCGTACTCGTCGCATCTGACGCCGTGGTCTCCTTGCTCCACGCCATCTGCCACTCCACTACCAGTCCGAATTGTTGTCTCCGGTGTCGTCTTAAATGCACTCGATTGCTTCTGAACGTTCTCCCTCCAACGTTTATTTCGGATGACCTGGCACCGACCCTCGCACTCACCACAACATTCTTCCACCGCTCTTGATTATCTGGTAATGCTTGAACTCACAACTCCTCCCCCGCTCTTAGCTCAGGTAGTACTCGTGCACCGCGGTCATAGTACCGTTTCTCAGTGGTCATTCGTCGTCTCAGATTGTTCTGTAATCGTTCGTGCTGTGGCGAAACTGGGAGCAAATGTGTGGCAGGTGCCGGTATCAGAATTGTAGTCCTTTGGCTGTATAGGCGTTGCACTGGGCTCAAACCGATATTCGTTGAAGGAGTGTTACAATCCTCCAGTAGCATGAGGTACGGGTCCTCGCCAGTTGCTCTAGCCTTTGATAACTGTCCCTATGCTCGGGGTGCAGGGGTACAACCAGATCTGATACTACCATCACACTGAGAAAATATATGCCGCTATATTGAAGCGCGAAAACTAGTGCCCTGAGATGGCATACAGTGGATGAAAATAGCGAACTACGTTCACGACTATGTTAACCCAAGGTCCGTATGACAAAATGGGTAGTAACTATTAAGGCTAAGATTAAAACGGTTGCATGTTTTTAGTATTGTTCAGATGTCCTTAGCACGAACCTTGTATGTCGAATCATGGATGCTGTATAAAATGTGTAATGCAGTGGAATTAATTTTTCTATATTCCAGCACCCGAAACAGTTGCTTAATCTAGTACCTGGCCATGTTCGAATTTCTTATGTAATGTCTGATTCAGGCTCTTACCTGTATGTTTCAGGACTAACTTAAGTGGACTTGATTATCTTAGGTCAAACGCAAAATATATGGAAACACTACATCTTTAAAAGCAAATCACCATCCACATCTGAATGACATTTTCTACGTAACCACTTATACACGTGTTCTTCCGTATTTCGCCTATGGGAATAGCAGAGGACAGTTGGAATTCAGCCACCTTATGCTCCACATCAACGAAACTATCTGTCCCAATCCACGTGCCACCTTAGACACTGTACTCTGAAAGGTAACTTGGGTTTCTCAGCCGTTGTTCGGAATAGTTTTCTGATTCACTGGTTCCGAACACTCCGTATCCAAAAGCATCTCGTTCGCTTTTAATGTGGGCGTTTTACATGTGTAGCCGCTAGAGACAATCACTAGCGTGTTCCCTCGTTGTTACCAGTGGTTGCAGACTAGAGGGATAAAATACTGATACAGGTTATATCCCAGTTGTGCACGTCCATTGAAACAGGCTCGAAGTCGTAAATTCTATTCAGGTGAGAATTGTACATACAACCACCACCACCATCACTACCACCACCCATGCCGGAATATGCAATTGGCACTAAGCATCGGTTAACTTTTCCCTACCAAGTGGCAGTTTTATGTGACCCAAGCTTCTAGCTATCGCAGCTGCCAAACGAATGCTGCGCTTGATTGATGATTGACTGGGATTTTATTACTGTAGATGCATAAAATATTCAGTGCTCTTTTGCAAACATGAAAAGAAACACAGCATGGGTGTGGAGCCCGATTACTTGTACAGCATGCTTAGAACCGTTCCAACAAATTCGAGTTACTCTGGGTCAAACAGTAGGTAGTCCGCCACACCGTACTTGAAATTTATCATGAAAATTTGAGCTGTATAAGCTCTACAGCGGTGCTTGTTCCCATGGGACTAAATTAGAGGCAACAACCAGGCTTGATGGAACAAGGGAATTTGGCAGTACGGATGTGCATGGGATTCCAAACGGATCTTAGGTAACCATTCGTTTTAACATGCCCGACTAATGACCGGTAACATTGGTGCAGAAAGATGGGTCTGAACCATAAACTAATGAATGCCAAACATCTTTGGCTGCATGTTGGCCTGACTTCATCGATGAATCTTGTGCAACTCGAATGGGCTGCTCTTTGACAAGTTGTGTGCAGTACAATGAGTTTACTGAGCGTACCATCGCAATGAGGCTGGACCTTACCGTGGTGTGATGTTTTGTGTGCCTCAGCGATCCATTGAGCTACGCTGGGTGGTGCTTTTGCACCTTCAGAGTCACTCATACCAGATTGGTCAATGGTTAGAGGCCAGACAAACTCAGCCTCCTGGTCCTCCAGGTTGGGGGTTGGAATGAGGGTGGCACCTTATTCCTTAAAATTGACTCCTTGTAGCCCAACGCCAAACCCGCTGCCTTGCGGTCAGGTTTTTGAACCAAAGGCTTTGGTTGAGAACCCTAATCGTTCTCCTGTCTAGGCCTGGGCAATCTGACAGTACCTGCCCACGCAATACTATGAATTTTACTTCAAACAATTTCTTGATGCTCTGGCCACCGCAGAGGATAATAAACGGTGCCCTATCTGCTGCATCGAGCAGGGTGGATAGGGGTTTGGATGCTACTGCTCAAGCCTTCCCGTCTTCTTATCCCCCTTCTTACGCTTTTTCACTCTTACCGTCCCATTCCAACTTCACTTATATCCCCCCAGTTTTCAACCCCCCGATTCTTGGCCCTCCCCCAACGTGCTTTGCTAGGCATTTACCTTCTAATTTCAACTCACACGTGAACGCGGAGCGTCACTCCTCTCCTGTCGACAAGCCCATGTCCAACCAAGCGGTCCAATCCAGTTCATCTGCTTCCATTTGGAGCCCTCGATCATCCTTCAGATTGGCATGCCTCAATGTACGCACACTGCTACAAATCGGTCAACAGGCAGCACTTGCCCGAACATTGGAGACCCTCTCGATCGATATCTGCTGCTTATCAAAGACTCGCCTGCAAGACTCGAGCACTGTGCTCACTCTGCGATCCCCTTCAGGGGACGCAAGCAGTATTTTCTCCTTGCGCCTATCCGGTGACGATGCAGCTTCGAGCACCGGCCAAGCCGGTGTTGGTATTGCCCTGAGTCCCCGGGCTGAAGCTGCTCTGGTTGATTGGATTCCAATCAGTTGCCGGATGTGTGCGGTCCGATTGGCTGGCTCGTTTAAAGCTTCGAAGTCGCGCGGGACTAATAGATGTCTATTCATCATCGCTGCCTATGCGCCCACAAACTGTAGCGATGATTCGGTAAAGAACGACTTCTACTGCCAACTGACCCAGCTCCTTCGCCACAGAAGAAGCACGGACACTGTTGTGCTGGCGGGGGATCTGAACGCACAAGTTGGAAAGTTGTCCACTGATGAACTGCATCTGGGCGGTCAACACGGTGTAGGCTCCCGTAATGATAACGGTGAGCGGTTACTTCATTTGTGTGAAGATGCTCGCTTATTTCTTGCGAGCACTAATTTCCGACACAGCACCCGCCGAAGGGTGACTTGGCGCCCACCAACCTCGAACCAGCCTTGGACGCAGATCGATCACATTGCGATAAGTTACCGCTGGAGAGGCTGCATCCAGAATTGTCGCTCGATTTGGAGCACATGTGTGGACACCGATCATGCACTTGTGTGTGCTGACATGCGGATGCGTTTTGGCGGACGCCCACGACGACGCTGTGAGCGTATTGACACCAGCCAACTGACAAAACTAGCTGTTCTGAATGCGTATCGAAGTACGCTAACATGCGAGTTGAGCAAGCGCTCACAGGAGACAATTGATGGTCACTGGTCACATGTTCGCCAGACCTTACTAGCAGCAGGCAAATCCTCATGTGGTATGTCTAATAGACAACATGGACATTGGGTCTCTTCGCAGTCTTTGGAACTTATCGATGCTCGCCGGCAAATCCCGGCTGGAAGCGAGCACAATGAAACTCGCAAAGAGCTCCGGGCAAAACTCCGTGCTAGCCTGAAGCGAGACCGCGAATCTTGGTGGTCTCCTCGTGCGTCAGAGATGGAAGTGGCCGCTGCCCTTGGCAACCATCGTAAGTTATTCCGTCTGATACGGGAAACGGGCAGCAGGAGACCTGATGTTAGTGAAACTATACGTGACGAGAGTGGACAGCCTATCCACAATTTGTCAAAACGTTTGGAGCGTTGGGCTGAGCATTTTGAAAAGCAATTTAATCGGCAAGAATTGTTCGATTCGCCGGTCACTGATCGCCCCGCTCCGTGGGCTGTCCCTTTGGATCCACCCTCTCGCTCAGAAGTCGAACGTGAGATCGGACTGTTGAAGTTGAACAAAGCCGCGGGACCAGATGATCTTTCTCCAGCCCTCTTCAAATTCGGAGGCTCTGCTCTTGTTGATGCTTTGCATGAATTACTAGTGAAACTGTGAGAGCAGGAAACTGTCCCAACCGACTGGAGCCGCTCCGTTATTGTTCCCATCTTCAAAGGCGGCTCGCGCTCGGAATGCGGCAACCATAGAGGAATCAGTCTGATCTCCATCGCCTCCAAATTACTCGCGTCCACAATTCTCCACAGACTGACTGGCGCTCGTGAAAGCCAGATTTGTGAGGAGCAAGCCGGGTTTCGTCGGGGTCGTGGCTGCACCGACCACATCTTCACCTTGCGTCAGTTATTGGAGCACCGTCACACATATTGGCGGCCCACCGTAGTCGTGTTCCTCGACATCAAAGGTGCCTTCGATTCGGTTGATCGATGTGCCCTTTGGAATTGTCTACTCAGGAAAGGTGTGCCCGAGAAATATGTAAATATTATCCAAGCATTATATGCGCGTAGCACGGGCAGAGTAAGGGTTTACAGCAGGCTGTCGCCACCCTTCAATATCTCCAGCGGTGTGAGACAAGGATGCCCGCTGTCACCTTTCCTATTCAACTTCGCTATTGACGAAGTCATGGAGATTGCATTTACAGGATATGACTTGGAAGGTGTGGAGCTACTCCCAGGAGAACGACTTCTTGACTTAGAGTATGCAGACGACATTGCCCTCATCTGTGACAGCTCCCAGACGTGTCAATCCGCCCTGGACAGATTAGCACTGGCTGTCAGTCGCTTCGGGCTTTGCTTTGCACCACCGAAGTGCAAAGCGTTCCTCCAGGATTGGCAGGGTTCGCCCCCTGTGCTGACCCTTGGTGGGGATCAGCTAGAAGTCGTTCAGAAATTCAATTACCTGGGAAGTTGTATCAGCGCCCTTGGGATCGAAGACGAGATCACGAACCGCATAGCGAAAGCTCGAAGTGCTTTTGCTAACCTTCGCCACCTATGGCGACGGCGCGACATTACTCTCGCCCTGAAGGGTAGAGTGTACAATGCAGCGGTACGTTCGACCTTACTGTACGGTTGCGAAACCTGGCCCCTAAGATCGGCGGACATGAAGAGGCTACTTACGTTCGACCATCGGTGCCTTCGCAGTTTGGCTCACATCTGGTGGGAACACCGCGTGAGTAACGAGCGTGTTCGACGCCTTGTTTACGGCCTAGGAAAAGGGACTGAACCGCTCAGCACCGTCATTTCACTCACCAGGCTCCGATGGCTGGGCCACGTGTTGCGCATGCCAGCCCACCGACTCCCTCGACGTGCGTTGTTTGCTCACCGGGGATGTGGGTGGAAGAAGAGGAGAGGTGGCCAAGCGATGACTTGGTCCAGAGGAATGAAGGCCCTCACTTCGGAGCTGGCCTCAGTTGGAGCTTCACGGCTCCCTGGTTGGGGTCCAAAAGACGGTGAACACATTTGGCTGGATACACTTGCTGATATGGCAAGGAGCCGACCTCAGTGGCGTTCCTGTTGTGAGTTTCTTTGTCCCTCCCCATCCCATTAGCCTCCCCCTCCATCTACGATCTTATTTCGTAGGGTAAAACGTAAGTAAATTTTTGGTTTTGCCTAATAGCCGGCTAGTAGCTTACCGGAACGATGCGTATCCGTTGCTGGTAGCTCAGCTGGCATTCAACTGTCGTATTTATTTTTCCTTTATGTATTGTATGTATGTATGTATTTCCTTTATGTATTGCTGTACAATAGCGGAGGTGTTTTACCATCTCTAGCTGACATGTATAATGATGATGATGATGATGACCAACTCTGCAGCTTGTCTGCAGTCAGTGCTACCACGGCACCTAATGGTCTTCGTTATTAATCGGCCGCTGCTGTGCCTTCTGATGCCTACAGCATATTCAGTGACAGCTTACAGCAGAACAGAAGTGTGATAAAATGCCTAATGACAGTACGAATATTACGTCGGAATTCAATGCCGAGCCACGCCCCGTCTCCTCTCGACAGTCCTGCAGTTGCAGTGAGATTTGCTCAATGACCAGAGCAACTACAAATACTGTGGCAAAGACCGTCAAAGGGGCAATCCGTTAGCAGTGGCAAAGCGCGTTTTAGCTACCAACACCATGGATGTTACTGCCAATCATGGAGGAGTTTTAACATCTGCGGGTAGTGAAACTGTCGCCTAGCTGTCAACTACTTTGTGTCACTGCCAGATAGTAGTCGCATTGATTACAAGCTCACGTTCTACCTCGAAGTTCACCGGTTCGATTCTGAGTAAGCGAGAGCGACTTGGCAAAATACCCAGTTTAGGAACAATTAGTGGTGGTCGCTTGGGAGCAAAGCGTCGGTATGATGTGCCCGCGTATGACTGACGCATTTTGTGTCAACGTAAGTATCATGTAATTTTTGATGTCAACGAACCTGTGTATGGCTTTGACAAATGTCACGCATGACTTCACTAAGAATATTTGTTTGCTGAGTCTTCACTGGAAATTCGGATAGCGTTGAAAATCGGTGACGCGATTGAGTTTTACTTGGTTATAATCACTGGCTAGAGCTTGTGCAGATTTGTGGCGAATAAAAGCCTGTTTCGTTGTGGAGTATCCGTCCTTATTGTCATGGTAACACATCACTGTACATGATTGTGACTAGGACACAATTGCTCGCATGCTAACCTCCCTAGCCATGTTTGATTGATTTATCGAATCAGAAGGCACTTTTTGCGAATAATTACTCATGACATCGATATTACGATAGTCATACTTAAAAGCAATGCGTTTAAATAATGTCAGCCTAATGGAAACAACTAGTTCCCGATTAAACTTTTAGCCGAAAGCCAGCACATGAGTATATAATGATTTAATTCCGAGAAACCTTCGCTTCAATATTTTGAGTGCCTACTGCAGATCGTGTAAATTCATGGCACGTTGCAGTGAGCGCATGTGACTTAATTAAGCAAACTAAACAAATAAATAAAGAAATTTAATCTCCAATTTTCGTGTCATGAATTTGCAGACACACTACCCCAATAATTAGTAGGAATTTTGAACTTATTGTCCAGTAATCGTGTTTCAAAACAAATATACCTTAGATATACATTTGGTGTTGCTCGCGTGGAAACACTGCACTCTATGACGCATTTCTCTCTTATTTAATTTCCTCAGATAGCGATAACAGGCATGGAATCCGGAACCGTTCAATCAGTCAGTAACCGTTGTGCCAAGCGTTGCACGTCCTGACCCGCTGGATTAGCGGTAGCCACGTTCGATGTCCGCTATCCACCTGATGAGACCAAATAAGATCGAACCGCGTCATGGAGTGCAGTGTTTCCGAGAGGGCAACACCCAATTGCTATCGGTTTCAGCTACGGTCCTAGTGATCGAATGACCAAGGTTCACTTCAATGGGAATTGCGGTCCACCTTGAGACTGTGTGTCGCAACCCATCCACACTACGTGTACTTCAAGATGACATCCCAATCGAATATTCCGTACATCTGCGATGACAGGCAACAAGTATTAGTGTGTGGAAAAATGGGGTCCGAGTGAGACAGCATAGGATGATGATGTGGCGGTGTTGGAATACAGAACAAAACCTGGTGATTTGCGTAATCAAGAGAATTTCACGATATATTCAGCCTCCGATTGGTCGTAGTTCGTAGGACAGCAAAAGAATATGCTAGAGACAGTAAATGAATTTCACTGTTATCCGCCTGCTTATTGTCAGATTCCCAAGGATGGGTGATCTACTTGTTGGCCATGGAAACAGCTTGCTGCACCGAGTGTGGCTGATCAAACTGGATAGTAAGGCCGTAGTCGGCAATTCAAATTTTATGAAACTTTTCCTCGTGTACTTTTAGGATGCTTGAGATCAAAGTAAGTTACTCATCGCCAGAGCTGGTTGAGATGGTCAGGATTGGGGACACAATGCGAGAATGTTTATCACCTGTGATGTGATCACTACACAGCCACTGATGTATATTACGGTAGAATCGTGTGAGTGGGTTGATCCCTTGATTGCTGTGCAAGTAAATTGGAGATTGTCTTTAAGTAATGTTGGTTTAAAATTATGTAGCAAAAGATGTCTTCAGGTAAGTCGTACATAGCTATTGTTTGTGGATCTAAGGGGCAATCTTCTCCATCGTTTCCTGTTATGTGTTCGCACTAGAGATTGGTATGGAACGTCTCAGTTCACAGCTATCCACACTGAAGTTGGATCGGGGATGTGGTGAGTGCAGTTGAGTCTCGGTTTGAGCTGCAGCAATGCCATGTACATATTTGTGTTCGGGTTTAGGTGTATGACACGCGGACCATGAGAGTGTCGGAGGTAGGTCCTTGTTAGTTGAGTCCTTCCCACTCAAACAAAGAGGTGACCAGTTAGGCCAATGCGGGATTTCCACTGTATAGTTTGGGCCTCAAATAAGTGGAATTAAGATGGATAAGCATACATGTATACATATCACCACGGCAGAAGCACAAAAGCGTTTTTCTGAACACACAGAATTGCGCCAAGATTTTTGACGTTCAAAGTCACAGCGTCGGGGGTTCATTTGGATGTCGGTATCACGGAAAGCGCGTGCATAGTTCAAAGATTGGTTATCAGTCATCACGTGGTGGGATTTGGATGACGCTGGCTTTTTGTATGGAGTTCGATTTCGTTTCATCGGTCGAGCATTCGGGCTGGCGGACCCACACCGGGATGTGCTGCGCGACATTCACCCACCATTGTCGTTCTGTCGAGTTCACGTATTCAGCCGTACAGATACATGCATAGGAGCAAATAATGTGTCCACGGCTGAACAGTGGCAGTGGGGGATATCCGATTTGGTAGGGATACGATTCGTGGTGTATGGTAGTCTAGCTCCTCCGAGGATTGCAAGTGGATCACGATCATCGAACAAACACCTGACACCATGCTAACGGAACTGATCCTCTAGTACAGATTACAGATTGATCTGTAGCCACCATGAATACTTGGTTTCTTAGAAAGTTAAACAAGTGTGAAAGGGAGGACCGGATGTTGGCGAATACAGGTGCGATTTTTAGTGCTGCTTGCAAATATGTGTCGTGATGATTTACTCGGGTTTAGAGTAAGACTGCTAAACAGATTTGCTTCATTTTCTGAAGCAGATGTGTTGTAAGGGACATGGATGAACATCACGTAATCCACGATGAAAACTTACGAAAAGGACTACGAAAATATGAACGACCCAATGGGCTGAACTTCGAATTTATAGACAAATATGCTTATAGGCGCTATGATATTAATCTCGTCTTCGATATTCGTATTCGAACAGGTAAGTGACATGGCCGTAAAGTGCACTGTATATCACTAGTGAGGCTGTCTGTGTTCAGCAGCTCATTTAACTATAAAATTCCCTGTGTACTGTGTCTACTGTCCTCAATGGGCGAAGCGATTGGACATCTACAGCAGCTAGATCACAACACTGGTGTCCGCTTTGTACAACTGGAACATAAGCCTTGTCTGGAAGACAATTGCAAACGATGGACGCCATTGCTCCCTGACCGCAGGACTGTGTATTTCCAACCTCATGCTTTCTCAACCTTTAATCAGTCGTGGCCCCATTTTGTAACTTTCCGATTCTCATGACACCACGCTTGATCAATACAACTGCAATCCACAACACATAACAGAAGGAAATCTGTGATCTCCAATATCCATTGTTTTGATGGCCAATATTTTGCTGTCGATATGACTGCTCATTCCCTTTTAAAGCCTCAAGATAATGTTTATTGTGCGGTAACATCAAGCCACTTGTCTTTAATTACACAAAACTCATTATTAATATTTAAACTTGTATTTAATTATTGTCTGCTTTTAACTGTAAAGCAAGTCATGAAGTAAGAGGTATGGCAACTTCTTGAAAATGCTTTTATCGAAATACTAATGCGAGCTTTGAGCATGATTACTTTGTGCACGCTTGCTCATGTCAGGCGCCATACTTAACAACAAGTCGATCACTTCTTGCTGTGATGTACAACCTGTTTCTACATTTTGTCCCAGAAACCTTTCCGCTGAACCCACATTCAATCGAATATGTGGATGGTAATGCAAAGAAATATCTTTCAGCTATTTCCCAGTCTGGGATTAATGTTAGGGGCGTCAGTCTGTATCCAAAATCCCTTTTATATTGTATGCATTTGGATCTTGTTAGTGTGTCAGTTTGAAGCTCTAGGAGAATTTCCTAGCTTCTAACCCCATTGCAAGGCTGTAAATCAAATGGATTTAAAACCAAAATCTGGATTTGCATGTCAATTTTTCGTTTCTTTTCGGAGTTGTTGCAAATGACTAAAAGAAACAAGCAACTCTTTATTTTTTAGCTCCTAAGTGACTGTAGCTAGAATTAGGAATTGTGAAAGTTCTTGGCATCCAATGTCTTGAGCATACGCTTAAGCTTGTTAGGAAAAGCGATAACGGCTTTTTTACTCAAGAGATTACTCAACTTGCCTTGAAGAGTTTACTAATATGTTGAGTTTTCAAAAACCAGCCAGATAAAAGACATCTGGTTTAGCTATTAGGTTTGCTTTCACAATCAGTTCGAGAAAAGAAGGTGATCATGATGACCTAGAATGCAACAAAACGTCGGAGACAGTTGCCCTTGGGAGAGCTTCTAAGTTCCGTATGCAACAGAATAACTGTTATAGCGGAGGTAAGAATACTCAACCACTCCCCGTTGTTTTGTGAGTTTAGTTCCACTCACCCATGTTCACCCCGTCCTCTTTTACGGTTCCCCACATAGGTTTTCTTTTACCTCACCTTTTGTGAGGAGCTTGGGTTGACACTGACTCTTATGCTTAATCGCTTTTCCTTTACTATGTACATTTCTCTCGTTCGTGAGACCGCATCGATCATTCTCCCCTGGAATGACTAGCTTTGATTGATCGATTGTCAGCCTTTCTGCATAGCCTGCGATATGCCCTAATTTGAATCATGTGATTGAGTTGCACACACAGTCGCTTGGTGGCCGGTTTGGCGTGCGGTTGCCCGGTCGTTGGTGTTCTCACTACCGTTAGTGGGTGGAAGCAGCCGTGGGGCTCCGACACAACAATAACCTGGAAATCTTCACTGTTCTCCTCACGCAGCTGCTGGAAATGACGATTATGAACAGGGTGCGATTTGATATTATAACATTTGACAGTGAATCGATTAAGCGCAGTTCCAATTTTCTAGCCACGAGATGCTCTCGATAAATACAAATACAATGCTGTCTTTTAGACGACTGACATAAGGGCAGAAGATCCTGCGTATCATGCCTGCTGTGTCCTCCTTAGGCGAACCGGTTGGGCTTCGAGAGGAGTTAGATCACAACACTTGAAATACAAGAGATCATCCTAAGAGGGAATGTGGTGATTAATACAGACATCCGATCGGATGAAGGATGACTTCCGGTTACTCATCGGAAGTGTGAAGTATCCGTGTGTGACGAGCAATTAAACACTCAGAGTAGTGGACTGGCGGACACTTTGGGAAGCAGACTGGCCAAAAGACCGGACATGACAATTTTCGACATGTTTCGACAGCATGCGTCCACGCGAAAGTAATTACAGTTTCCGTGATAAGTTGTACATATGACTCATAAATCTCCCACCCTCTCACTTTTATCCCCAAGACTAACGGGAAGCACAAGCTCTGGTGTGTGTGTGTGTGTGTATGCCAGAAATTGACTCGCTTGTGCTGGTCAGTATCACATTACTACCGAATACCCTTGAGGATATTCACGTTTAACAGCAAAATAAATGATCTATGTTACCAATGGTGAGCCCATTGCAAATCCATCAATTTGACGATACATATCCCCGTTGAATGTGAACTGCACGTTTAAGGTGCATCTGAGTAACAATTCCTTCAGGAGGTTTTCCTCATCATGTATTGTTTGAGTCTGTTGAGAATTACCGAAAAGAATTCTTTACTCAGATTCTGCCTCCCTTGATTCATGCTAATAAATGAGAATTTTTGGATTGCTGAGGATCAGCGTTCCCGTGATTCAGTCATTCTATTCTGCCCATCGAATGAGGCAGTGTGAAACAATGTAGCGACCGATTTTGAATGTGTCACAGTCAAGCGCACGGATTAGATTTGAACCGCTCAATTGTCTCAAGCTGGAAGATCACAAGCCATCTATGTTGATCCGCGAAGTTCAGCCCACCGCTGGTCCCATACTCTTCAGCGAAGAAACGATAAATGAGTTTTGGTTTGCATGTCTCCCAGAACCCTTGTCAGTAATGCTTTCCATGTTTCTAGATACGCCTCTGACAGAACTGGCTACTAAAGCAAATGCTGCTTTCGAAGGGATTATGCAGCAGACGACAAGTATCTTCTGTTAGAGAGATCACGTATGTTAGCCAGACAGTCAACACGGGAAAAGCGATCGATTTCCAGCGAGCTTGTATTTATTTCCGCTTGGAACAATCAGTCAACCACACGGCACGTAAGAAGCGGTTGTTTCCCTCAAGTTTGTGGTAACCAACATTTCCTGACTGTTGGTCTTACCTTCCGTTTTGCAAGTAAACGCATTGCAAGCAGTGTCACTTCCGTATTTTTACCACTCATTGAAGTTATAACAACTTCGGTTACCTAATTTCACCAATGAAAACCGAGTCTCAATTTGGTTGCAAGTGGTCAGGTCGATCTGACTCTAAAGTCGAAGATACTGTGCTGTTTCTCAGCAGGATAGCAGCAATGAAAGCTTCGAAGCAGTGTGTGCCATGGTCAGATGCTGATCATGTTTTGGCTACCCTTCATTGCAGCTCATCTTTGCCTGCACCGATTAGGTCTCATTCGGAATGAAAGCACAACATTTGCTCTGCACCTTCTCAGTCAGATACTACCAAACCCATCGAAGAATTACGTTGGTTCCATCGCCAATCTAATGGAAAAGCTAGACGTTGTCGTGCTCCCTGCATTAAGTACGACTAAGCCGCTTCAGAGAAAGCGAACAGCCCGTATACTAGCACGACCAACGCATCAAGCTACAATCAAACTAATCGCAAGTTTTACGTAAGGGTTCGACGACCTCCCATCACTTTCCTCATGGAAACGTGAGCGGAAGTAAGCGTCATCCCTGCAAATGCGAACGACAAGCACTCAAAACCCACGCACAACCTGCGTGCGGCTAAAGTTTCTCCGATAACTTCATTCGGTCTGCGCATGATGAAGCAGGACCTCGAACTCCGCCGAGATTTTCAGTGTAGTTCCTCGGTTGCGTCTGCATACTTCGCGTTTATTGGTATCGACTTCCTCCGATATTTTGGGTCGCTTGTTGATGCTGGTCACCACAGCCTTTTAGAAAATCATACTAAACTAGGGATTGAAGACATCATTTCAGCTGCCTCGATAAGTAGTCCCGTTTTACGAATAGCCGATGTAGCTTCAGATAATGCTGAACTGCATTCTGCATACCTGCAACTGGTACGACCAGCTGCAAAACTTACACCAATTACCACAGTGGTCGGTCATCACATTGGCACGCGCCGTACGCCAACGGGTGTCCGACTAAGATGGGACGTCTCCGAAAGGTCACGTAACACACGAGCTGAATTCGACTACCTGCTTCCGCTTGATATCACCAGACCATCCAACAGCCCATGGGCGTCACCACTCTACATGGTTCCGAAGAAGACAATGGGGACTGGCGTCCTTGTGGTGATTATGGTTTCCTTAGCCAACATGGCCAGATCAGATCGCTAACCTTTCCCACATACCGTGGACCCCATCACCATTCTAACAGTCAAAAGCGTTTCCAGTTAACTCGTGTTGGTGCGCGCTTATAACCGAATTCCAGTAGTTAACGGTTTTAAAGAGGGTATCGACAAAATAACGCATCACGACCTAGCAGCCCCACTGTCATTCTGTAACGACACTTCTGACGTGGCATTTGGGACGGTCTTACAACATAAGGTAGGTGACATTTGGCAGCCGTTGTCATTTTTATTCAAATGCTTATAACCCACCGATTCCCGTTTTAGCACTTTCGATAAGCATTGTCAGTCATTTAATTATCCACACGTCATTGCAGACGTCTTCGAAGGCTTTTCCTTTCCGTCTCCACCGAGCACAAACCCCTGACTTACATGATCAGCTCGATTACCGACCGAAGCTTTTCTGCAGAGTCCCGCCGACCGGTATACACGTGTCTCAGGTGTGCACAACACTGTCGCCGACGTACTTTCCCGAATTCAACCGATCTCCGCTGACGCTGGCGCCGCTACCAACTTTTCAGTCATGGCCGCAGCGCACCTCCATAATATTGAGGTTGAGCAACTACGCAGATCTCCACTGAAAATACGACCCGTTCCGTTGAGATCATCAGACAGAACTACACTTTGCGATATAACTCTGGGCACGCCGCGCCCAGTCGTCCCACGTGAGTTGCCGCAGACCGTGTTCGTCCCGTTGCACGGGTTGTCTCACCCAGGCGTTCGTGCATCGGTTAAACTCGTAACCACAGGATTCGCCTGGTGCGAAGCCAATTATGAAGTTCGTACTTGGGCGGTTGCTTGCCTTCCGTGCTAATGCGTGAACGTGCATAAGCACATGAAATGCCCATTAGGCACATTTCCGACACCAGGCTCACGGTTTCATCACATGCACTTGGACCTAGTAGGACATCTACCGACTTCGTATGGTTCGGTGTACCTGCTGATTTGCAGCAACCGATTCACCAGGTGGCCAGAGGCTACTCCGATTCCGTAATGCTTTTTGGTGCCAGCAACGAAGGCATTTTTAGAATGCTAGGTAGCTTAGTACGGCTGTCCCGTCATCGTGACCACCGATAGAAGATCATATTACTCATGCACTTTTGCCACGTTGCTTAAGCATTTAGGCAGTCTCCACGTCCAGAAGACAGCATATCATCCGGCCCCTAATTGCATAGTGGAGCGGTTTCATCACAAATTGAACACAACGCTGTGAAAGCACTCAGATCTTCATGATCTGAAACACTTCTCTCCTCCTCATCCTCCTCCTAGACTCACGAAACACGGTTAAAACTGATTTTGATGCAAAACCAACCCTGTTAGTCTACGGCTGCAAGCTGATTTTGCGCGGACCGCTGGTAGCAACAGCACCGTCCATTTCTTCCATCCAATATGGAAGTAACACCGATAGGTTGGCACACCTAAAGCGTGAGCTGCGCCCACCCGCTTCACGGTTGCAGAGGACACCAGTGTACGTGCCCGGAAAACTGTTTACTTGCTCACACGTACTGCTTCGAATAGACAGCGTTCGATGGCCTCTGCTGTCGCCGTACATCGAACCATTTAAAGTAATCAACCGAACAAGTAATACAACTATGATCGATCGCGGTGGCAGATGCGAAATCCTCACCAACGACCACGGAAAACCAGCTTTCATAGAGGAAACTACCTCGCCTCCATAGTCTAGCCTGGCTGCGTGCGACGCTACAACTACCCGCAACGATATTCTAGATCCTAATGTCGTCAAACCAGACCACGATCCCAGTCTGTAGCATCAGTCGTCCGGATACTTTTCGAACCTAGCCTGTCGCCTCCCACAATCAACGGCCGCGGTCGGGATGCTCGTAAGCCTGTTCGCATTTCCGCAAATGTACAGTGGAAATATTGAAGTATTTGCCCCGTCTTTGATTGATTAAACTATTGAAAACAAAATGCAACACATCCGAAAAATATTTCTAAAGATTATCGAAAAACCAACAATTCCAAACGCATTTGCACGCAGATCATTCGTTCGTTCGTTTTGGCATGTTCTGCGTGTGTTTTTATGCGTTCACGTTTCTGCATACGCCAACTCCTCCTTCCATACACTAACCATCACGAGCAACTTCGAGGATCGCCGCAGTCAATAAGGAGACAGACGCGAATACAGGTAGTTTCTTCGTGCGACTAGGGTGGTTACTTTCTTAGACGAGGGTCGTTACTTGGCTTGATGTGGGTACTTATGGTGAGGGTATGAGAGTGGCGTGGGGAGAGGCCACTCCCAAGCGAGCAGTTTGGCAGCACCGTAGTTTGAGATCCTATCGGCCTATTTTCTGGGCTAGCCACTTCGCTTGAAGTCCGACAATCCCGGTCCAACGGCTCGACGAAATGGACCCTGTCCTGCATGTAACAAATAATAAATAACAAACGGCACAGCAGACTCCCATTTTCTCAAACTTCTTTAGTTGATTGCAAGTTTGGTGAGGTTCACATTGTAGAAGGAATATTCCCTATCAATATTTCATATTTAAAAACTCCTAAGGACAAATACTGCACTCTACTATCTAACTTCCATGGTTGTCTTTAGTGGCACGTTGAAATTCTGGAGAAATATAATCCGGTGTTTCAACTGCGGTGCTGTTCTTCACTAGCCCATTATCACCCAACTTTAGACAGGAACCAAAATCAGCGAATACAATGTTGCCCGCAATCTCAAGGAGTACATAATCTGATTTGATATCTATGTGCACGTATCCAAGGTTGGGCAAGGAGTTTATCGCCAGTAATACCGCAGCTACACAAAACTAGGCGATGCCCTGGGGAATCTTGTCATCGAATTTGTTAAGCATAGTCAGCATGTCACTGCCGCTGTAGAAATCCATGAGATGGCACAGAAACATTTCATCCTGAAACGTGTGATGCAACCTTACTGTCCATGGTGGGTCTTTCACTCCAGGCATCAACATAACATTCTTTCCTTGTAGAAAACACGCCCTGTCGGACCGTTTCAGCGGATCATATTTGTGTGACTACGTAAGTATATAGGTACCACCATTTGGTCACCTAGCCGAAAGCACCTGAGCCCATCAGCCGAATAGTTTCGAGAGCATCTCTTCTGATCCAGCAGCTCTCAAATTTATCAACGTGCCGTTTCACTGCATTATGGAAATCAAAACAGTTTCACTCCGACTTGATCTGTGGTAAACCGCACTCATAAGTGAGGTAAACGACATAAGCAAACCGAAACCCCAGACTGAAGGAAAGTTGATTAAACGGTGGAGAACTGGAGGCGCACAGCAAAGTCAGCTCTTGTAAACTGTCTTCTAAAGGCCGCAGCTAGTTTTTCAGGACTCAAGAAATAAAAGAAGATTTCAGGATGTCTTCGGCTACACGAAGCCATCTGCGAAAGTGCAGACAACCAGAAATCAACACGCTGGTTTCTTGCGTGGGTCTTTCGGTCTGTTTAACACTTGTACCCTACCGCAAATGCTGAGCGTGCACGTGAGATTCATGTGGGGCACACCACCCTGGTTCTTGATGCTTTCAGGACCGCAAAACGATGGGTAACTAAGGATCTCTTGGATTTGTTCCAGCTACCATACCAATTTATTCTAAAAGCCCTGTGGACGTTTAGTTACCAGTTTGCATTTTTTCTAATTGATCTATCTCAATTAGGAGAATCTCAGTTACCACCTCCGTCACCTCTTAACTGTTGGTTATCACAATAACATGAAGACTCACTGGATGAATACTGAATACTGTATTTTGGAGCAAGTAGAAAATAATTCTGTACAACTCCATCGGGTGATAATCAAAAACATTTTAAAAAATAAATGCACACGTCCCGTGGTTATCCTGAGATGATTCAGCAACTCCTTATGTAGCACACAAAATGCATGTTCACACAGTGAGTCACAAGTGGGTGATATCGTTGTCAAGTGGCAACCGTTCTCTGAAACGTAGATTAGCGAAGTGTAAATCCAACAAAGATTTGAATTTCTGCACAGATTCCGTCTCGATGACGTGTTCTGGCAGACTGTTCCAGACGTGCACAACCCTCCGCTCGAAACACAGGGGGTGTGGGATTTTCTTCAGATCAGGTACCACGAGTTTGTACCTGTGCCTACGTGTGGTGCATGGTACTCGCAAGTGGAGTAACGACCTCAGCATGGAGAAATGACCGAGATGTAAAATACGGTAGGTCATGATAAGATCCACTCGAACACGGCGATATGACAAGGTGTAGAGCCCAAGTTTCATGCACCGGTTTTCAAAAGATAAGCCTCTCAAGCTGGGGATCAGCTTGGTGGCGACGTGTTGCACTCGTTCGATCTTTTGCGCTTCGCCGCGAGTGATCGGACAGTATGCAGACGAGCCATACTCTAGCATTGGTCTGACGATGAAAGAGAAGAGACGAGTGGCGACGTCTTCAGACCAAGTGCAGAAGCTGCGCTTCAGCGCCCAAAGCATGTGCAGTCCGTTTCGATACAGTTTGTTGGTGTTGTCGACGGACTTCAAGTCACAGCGTGAGAGTACACCTAGGTCTTTCACGGAAGGTGTAGGATGTATTGGTTGGCCATCTAGGGTGTACGTTCGGCCGAGAACAGCCTTCCCGAGATTCATGAATAGGGACTTCGCAGGGTTGAGCGGTAGGTGGACTTCAGCAAACCATACTGCGACGTGGTCGAGGTCTTGTTGGAGAATGTCACAGTCATCGAGAGTATTAATTTCTCGCCAAATTTTGAGGTCATCCGCAAACAATGCACACGACGACCGTAGAAGCTGGGGCAGCTCGTTGATGTGGATGAGAAACAGAGTGGGTCCAGTACCGTACCTTGAGGTACACCACTGGTCGAGGGATACCAATCGGTTAGATGGCCGTCCACCTGTACCCTCCACTTTCCTCCAACAAGAAATTCATGGATCCATCGATGTAACGATCCTCCGACACCACACAACCTTAATCTGTCTAGAAGCACTTCATGATTAACTTTGTCAAATGCTTTGCTGAAGTCGATGTAGATTACGTCGAAAATTCTGTCCATCCAGATTGGTCAGCCGCGGAACAGTCTACAAACTTCTTATGTTTTTGCTCAAACTTTAACCGTATTTGAACAACAGCTTCAGTGCAATATGCCGTTTGCGTCACAGCATATATCCGGTGTCCATCGGAAACGACGTCACGCAATCATTGTGCTCATCATACGTTGCCTCACATACAAGTAGGTAAAAGTGTATGTTTGTTAAAGTAAATACCATTCTCAGCACACAGGTAATTGGACTGTTTTGGTGGTAAATTCTATTCTCAGCTGCGTGATCCTCAAAGGGATAATTCTGCAGTGACAGTCAAGCTTCAACATTTCAACCGGAGTAGACATTTATACCATCTTTCCCTTGTTTAAGTTGACCGAATACATTTTCGGCGTTTGTCTTCTTTTGGATGACAAATTTGTGTATCATTACTGCCTAGTATTTTCACACGCTGGCCACCGCGGCTTTTAGCCGTCACCGAACAGACGCGTCACAGCGCAATGTTGACCATCTTTGTGCCGGTGGTTCGAGCAAACAGTCGAGTGGGACTAGCTATCCTTCTGATCTGGTACGATATTATTCATCACTTACAAGCGGACATGACATTTAGTAGCACAAGATCCTGTGTAAATAATTCCTATCCACTTATTTATCTGGAAAGTCGCAGACTCACAATCCTATGAGGAATTAAATGCTGTCTCATCTTCTTCTGCACCAGATTCTGCTCCGCTGCACTTCTTTATTTGTGTGTAAAAACGACTAAAATGCTGTTTGTACTGAGGCTTTCCTTTATTGCTAAATTTGGTGAGTGTCTCATTTTACTAATGTGTGAGACCTTAGCGTAACTCAAGCATACGTGTCCACGAGAATGTGCTAACTGCTGCTACATATTAAGTCAGCTGGCCATTTGCAGCCATATGGCGGAACAAAGTAAGTGGCAGGGGTGTGGTGTGCTCCTTTAGCCAGTAAAAAGTCTTTCCAGACAAGTTGGGGACAAATTTCACACCTAAACCACATGACAATTCGGAGTTATTCACAGACATCATGTGTACCATAACTTTTATCGGAGTCTTTTACAACGGCAGACATGGCAAAGCCCAAAGTCTATCAGGTTAAGCACATGGTTGGAGTAGTATCCGCAGCGCGTTCCCAGCAATGAGATCAAACTGCAGGAGTAGTAAACCAGGACAATCATTCTCACGGCAAGCAGTATTTGTCCTTCCGTTTCAGTATGACCAAAACTGGCAGCAATCACGGTGTTTGGAACGGAATCACAGACATGTAGTATACAAACTAAACACTTTTGAAACTGGGCCGAATTTTACAGAACTCATTCCTTCAGAGACAAGGGCTCATTCGTCAAACACAGCTCAGCGGAAATTACAGCATGTACAGCAAACCATGCTTGTTATAAATTGCAGCTTCAAATCCATATCTAACGACGCTTCTGAGTAGATGTGGTTCTTCCTTTGCTTCAGTTAAACGAACGGTGAATCACTCACACGAGTATCGGCCAATCCGAGTTCAGTAAACGAATCCGTCACGCCCGCATCCCATTGGTTGTCTGGCTCGCTCGATTGGTCCACCTGCTTACTCTGATCTGATAGTACCATTACATCCTCCATTTTTCATTTTCTTGCGCCTCCATATTGCTATCCACCCCGTACACCTTGCACTCCGAGTTGTCTTCGTTGTATATGCGCTCGTGGTCTGCTTCCTCCACGCCATCTGCCACTCCAATCCCAGTGCACATTGTTGTCTCCGGTGCCGTCTCAACGAAACTCGATTTTGTCTAAGCCATTTCCCTCCAACGTTTATTTTGGATGATCTGGCACCGACCCCCGCAGTCACCACAACATTCTTCCACCGCTCTTGACTATCAGGTAATGCTTGAAACCACACTTCCTCCCACACTGTTAGCTCAGTTAGTACCCGTGCACCGCGGGCATAGAACTGTTTCTGAGTGGTCATTCGTCGTCTCAGATTGTTCTGTAATCGGTCGTGCTGTGGCGAAACTGGGAGCAAATGTGTGGCAGGTGCCAGTATCAGAGTTCGAGTCCTTCGGCTGTATAGGCGCTGCACTGGGCTTAAACAGATATTCCTTAAGGGGGTGGTGCGATTCTCCAGTATCATGAAGTACGGGTCCTCGCCAGTTGCTCTAGCCTTTGATAACAGTCCCCATGATCGCGGTGTATGGGTACAATCAGATCTGATACTACCATCACACCGAGAAAATATGCGGTTGTATTGAAGCGAGAAAACTAGTTCCCTGTGATCGTATACCGTGGATGAAAATAGCGAAGTACGTCCACGACGCCGTTAACCCTAGGTCGGTATGACAAAATGGAATGTAAACTATTGGGGCTGAGTCTACTATGAAAATTGTTGTATGTTTCTGGTACCGTACAAATGTCTTTAGCATGAACATTCTATGTTGAGTCATGGATACTGTATAAAATGTGCAATGCAGTGCAATTAATTTTTCTATATTTCATCACCCGAAACAGTTGCTTAATTTCGTAACTGGCTATTTTCGAAATACTTTTGTAATGTCCGCGTCAAGCTATTACTTTTGGGTTTCAGGACTTACTTGAGTGGCTTTGACTACCGTAGGTCAAAAGCAAAATATATGGAAAGCACTCTACTTTTAAAAGCAGATCCTCATCCACATCTGAATGACATTCTCTACTTGACCATGGATACACGTGTTCGTCCGTATTTCGCCTATGGGAATAACGGAGGACGGTTTGAATTCAGCCACCTTAAACTCCACATCTACGAAACCCTCTGTCCCAACCCACGTGCCACGTTAGACACTGTACTCTGAATGCTAACATGGTTTTCTCAGCCGTTGTTCGCAATACTTTTCTGCTTCACTGGTGCCCAACACTCCGTGTCCAAAAGCATCTTGTTCGCTTTTAATGTGCGCATTTTACATATGTAGCCGCTGGAGACAATCACTAGCGTGTTCCCTCGTTGTTACCAGTGGTTGCGGACCAGAGGGATAAATTACTGATACAGGCGATATCCCAGTTGCGCGCGTCCATTGAAACAGGCTCGAAGTCGTAAAATGTTACTCACGTGAGAGTTTTACATACCACCACTACCACCACCATCACCGATGTCAGAATATGCAGTTGGCACTAGGCATCGGTTAGGTTTTCCCTACCAAGTGGCAGTTTTATGTGACCCAAGCTTCTATCTATCGCAGCCGCCAAACGAATGCTACGCTTGATTGATGATTGACTGGGATTTTATTACTGTAGATGCATAAAATATTCAGTACTCTTTTGCAAAGCTGAGAAGGAACACAGCAAGTGTGTGGAGCCCGATTACTTGTACAACATGCTTAGAATCGTCCTAACTAATTCGAGTTACTCTGGGCCAAACGATAGGTAGTGCGTTAAACCATACTTCAAATTTATCGTGAAAATTTGAGCAGCATAATTACTAGAGCGGTGCTGTGTTCCTATGGGACTAAATTTGAGGCAACGACCAGGCTTGATGGAACAAGGGAATTTGTCAGTACGGATGTGCATAGTATTTCGAGCGGATACCAGGTAAGCATTCGTTTTAGCATGCCCGACTAATGACCGGTAACATTGGTGCAGAAGGATGGGTCTGTAACATAAACTGATGAATGTCAAACACATTCGGACGAATGTTGGCCTGACTTTATCGCTGAATCTTGTGCAACTCGAAGGGGCTGCTCTTTGACAAATTGTGTGCAGTACTATGAGTTTTCTGAGCGCACATACTGCAGCTCGTCTGCAGTCAGTGTCACCAAGGCACCTAATGGTCTTCGTTATACATCGACCGCTGCTCCGCCTTCTGATGCCTATTGCATATTCAGCGACAGTTGACAGCAGAACACAAGTGTGACGAAACGCCTAATAATAGTAAAATAAATATTAAATCTGAATTCAATGCCGAGCCACGCTCGGTCTCCTCTCCATATCCTTGCAGTTGCAGTGAGATTTGCTCAACGACCAGACCAACTATAAATACTGTGGCAACGACCGTCTAAGGGGCAGTCTGTTAGCAGTGGCAAAACGCGTTTTAGCTACCAACACCATGGATGTTACTACCAATCATGGAGAAGTTTTAACATCTGCAGGTAGTGATACTGTCGCCTAGCTGTCGACTGTTTTGTGCAACTGCCAGGTAGTAGTCGCATTGATTACACGCTCACGTTCTACTTCGAAGCTCACCGGTTCGATTCCGAGTAAGCGAGGGCGACCTCACGAAATACCTAGTCTAAGCGCAATCGGTGGTGATCGTGTGGGAGCAAAGCGTCGGTAAGATGTGCCCGCGTATTGATGACGCATTTTGTGTCAACGTAAGTATCGTGTAATTTTTAATGTAAACGAAGCTGTGTATGGATTCGACA